>OX418220.1:34673572-34992472 GCA_948455865.1 Conomelus anceps
CCACTGGCCCAATATTTTTTTCAATTCATTGATGATTCAATGTCATATTACAGGAGACTCTAACCATAATGTCCGAATTTATAATTCTCCCCTGATAACTGATATCATTCAAGGCAAAATCACACACTGGATGAGAATTTTCTTTCATTGATCCAAAATCATTTTGATCAATTTAATGATCCAAGAATATATGTCAGTTGGAAATCGGAAACAACCCAAGAAAAAATACCCAAGTTAAGTGCTCACTATAAGCGATTCACAAGCTGCTATCGAAATGCGTCCGCGATTTAGATAGTTGAAGATTAGTTGGTAAGAGCATTCTCCGCGAAAGAGAATGGCACGGGTTCAATTCCCGGCAATGGTAAGATTTTTGAATAATGGTATTCATCGAATTTTCGCATTGCTATTTACTATTGTAGTCAATATTCGAATCCGAAAGTCTTCAGTGCATTCCATAGAATTAAAATGAGAATTCGAAATTCATTTCATTCAACAATTGTTAATAATTGTAATATCCTTGGATTATTTCCACCATTGATTTAGATACGGTTCTGCAATGCTAATAAGTCTGCAAACCAATTTTTTAATAATAATTTGGCAATAAAATGTTCTTCTGCAGTTTTATAGGAAGACATGTGAGAAACAATGTGAAATTCAAGTTTTTGTTCGAAAAACGTTGGCTCTATGCAATTAATATGTGAGGAGAAAACTCTTTGTGGACTCTTTATTCACCACTAAAGTAGGCAGACCTATAATTTTCTCTTATGTAATTATCGATGCCCATTCGTTTTTAAACCGTAAATAAACTATCAACAGTGACACATTCTTTATTCTTGCTATGACTATAGCAAGTAGTAGTTCACAGAAGAATAAATAGGTCAGGCACGCGCTTGATCGCGAAAAACAAATAGCCTTGACCTACAAACGAAGCGGGGAAAGTTGTCAATGCGGAAAGCTAGAAAATCTCCAAGATTAAATTTGTTTACAAAAGGATTCAAGAAATTCATTTCTTTGTTCTAATAAAGCTCTATTGACAACGCTATATATAGGACAACGCTATATTTAAAACTGAAGATTTTCAGTTTCATTTGACAAAAAGTTGAGTCGATGTAGACCGTGAAGTTTGAAATGTTAAGTTAACTTACCATCAACATGGTTCACGGAGATACTACAATGCAATCATAACCTATTGAAGGACTCTTCACTTTAAAAAAACCTCAATGGATAGAGATTTATTCTAAAAATATATGATAATTTATTGACTGCCGCTGCGGCAGTCGTGGGTGCAATTTCCGTTCAACCTGGCATCTTTCACCTCATCACACATGCACAAATATCAGATTCAGGTGGAGACCATAAAAATACCAATTTCAAACACAAATGGTATTTGATAAAGTAAAAGATGTACCGCAATAAGTTTTAATGAATAGTTTACTGCAATGAAAATCTGTTGTTTAAATTATCTTATAGCCTACAGCTACTATTTTTCATAAAACATTCAATATATTGATATGTTTATCTCTGAATCGAAAAAGTTTGGACATAATAAAATAATTTTCAACAGCTACTGAAATCTTGAGATGTAAACTTACCATCTACTATCGTTCATGGGTGTTCCGAAATGTGTATTCATAACTGATGTGAAAGAATCGTCCGTGCACCTGGAAAATAAATAATATTATTAATGCTTATCACTGCCACCATAAGCTTTATGATTATTTGTACATAACGATCAAATTCAACTAAAGAAATATTGATTAATTTGAAGCCAACAAAAGTAAATGTTTTACATCCTGAATCTAGAAAAATCTGACATTCATGTTCTACGCAAGTATTAAGTCACTTTTCAGTAAATTTTCTTTTTTTAAATGTCCAGTAAGTGAAGCACACAATTAATCCACGCCTCTATAATAATAATAATAATAATAAGCGTATGGCTTTTAATGGTGGGGAGACCCTTACGGGTAGTTCCACCTCGCCGTTTGTGCCATGTTACGGGGAACATGGTGGACCTACTATTTTAGGTGGGTTCCGAACCACCGGGTATGTGATAATAAAGCTTGTAACATCAAGTCATTGAAGCACGGTCCCCCATCCAAGCGTAGTCTTGAGCGGTCGTGACTGAACATCACGATCACTTGAACACCACGCTCACCGCATGACCAATCACCACCCGCTAAACAAAATTTACTGAAAAGTGACTTAATACTTGCGTAGAACATGAATATAATGTACTAATGTGTGTTAAAATGAATGGATATTAGCTTTTCTAGACGTGTGTTAAAATCACTTGAAATAAGATTTTAGTGGGATTGATTCTCAACATTTTCCCGGGGGAGGAACCCCGGACCCCTCACTCCATACCCTCAGATACCCCAAACAGTCTGGATTCGTGACTGGTAAGTGCGTCTCTTCTCTTAAAGACTAATACTTTTGTAAGTTTTTAATGCTGCCAAGTACAGTATAGTATCGAATGGATTATGAGGGTTGTGAACTTTGGGAACGAAATAAATTTGAAAGGTTAACGTAAAGGTTTTGGGAGCTGGCACCTGGCCATCAAATCCTAGCACCAGAAAACATGGTAAAAGTTAATAATTATGATAATGACGTTAAAAGTCTACACAACATAAGCCGACTACTTTCAACTTGGCAAAATATTCAACACAAACACATTTTATGGTGATCATTTATGTGTCTCTCAGTTCTAGTTATCAACGAATTCATTAGGAGAATGTAATTTTATCTGGATAATCGACTTTGTTTAAATGTTTATGAAAAAAGTATAAGTAAATAATTTTCTTGTGCAATAGCGCCATATTTGTCATTGCATGTTAATTCTACTGAAATAAAAGTTTGTGTTCTTTTCTACTGTAATTTTTTATGACAAATAATGAAGATTCATGAGTTTCAGTTGTTTTTATTAGATTTAAATTACTGTAATTATTTACAAATACTACAACTGAACTGAATAAAATAATCACTAACAACAAATATTTATTATAGATTATTATTCTACAATAATTTCAGTTAGGAGGTAAAATATTTCAAATCAATAAATTTAGAATTGTTGAGCTTCATAGAAGATAGACAGATTCACAGTCAAAAGCTATGTATTTTTAGCACAGGCTATAGACTACTACGTAATATTTCAGACAAGAACCAAACAACTAAAGGAAAAATGAGAAAAATAAGTAAACAATTTTAAATGTTTGTATTCCATTACTATAAAAGGAAACTAGATTGCTGTAATTCAGTCCGTCTATCTAACGTTGTATGTTAATTTTTTATTTTATGATCAAAGACTATAGCCTGCTTCTTTCTACTCAAATTTATCATACAACCATTGGCCGGTTGCACGAAAGCCAATTTTAATATTTTTTTAAATATTTTTTTTTTCGGACGATGAAGCCCACATAGGTCTGAGACCTGTGCGTGGGTAATGAATTGGGTGATGGTGATTGATGATTTTGGACCTACAGTTTTAGGTGGGTTCCGAACTACCGAATGACATCATTCTACGGAAATTAAATGTAAATGTAATGCAGAGAATTTAGTTGGACAAAGGACAATTACAAGCGATAACGACGAATAGGTTAACCGGCGTAAAAGATATTTAACCGCCCGATCACCGATGATTAAATCTCACTAATGCACGTCAAGTTACATTATATAGGTTATGTTTATTGTACCAGAACACGTATCTGCAAATTAGGTCGTAGGTGTTAAAAACCTTTCAAAATGAATAAAATCTTTTCAGATTATAATAATTTTGAGATAAGTTAGTTGAATAATGATTCAAATAATTCACAATGAAATGATTCTAATTCATATTTTTTCTCAACTTCAGAATCAGCTGTTGATCAAATTACAAAGAATTGTACAGTGTAGCCAGATTGTGCCCGTTCGGTTAACGGAAATTAACTAATGGATCTTTGTGCAACGGAAATAAACCCGTTACACTTACGACGGTTAGTTAACTGACATTAAACTCATTATTTAATTGGCTTTCCATACTTTCCATTATCAACTTTTCATTTACTCAAAAAGATTTGCGTTGGAAACATTATGTAAATAGGTTATTTCTATACTATTTTTATCATCAGCTTCATAGTGACTGGAAGCAGTAGAATGTATAATTCAAGTATGAGAGGTACTGTAAGCAGGATTTTGTGTATATTTTAGTCAATGTTTTGGTTCAACATAAAATCTAATTAAAAAATTTTATATTTCTTTTAGAAGATTTACATGGTATACCATAAGTTTAAAAAAAGCTTCTATAGATTTGAACTGAAGCGGATTTTTCTCTATAACTTGATTTTCATCGTATAAATAAATACAAAAAGTAGTCGAAGTAACTGAATCCGATAAGGGCAAAATTGGTCGATTTTTTTCGAAATTGGGCCAGTAGGTCAAACACCCGCACGTAACGCACCAAAATGCTCAGCTGATATCAATTTTGGGGTAGATTGTATGGTGGTTGTGGGTGGGTCACCCCGCGTCCGTTGCTATGACAACTGGCCGATTACTAGGTCACCATAGACCACCAGTGCCAGCTAAAATATCATCCAACACTGAAACATTGCTCATGCAAGACACAGTATTTTGCACTGAATACTGTCTCACTGAGTCCTTTCTTCAGCTTCCCATTTCATTGTAACAGAACGAAAGACAAAAAAATGTTTAGTCACGGAAAAATTGCAGAACTCAAATTCAAATAATTTTTATTCCAAAAAGACATAATAAATTACATAATTTTACACAAAATACCATACAATGAATTCCTCCACAAATACCAGTCGTCTGCGTGTGGGGGAGAGTTCCATGGACAGTACAGATTTTTTGAAAAAATAAAAGTACTGTAAAATAATTTATAGAAAGAAATAACTCTAAGAAATAAATATACTTTACAATCATCCATAAAATGCGGAAGGATATGGGATCGCAGCGAACGGGCTTCCAGCAGAACTACTTAGTTTATTCACTGATTGGTTCAAAATTGTGATAAAGGGAGAATCTTTGAAACACAAAACTCCAACCAACCCCTCCCCATCATTAATTTCAAATCAGCAAACAATTTGGTTGTCACGTGTTTTCTGTGATAATTTTTGTGTTTCAATGCGAAAAAAGGAGTCATATTATTGTAATCCAATTCTTCTAATAAATTCATCTGATTTAAAAAAATTAACAATCGTAATATTCTGGAGCCATAGCACTACATCGTTATGAATTAATTTATTCTGATAAACTATATAGGATGAAAATTGCCAATTTTGTTCCCGGCGAAACTTCTTGATAATAAAGTTTCCAACCACTTTCACACTGCAATATATTAATTTTATGTTGGTTTTCTGCTTTTTAGAAGATATCTCTAACGTTAAATTTACATATCATTTTGGCATTAAATCCGATTACACAAAACGCTTCGAAGCGGGGTATCTTAGAAAAATTATAGAGCCAATCATGCACATAAATTGAAAAAAAAAACCGTCAATTTAACATAATTTTTTTCATCAACTTATACAGTACTAGCGGGTTGCCCGATTCAATTGAACCGGTATATATATAACGAATAACGTGGCACGGGTCTTGTAAATAGGTCTTATAATCACAATACTGTTCTGATCCTATATTCATTAGTAATAGATATTTGTATAATATGTAATATAGGCTATTTACAAATTGGATTTGAGGAAACTGACAATTTTGCAAACTGCCAAATATACAGAACATAATTTATTAATTTCGAAATCCTCAAATTGCTATCAAAATCAAATTAATGAAGATTTCCAAATTGCTATCAAATTAATGAAGATTTCCGCAATGGCCGATATTGACAATAGCGGATGCAAATCGGTGGTTGATACTTCGGTTAGCAAGGGATCTTAATGATATTATGATCGTCTGCGATGCGGCCTTGTAGTCAAGTCGCGACCATGTTTGAGCTTGCGCGTCCAAACGTCTCCTCAACATTGGACGCTCTAGTCTAGTGTTTCAGATGAACTGAATCTGAATCAAAAACTGTTTATCGGTCATTTCAATACTGTTTTTGTAAATATTGACCAAAATTATTTGAAATAGAATTTTATCATAAATTATATAGCTTACATAAAATGTGAATTATATTTCAAAACCTTATATAATTTAAATTCAAGTACATGGATAAATTCATTAACATTCATAAAATGTATTAAAAGAATCGAATTGTAAATAAGCAATCGTGGTAGGCTACACTTCAAGATTATTCGACTGATTGTTTCTGGTTTGTCTAATAACTCAATTATCCATATCATATATCAGAAAAATCATCCTAAACATCCGACTGCAGTCATGTCAATTAAAAAACAAAAAACAACATAACTAAAAAATAAACAAGTAAAAATTAAAACACAATGAATACGAACCCAGGATAAAATCACTAATAATTTATTATTTATTGAACAAGGGTCCAGCAGGTAGGATGTATGGAAGATTTGAAATTTCAGTCACACGCTCTTTAGAGATCTGGTCACACTAATGTTTTGAAATGGTTGATGGCTACTCTTAAAAATGTCGCATTTTAGTAAAAATATTACCCTGGTCCTTAGTAAAAATATTATAATGTAAATCAATAAGACCTTTAAAACTGGTAATTATCACACGATGATCCAAAGAGCGTGTGGCAGTAATTTCAAATTTTTCATAGCTCTTGCCGGGCCCTGTACTATGAACATTTTGAACAATAGCTGTTCATATTTTCAATACAATATTCCTGTATATTTGTAATACAAAAACTTCTATTTCTTTCCATCATCTACCAACACCCAAGAGAACCAACGAAGTAGTATCTCTTTCGTTTCAGAACAGATCAAGACTTTCAATTAGAATGCTCATTAAATGAGAATGGGTCCATCCGAGTGTGATGCAATAATTGTATGAGAAACAACGCGGCCAATAATTATATACATAGCCTACAATAAAATAATCATTATGCAATAAAAATATGAACAGCGGTAAAAAGTGCACAGCAAATAAAGTATGCCGACTTATGCAATACGGAACACAATAATGTGAAAGGAGAAGACTCTTACTGACCATTCCACTCTTCAACATATTATTGGGTTGGAAAAATCTCACGTGCCTCGTTTCACTCATCATTATCACTAATTTACAACATAGGAAACTGGGTCGACTACTATATTGCACATAGCTATAGGTAACGCTCAGGAAATTTCATAGCTATAGGAAAAGAGGTGATTCAATAGACAAAGGGTTTTGCCCAAAATATTTTTCCAACATTGAAAAATTAGAATTAGATGATCAACATGCATAATTATGCTAAAAATTCAGCTTCTTATTTTGATATTATATGGAAAAAATGTTAGTTTTGAACGATCCTAGTTGATGAAATTAGTAAGATGTACTAATGTACACTAGATCATGGATACTGGGTACTGCACTCTGTAGTACAAATATATGATTTAGCGAATTTAGTAAATGCCATCGTATCAATGTATTGAATTTTATTCAAATGTGATCTAAATACAGTTCACTTGTTCTAAAAGACTGTTCTTCGTGCTATTGGGAGATCAGATTTTAAGTCTTGCCACCCAATAACTCAAGGCGGCTACACATTTTACAACTACAAGCTCAATAAGCCTGCTGGAACAATATTATTTTGAAAAGCGTTCACATATTCTCTTGGACACCACACAGCACACCTGCATACGTTCGGGAATGCTTAGTTACATAATTAAATATGGCGGAAGTTAGCAGGTGTATACATCATTCAACTTATTCAGAAATTTGTAGTGTCTTCATTTTACTTGTAAATTGTCTGAAATTATGCAAAAGAAATACGAATAGGAATTTCCGGACCTATGTTTATACTATGAACTTTATCATTTTTTTTTTTTTTGGTTAGTACAACACTCCCACCAAGTATTGGTAACTCTATGAGAAACACCCAGTATAATAAAACTATTTGGATTCGTGAAGAACCAAAAGTTTTTCTTAAGACTATCAATGGTATTATCATAGATTAACCAATCTTACCAAACGATTTTGGTATAAATTTCATCAAGAGTCATGGTCGTAAGTTCATGTAACAATTTTGTTCCATAATGTTCTGTCTCTGTAGCCGACTATAGCCGTAGTCGCCCATGCATGAACCATTCTTGATTCCCCATCTTGGTTGGAGTCTACAGCTCTTGTTTTCCAGCGGTCGTCAGGTACTCTTACTACGTGACTTGTCAATTTTGATTCTCTAGATGGCCCTCATTATGTTAATATTTCACCCCCTCTCCTCTCTATAAATTCGTGTTTTTTATCCTTTGATTTAAATTCATCCCAAGAATAATGCGCAACATTTTTGATTGAGTAGCCTTCATATAAGCCAAGTTTGTGAACCATTTAATAAAACAGTGTTTAAACACTTTTGTCGGGGTTTTAGCTTTTAAATATTAATTTGTAGTTATCAACGCCAAGTACTTCTTCCATCCCTTATCAATTATATGCTTTACTTCCTTGGATGTTGGGTTTGTGATCACATATATTTCATGAAAAAAACACTGAAGTAAGTATTCTCAAACCAATAGATATAACATTTTAATATCTTTCTTAGTCGATTTCAGTAAAAAATTCATTACCAAACCCCTTCTGCATAGTTATCATATTCGCATATGATAAACTAATAACACTACAGGCACAAAAATTACAGTTTATTCTTCACTCCTTACACCTTCATTTAGAAAATTATCTTTCATAGACCAGGATAACTTTCCTAAGAACTGATCCACAGCTTCATTTGCCTAAGAAAGCCTAGCAATAAATTTGATATTTGTTTACAATTTCATCTAAGATAGCAAAACAGTTAACGAACCACTTTAAATTGCCCATTGTAAAATCATATTCACAGTCTGTATAGAAAAAAATTCCCCACTAGAAAATTCTCGAGACTTGAGGTCTACCTTTCTAAATCTAGAGTAATTGGAAATGTTTGCATCAAACTTTAGAACCGTATTTCTCCGTATTAACTGTACGTATGTATATAGTACCATAGTCCAAAGAGCTTACTACACAAACGAGGAGTGAGGTAGTTTGTGATTGCTTTGAGATGCTTTCTAATGTAAATCCAAATTTGGAAGATCCTTGCAATCCTTGTTGACATTTTTCACAATCTTCAAGTTTATCTTTGATATTTAAACTAAATTTATATTTATTGAAGTACTATTTAAGCCTACTGAATTAGTAATTTCTCATAAATTTTCTAACTTGATATGTTTTTGAAAAGATAAGAAACCAATGAATGATTTCTTATTAATAAGCTGTTGAAAACTGAAAGCAGACGCTTATTTTCCAAGTTAGAAGTGTAAGGGGCCGATGATTGGTGTTTTTACCTTTATTAGGTATCCAGTTTTAACATTCATGTAACTTGTTAGTTAGATTGTACAGAATCGAAGAATAAACAGCTATGACTACAAAAAGCAAGACAGATCATAATATGTCTTTCAGAAAATCAATAAAGTTAGAACTTATATTAACTTTTCATGTGAAATTTAACGACTTGCAGTCAAATATTTGACTGCAAGTCGTTAAATTTCACATGAAGAGTTAATATTAACAACGCAGTTCGTCATGGAATAAGAAATCCAGGAAGTTAGAACTGAGTTGTCCTACAATGGAGATGATTAAGATAAACATACCAGTTATCGGCCCCTATACTTCTAATTGATAAATAAGCGTCTGCTTCAAGTTTTCAACAGATGACTAAAACGAAATTATTAATTGGATCTTATTAGTTGGATCTCAATGTAGCCAACGATCAATAATTCATCATAATGTGATAAAATAGCCCAGGCAAATTGATTAGTCTTTTGGGGGACAAAAATTTTGTACAAAGCTGGAGCTTTTTTCAATGCATTCTAGACATCCAAAGAAAGAGTCCCTTGAGTTTTCGAGTTTCTGAGCTGCGCATAGCTGTTGGGGAGCATAAAACCCCCCCAAATTTGGTACTTTTTCAGTTTTTCGCACAAAACTCAAAAATATCTACTGATATTTAAATCATTGTTCTATTTGAAATTGAACAATATGAAATTCTAAGCCGATTGATGTATAACAATACTAAATCGGTTTAGTTGCTAATCACAAAAAAATATGAAAGACCAGGTATTTTTACCCCCTTTGTGAAAAATGAGTCATCTCCATGTGTCGATGCATTTATCTGGTAAATTCTCTCTCATAAAAGTTGTAGGTAAGAAGTTTTAAATCATTGAATTTTCTTGAATTAGGACAGTAACCAAGTCTCATAAGTAAGTTAGGTGATACCAGGGAAAGCATTTAGTCTAGCAGTTTTTTCTCGGCGGATTCCTATGCATTATTAAGCGATGAGTCCGAATCTGAAGAACTTTGGAACTCCAAAATGTGTTCAGGGGGTGAAGGGGCCCCTTTCGCCGAACAGTGGACCCCCCCCCCCTTGACCGGTTAACCGCACACCATCGAGTATAATAGCTCATTCTTCAAATTCAATTTAAAATGTAAATTTCTGGCCATAATTAACAATTCCACTTCAATGGGTAGAATTGAGGACTTTTTTGAAAAAATCAATGATTTGAGTAAAACTTCTTTCTTATAACTATTTTATGTGTTGGAATGAGCATTTACAAGATAAATGCATCAAAGCCTGTAGATGACTCATTTTTTACAAAGGGGTTTGAAAATACCTGATTTTTTATGATTGATTAGGAATTGAAAACTAAACCGAATTGGTATTGTATACATCAATAGACGTAGAATTTCATATTCTTCAATTTCGAATGGCACAATGTTTTCAACGCGGTCGATAGTTTTCGAGTTTTTAGAGAAAAACTGAAAAAGGGCCAGATTTGGGGGGGTTTAAGCCTCCCAAAAAGTTATGCACAGTTACGTATAAACTTTCACTAACTCAGAGTATTATTTGTAAGGATTGGTAAAAAGTTCCAGCTTTGTACCAATTTTTGTCCACCACAGATTTTTTTCGTCTATAAAACTAATATTGGATCTGAGTATGAACTAGTACTAGTATACGGTACAAGACATTAGATTATTCTCATTTTTCTTCATCTCTTTGACTTGGCTGTGATATAGCTGTTGTAAGTTTGTGTTTTTATTGTTGCTCTGTGCTGCTTATGATTTTGTTTTTCTGTTTTACTGAGTAGAAACTGTCAAGACTCTGTTGTTGATTATGATTCTGATGTTCTGTGATATACTGAGTAAAAACTGACAAGACTTTAATTTTAAATACGGTACTGAAAATAAAATTGACTGATATTTATTTTGAGATATTGACAAATTGGTACTATATTTATGACAAGACTGTATTCCAAGCTGTGGGTCAATAAAACATATTTATTTGTTTTATTTATTAGACTAAAACAATAGGATTCACTTGGATAAAGAAAGTATCATTCATTATCTAGTTTAGATGGGTTGGTGCTGGTAAATACAATTGGCCGAGGAAAGTTAACGATATTGTGGATCTGATGGGAACAAGTTCATGTTTCATTATTTTGATACTGTTGTTTGAATGTAGACTACGGTACCAATTAGATATTATTATCGGTAAACGTTTTTAAAATGATAACGTATGTTAACACAAAGGTAAATCGAATCTCAAAGCCTGAAATTTGAATCATTTTCAAAAGCAAGAAGTAAAAGGACTACGCATTTTATCGATCACCAAGACATCAGCTGTACGAATAAACAAAGCAGAAGTCAGTCCTACCTCGTATCCAGATTTTCTTGTTGCAATCGTCGACCACATTCGAGTATCTTTTTCTTTTCCCATCCTTCCTCTGTTTTAACCCATTCTTCACCGGGAGATCTCCAATCTTTAGAAATGAAAGGCATCTCTCGATGTTCAGTTTACACAACACTGCCACTATCACAAAGAATAAACCCTGTTTTCACCACTTGCTGCTACTGCAACTCACTGATCACTACTTAGCGTCAGCTGCTCACTGCCTGTGATCGTAGTTGTTGGTGTGGAATAACAGGGCGCATGGCTTTGTTGACTGACGTTACTCCAATCAGCTGACGACTTTCAGACAAAGACTACTTGCCACCATCATTTAAACATCTGCGCGTTACCTAGCAGAGACATTTGGTACTACAGCAGACTTTTGAACAACTCGCTTCTAGGTGGCGCTAGCTCCGTCCGGTTTGCGGTGTTTACCGATTTGGGAAATTGTTATGTTTGATAGGTTATGTTAGGTGGTAGGTCCATGATTATAACATAATCATAGTCAATCAATTGCTGTATCTCCAATTATTAACACTAGTATCTATTCAATCGATTCTCTTCTCCTAATTTATATTCTTGACAGGTAAGTTGTATTAGATATTCAATGTTTTCAATCTTCTGTTACATCTATAAGTAGGTGGGTTAAATTTCACTCTATTAGGAAGTGACTTATATGTAGTAAATTAATTACCGTATTTAAAGTTGCCTCATTTTTGCAACCTTTTTTTGAAAATATTTAATAGGTACGTTCATCTCAAAATATTTTTGGAGTAATTTACAGTGTTACAATGTTTACAGAATACCAGTAAGTTACGAAGTAACGTTCAGAGAATTCAACATTGGGTAAGCTATGTCTTGAATAAGGGTGCTTACACTCTGGGGTATCCAGTACTCTATTACAATCGAATACAATTCGGGATAAGGTATCTAAGGGTGCTTGCATCGAGGAGCATCCTATTTTGACATAGTATGTCTAACTAAAGCAAAATCAAACACCAAATCAACATGTAGAATGTTGGTACTCATGCTGTTCCAATGTGTCATAAATCATTCCATTCCACAGTATGTTTGATTATGCATGGTAATTATTCTGGAAATTGGATGCTCCTTTGACCAAGCACCCTTAGATGGCCTACTTCATGCCAAATTTAAGGTACGTTACTGGAAAACATATTCTAATTCCAGTCTTCTCACATGAAGAACCTCACACGGCTAATCTTTGGAATTTTGTCCAATTTTTTAATTTTTATTGAAATTAATATTGTTGAGGAGTTGCGCTCGAGATACAGAGCTGAGCGGCTGTGTTTATCAAAGCTCATATTCAGGATGGATTTGATGGTTTATAGTGCGCGCGTTGGCGTGTTCTGGTAACCAAATTTCGTTTAATGTTTTTGATTGTCAGTTTGGATATTATGAGAATTCTTTCTCTGCTACTTGTGATAGGGGGTGTCTGGCACCAAAGGACAGGTGAGTTAGGAGGATATATGGTCAAAACTGAATGATTTGACTACCATAAAAGAAGGTATGAACTCTATTGAGCAGTCTGTGTCCCAAATTTCAACAGTAAATAGATACATCACCAGGGAAATTTAGAGTTTGAAAGACAATATAAAAATGCAGAAGCGTGAAAATGACGTGCTTCTTGACAAAATGAACAGTTTGGAAGGGCATTCGAGAAGACCAAAATCTAGTTTTTCATGATATTAAAGAAGAAACAAAACTTGTGCAAATAATTTGATCATGGACATGATAACTAGTGTTATGAAAGTTAAATTTAATATGTATGTTTCCCATTTGTCTGGTTGTAGTTGTAGAAGTATTTGATGTTAAATGGCTAGTTAATTGTTGTCAACATGAAATTGTTTTCTTGAGTGCCTCTAAGGCAGTTCATTTTTATGGTTTCCTAACCCTTGTACAAATAAATTATATTGATCGATTGATTATTGAGCCCATTCATATTTTAAGAATTGTAAATTATTACAAAGATTTATTGTTTGTGGGTCATCACAGGTATGCCATCAGCTTGCAGTGAAATAATTGATGATATTGAAGACTTGATATCGTCCCAAGACATCGGGCCAAAGGAGCGCTATAGTAGTAGGAAGTTAGTAACTGTTCGAGTGAAGAAGAAACAGTCTCAACAAATTGATGAGAAAAAGAATGGCATTACAAACGAATCACTCAGCAGCATTATTCCAGGCACTCATACGATTTATGTGAAGACATGGGGATGCACACACAACAGTTCAGACAGCGAGTACATGGCCGGACAGTTGGCTGCATATGGCTACAAATTGACAGGTTAGTAATTTCAATGGTTCGGATCCCACCTAAAGGGTTCAGATCAGGATTCAGGTACAATAAAAGCATTCATGTATGTTTGTTACGCTAAAATGTAATGAAAAATCAGCTAAGATCACAAATTCTCTCAATGTTGTAATATTTGAACAAAATGAACTTTCACCTTTGGTATTTTTTTAATTCCCATACTGGTAGAAAACTATAGAGTAAATTGAATACAGATGTTCAAAAATCTGGAATCTTGATGTTTACTAACTTTAAAAAGTATTAAGTAAGTACATAGATAACCTGAATGTGAATAATCACTCTCGTGTTTCATTCGGGCATTCTCCGCGTTCAAGAGGATTCATTGCCAATGAGCGGGGTACTTCGGAGTTGTGAGAGGCTCTGGAATTAATTATTCACGCTTAGAGTCCTGAGCACTTCATACGTTTGTACTCAATACTCAATCAACAGTTCTACGCCCCAAACTCACAAGCAATCAGTTAGTTTTCAATAGATGCGTATCGTATTGCTGGGCATCTCTTCGAAGTAGGGGAGTTGGTATCTTCACTAAAAACTCTAAGAATATGCAAGCATTTAATTTGGAATATGTAAAGAAATTAGCTCATTTGCAATAATTTCGAAGTAGCTGTGTTAGGTATTTACACGTCACCAAATGGGGAATGGAACAATTTTTGCCAACTAAATAGGCGTTTAGAGATTACTACTCGTTTCACAAACTTTATTGTAGCAGGAGATTTCAATACAGACTTCGCAACACAGAATAAAATGATAACGTAGCTTCCAAATGTTCAAATTTCAGACTCAAAGTTGGAAGCTGACCTCTGGGTTTTAAATAGTTGCACTGTGAAAAACCCAGCTGAAGATCATTTCAGGTGAGTTGACAATGTTCCTAAACTTGATAAAGCAAAATTTATAAGACTTGTGAAACTACTATTAAGGAGAAAAAATTAGTGGTGAAATGAGGAATAGTTTCTTATTCATCCAATTTGATAATGCAATAGAAATTAACATTCACTTTTAATGCTGGTTTGACGAATACTTGAAAAAGAATTCTTGGAACCTGACCGTTCTATAACGAGGAAGCATGGAATGGTCAGGTTAGCATTAACGTTGCCGTTGTTTAGCTAAAACATGAAATTATTGTTAAATAAGAATATTTTATTGTGACCATGGTAACGCAGTTGGTTGGAGCGCTTGTCTGTGATTAGATACGACTCTGGCTGACTTTGTATTCCCGCAGTCTCGAGTTCGAATCTCGTTCAGCCTTGGATGTTTTCTCAACACTCATGTAGGCATTATCCGAAAAAATCTTGGTTTTAAATTTTGGCGAAAATCTTTCAAGGAGTTCGTTAGCGATTGTGAAAGTTATGAAACTTACCGTACCGTAACCGTAGCTTTATCTTTAACGGAATGCTTCAACAAAATTAAAGTAAAAGTTGATAAGGTACTGTTTCAGTAAAAAGTAGATTTTCTCATTCTAACTTTTATTTCTGAAAGAAATGTGACTTCAATGACACCACTAAAAAGTAACTTATAGTAAATTATTTAAATGATCAGATTTTCTTTTAATTTTGTTATTCTTTGATATCTCTTACTGAATTCATGTTACTCATCATTACTGTTCTATATCTATTTAACTCTATTTATCTAACTTGAATACTCTATGCGCAGAAATGAAATTGAAAATGGCAGAAAAATTGGAAAGAAAATCGTAGTGGCTGGCTGTGTGCCCCAAGGTGCTCCAAAATCAACTTTTCTCAAAGGATTGAGCATGATTGGCGTCCAACAAATCGATAGAGTGGTAGAAGTTGTCGAAGAAACTTTGAAAGGTAGGTGTAGTCATACTTCAAATTCACTACTAGAAATGTTCAAATGTTGTACAGTAATTTAGAATCGGTACCACTGGATGGTAGTCTGAAAAATCAGTTTATAGCTTTATTCATGTCTCCAAATGGAGCTGATTCTAAGGCAAACGATACGAGCTGCAAGCCGCGCTGCTTGCCGACTTCTCTGGACATTTTTTTTGCCGCTCGTATCATGGTCGAGGCCTAAAAGAGCTGAGCAGCAAAAGTAATTTAACAAAACCGTTGGCTGACGCAAAATATCTGCTATTTTTAACCGACTTCCAAAAAGAACAAGGTTACTATATTCGGCCTGTTTTTTTTTATGTTTGTACATCAATCATTCGAACAATATTGAACCGATTTCAATGAATTTTGTTTTTAAATGAAAGAGCATCGCTCAGCGGTGGTCCCATCCAAGTTTCGCAAGGATCGGCCCAATACTTAGCCCAATATTAAACAAAAAGGAGCATTCTTTGATGTCTTCATTTCAATCAAGTTTGAATAGGATAGTTCCACACATAACCACCAATCGGATAACCGGTGTCGTTTACCAGGCTGATCATTGTATCATATGGAGCGCTTCAAATCTAGACGGTTTTCGAAATCATATGATGCAATGCAATTATGCCGGGTAAACGACATCGGTTACCCAAAGCTGGTTCAGTGTGAAACAAGCCTGTAATGTCCCGTTTTGACCAATCACGTGAACTTGATTTGAATCGAGAATAAGAAGAATATAATATTTCTGTCCATATGTTCATATGAAAATTGTAAATAATTTAGTTGATGTTATTGAGTCATAGGAATAAGGTTATTTAGTTTCAATCATAAGTTGGAGAATTTGGAAAAACAGCTGATCTCAGAAGTATTTTTAGTTTTGCTGCTGTGATGGATTAAGAATATTTATTCGCCATTAAGTACATGTCCGTACTGTTTGGGCCATAAATCCACTATTCGAACTTTACTTTCTTGAGAGTTTCGAATTGTTCATTGATTGGCGGTAGTTGCATGCACTGTACGGTGCTGTTACCTGACGGCAATTAGAGTAATTGCGATTGATCGATTAATCCATTTTTCCTCACCAAACAGTTGATTCGAATCTTGGTATGAGCAAGCCGGTCAATTCACTCGTGGTTTTATCGCATACCCTGTTTTGTCGAAGGGGATCTTGTATGTGTATATGTCGAATTTACTTGTATATTTTTGTGTAGGCTAGTTGAAAATAGTAAAGCCTTAGATTCGCCGTTTTGGAATTAAATATTGTAGAAACCAGTGCATATATTAGAGCCGTGTATATCGATCAGGAGGTTTCCTGTAGCCACCGGATAGAGTCCAGTAACAGATCGCCGAATCGTTAATTCAAATTTGAGGTATTTAAACCATCCTGTAATCCTAGCCCTTTCAGTTGTATCCTTTCCTAATCCAAATACCCAAATTGATTTCGACGCTTCATATCGGCCGCATAGATGGTAAGTTCGTTCTACTTTTCTTTCTTTCTGTGCTCACACATGGGACCTTTATGTTCGATATATTTGGCTTAAATTTAAATAGTAAAAATTAGATTCAGTCCACTAAAACGCCAATCCACGTACAATAGGCTATTTTGAGGTTATGTTTGATGATCCTATTGTACTAGCTCAAAGTTTATGTTTTTTTATATTAAAAAAATATATATGACTAATATCACGAAAAATATCGTACATAACACGTCCGGGAAGATGTTTACCATACTCGTATGATAATACCGCACTCAACTTCATCTCCTGCGTTAACTTATCATATTTTCAGTAAACACAATTTTCCACTCTTGTAACGTAATATAGGCCTACTATTTCAGTGTAGGTATATTCTGAAAGGGACCATATCAAAATTAATCAAAAGCCATTTCACTTTTAAGAAGCCTTTCGCTATTATCATTTTCCTAAATACAATATTTCACATTAAATAAAACGTTGTAGAATTTTCCTTAGTATATATTTTCTTATAAGTGGATTTTTAGTTACTTAAGTTTGGATGATATAAATTAATTATTGGCTTGCTAATTTGATAAATATTTCATAATGTAGGCTTTAAGAAATTTCTCATGTTTTCAAAGTTTGAAAATTCAACTAAAAAGCTTAAAATAAAACATATTTTAAAACAAAGAAAGAAACCGACTTCAGTGAAATGATAAAATACTCTCGTACTAAAAAGTTTAAAATAAAGTATTTACTTGAAACTGAGAAAATTTTAAATTTCATACAAGTAATCTTTTGAAGTCGGCGCCAAATTTCCCATAAACTTCTAAAATATAACAGAAATACTCTGTGATGTTTTCCATGAAATAATTGAACAATCTAATATCAAAACTGAAACTGTATTTCAGTAAAAGTGAGTGTAAATCACATATTTAATTGAAATACAGTGTTAGTTTTGATATTAGATAGAATTTCTTATCAATCACTTCCTGGTGGTTCGGAACCCACCTAAAACTGTAAGTTCAACTTATCAATCTCCATCATCCAATTCATTACCCACGCAAAGGTCTCAGACCTATGTGGGCTTCATCCTCCAAAAAAATACAGTGTTAGTTTTGATATTAGATAGAATTTCTTATCAACTTCATAAAATATTTGGCGCCGACTTCAAAAGATTACTTGTATGAAATTTAAAAATTTCTCAGTTTAAAGTAAATACTTTATTTTAAACTTTTTAGTACGTGAGTATTTTATCATTTCACTGAAGTCGGTTTCTTTCTTTGTTTCAAAATATGTTTTATTATGAATTCATTTTTATTACTCATTACAGTAAAAATATTTAGAAAAATTACATTCTTTAATGTTACAAAGATGAAACTACAACGTGATGGGTAAAGGAAAGAGAAAACGGTTAAGGAGTTGATTTAAAAAAACTAAAACAGGTGGGTAGAGAAAGGAGAAAAACTTCTCATACAATGAAAATGTTGTGTCTTCTATGTAAATAAAATTAGAGTTTTGTCTGTACATTTATCAGAATTATATATTTTTTGGTTATTTTTACGTTTTATACATTAAAGAAGCGGAAACAAGTCTTATCTCAATTTCTGTCTGTCTGTCACGGCCCCGAAGGCATTTTACGCGGCCTTCTCCTGAAAAACGAGAGCATCGATCGGGATTTAAGTTATTTAACAGTATTGAAAACTATTTTGACAATGTCTTTAGCTATAAAAAACTAAATTAACTTTTTTTTAACAGAATAATAAACGTTTAAAACCCAAGAATTGTGCGATTTTGGATACATTTCTTCTAAGTTTTATTACCACGTTTTATTACCGAGAGCATCGATCGGGATTAAAGTAATAAAAAGTATTGACATTTTCAGGCATAATGTAGAATAGTCCCGAGCTGGTTCCTGTGAAGGTTGGGAGTTCAAAACTCCTCGCTGAAGGACACAAAAAAGAGAAATCAACTGTATTTAATCATATGGTGGGTCCTTAGTGGCGTTATTTACGCTGTCTGCAGACTAATGTAGTCGGAGCATTGCAGTCATGTAGGAAACATATGACTGGTGAATCAAAGCTCAGCTTATGTTTCATCCATTATTTCTTTGGTAAAAAAAAACAAAATATTTTATTTCAATTTATCCAAACAAAAATTAACATTTTAGGAAGGTGCGGTTTGTGCTAGGCTCTTGGGAATTCGCCAGGTAGCACTATTATAACTAAAATACCGTTGCAAAGCACGAGTGAACCGCTAGTTTCTGTCTAAAACACGTTTTTAGGATTACACATACGTTTACACCTTAGAGAATTAACTCAAAATGTATATAAAAGCGACAATTGTACAGTTGGAGACTGGCAACTTGACCCCTGAAAGGAATTCGCAGTGAATATTGATAAATACAGCACATTTGAGAGCGACTCAACTGGCTCACTAACAGCAGTGATATATAACCCAAATACCACTGGCTCAGATTCGTGCTCTATTTAGTGCAAGGCATAGTGGAGCTATTACTCTATTACACCTTCCTTCACCTCTACCCTTCAGGCGTCAGGGGTCATGTTGTCAGTCCCCAGCAGTAGTCAGGCTTGCCTGCAGTAGCGGATCCTGTGGGGGGGGGGGGTTCACAGGGGCATTGCCTCCCCCAGACAGATAAAAGAGGATACACTAGGTATAATAGTAATATGGATTAAAGAATACACTAGGTATAATCAGAATCGGGTCTAGGAGAGAGGACAGAGGATACACTAGTTATGATAAAAGTATGGATAAAGAATGCACTAGATATAATCAGTAGTGGGTCTTGGGGGCACAGGGGCACGTGCACCCTCAGACATACAAAGGCAAGTGCCCTCTGAGATGGAAAGGAGATACACTAGATATAATAAAAGTATGGATAAAGAATGCACTACATATAATCAGTAGCGGGCACAGTGGCACGTGCCCCCTCAGACATAAAAAGGATACGCTAGGTATATTAATATGGATAAAGGACGGAAAGAGGATACACCAGGCTCGTGTATAGGAATGCAATAAACAACAAAAACAAAATGCCTTAACCAGTACCGAGGGGGGGGGGGCACAGGTGCACGTGAAAACATTGTAATAAATTGTTCTAGGGAAACTTGGACATAAACTAGAATTTTGTTGATTCTCTAGTTGTAAATTTGTGAAGAATGCGGTAGTAGCAAATTGTATCTTAGCATTGAATAGTGCATTTCTCATAAATGAATAATTCAGAAGTGGATACACAGAGGCACGTGCCCCCCCCCCCCCCCCCCCCCGGAACTGATTAAGAATAGCCTACACTAGATAGCCTACAGAGATAATTCAACATGTTACTATGAATGTGAAATGTGAAAATGTTCATAATATGTGACGAAGTACTTTATGTTGCATTTCTTGTATGTTCGTATTTATGCATTCATCTTATGCACTTGACAATTTTCCTGTTTGTTTGTACAAATGTTTTGGAATAAACAATAAATTCAATACAAAAAATTTTGAATTTTAGGCAGTTGGTTTTCATGTTCCTGAATAGCTGTACAGGTTATATTCAACAAAAATTGATACGCGGGACCAAGAGGGGAGCACAGGGGCACGTGCCCTCCCCCTTCAAACCGATGACAAATACATCTACAAATTATAGAGCAAAATGCCAAAATATTTTTTCAGAAGTACCGTATGTAATTCATACACTTATTAATTAAATGAAAACTCAAGTATATGGGCTTAATATTCTGCCAATTTTAAAATTAATTTATTCGTATTGACATTGTATTGAAGCTCATCGCTAGTCATTTTAATAAATAGATCAATCGATAAATATCTTAGATTTCAAGAATATTGATTAAATTTGGAAGAAAAAGTAATACAAAATTAACTAATATAATTTGGTGAAGGTATTTTCATGTATAACACTTTATTGCCACAAACATTCAAAACAGAAAACACGGTTTCGGGATCTGTGGTGGGTCCACATTTATTTTCTACCTGAATGTTGACGAAGCAACAAGTTGATGTGATCGGAAAGGGTTGTCCTATTGTTTGTAGAGATGGAAATATTCCTTCCTCCATCCTTTTTCTATTGTTCTATAATAGTTTGAAAGTTTGACCAATTTGTTGATTTTGATCCTTCCTTGTTCGTGTTGACTATAGAGCGCACATTTTGGAGTAGATATGAAGAGTTGAAGAGTTGAAGATTTTGAAGAGTTGTGAGACAAAAACTGTTGTGTAATCAATGCAACTTGTAAGTATTTCAATGTCCTTTCAGGTTCTATGGAATGGATAGGTAGGAGAAGAAAAATAGTCCACTAAGAATATTTTACAAAAAAAAGAAAAGCTTCATCCAGTAGCTTAGCGATTTGGTTTGTCCTGGGGGGTCTGGGGGTATGGAAATTTTGATAAATAGTCCCTCTAAAATCGTATTTCAAGAGATTCTAGGCTCATGTCTTGGATATTGTTAAATAACTCACTAATCTGTGTAGATCTGGGTAAAAAAATAATTCAATTTTGGAGAATTCCAAAATGTACTAAAGATAGTAAATTATCAAAGTAGCAGGGGGGGGAGGTGGGAGTTACTGCCCTTGAGGTAACTGAATCTATAGGAAATAGGTAATCTAATAGACAATATTAACATATAATATTAAAATTGTACTTGACATAAAGTCTTTCATATTTTGTTCCAATACAGTTACAAGAAAACTCTCTGTAAATTCCTGAAGTAGGGTATATAAAGAAAAAATAATCTACACATTCAATACCCACATCTTGGCACTTCTTTGTTGATTTGAAAGCAAATCATGAATCGCTTACATTCTTCACTAATAGAGAATCAACTCTCAAGCATTGTCACTCTATTGAGATTTTATCACATTACTCCGCATTACTCCAAATCGTGCTCTCTTCAGATGGCAAATCACCTTTGGGTCTAAAAAATCATGTTGAAAAAATCATTTTATTTCTGGTTGATATTGGTCACAAAAGAGAAGTTTTGTAAAATTATTTATCTATTCGTTTATATTCGTGTCTGAAATAACATTTTAAAAGCTTTGACAGAAATCTTGATTAGTTTCAGTTAAAAATAAGATTTTATAAGGAGATGGCAATGCTTTTTCATGCACACTCTTTCAGACTCTTGCAAATACAAACTACTGATAAAAGCCACATCTTTCTACTGAACCAGACTGTTAACATCATCACAATACTCCACTTTAGGTCCTTATTCATTTAGTTCAACGCAGACTCATTTGACCTGGCTAGCTTATTCAAAATAATCAGACTTTCTGTAGAATGTCTGTAACAAGGCTGTTCTTCCTCGATTAGTTTTTTTTTTTTAAATTAATTAATTTTAATTTATTGACTCCTTGTACAATTATTTGTTCTGTGAATAAATACACAATACTAAAAAAAACAGTACATTAGAATCACAAGACTTGCGTCTGGTCGTGAGCTTACATTTTTTTTATGAAATAAAAGAGAAAACAAATTATAAGAGAAAAATTAACATAATTATACGTGCTAAATTGTTATTATAAAAAGAGGAAAATAAGACTTATAGCAAAGAAAAAGAATGTAAAAAAATACAGTCAACAAATCCAGTTTGAATTTTTTATCTGAAGAAAAACTAAAGGTTATAAAGAACATATTACAATATGATATAGCTTAAATACAAAAAATCATCTGGAGTGTTTCAAATTAATACAAAATTCATCTGGAGTGTTTCATGAACCATGCCCAAAAATACAATGTATAGAGTAGAAAACCACAACATCAGCCATTTACAACAAATCTTACCTTGCTTAACGATCCCAATGTGCAACATATGGAGTATGAAGAGCCAGTGAAAAAATTAGTCTACAAAATAAGCTGTTGTCTTCTATTGCCATACAAGTCCGTAGATGTTTTAATCCAAATACAGATTTCTTTTTTAAATTTATTCATCGAAAAGTCTGAAAGTTGGACTGCTGTCCTTGCAACATTGAATTTATTCTATACTAGCTGGCTCGACGCGCATTGCTGCGTTCTAATAAAAATTCTTGGTTTTATTATTTGCCACCTCCCACTGAGGTTACATTTCAAATTTCAACCTTCTATGACTATTAGGGAAGAAGTTAGTCCTAGGGCTCTTCCAGCTGATCAGAGAGACCCCCTTCGTTGTTTTCTTACACAGTAAGACCCTACTCACCACCTCTCAATGGACATTTCAAATTTAAACTTCCTACGACTATCAGGGTAGGAGTAGGTTTTTGATTTTATTGTTCGCCACCTCCTACTGAGACTACATTTCAAATTTCTAGCTGCATTGGTTAACAGATGTCATCAACCTGGCATAATTACATTTCATCATACCCAGTCATATAATTATTTCTTTGCGTTCCAGACAGCGTAAATAACGCCACTAAGGGGCCTGCCATATGATTAAAAACTGTTGACTTCTATCAGCTGTTCCTTTAAGCTGTTTGTCCGGCTAGTTCAGTACGTTAGGTCTATAAAATGGATTAATTAATAATAATTATTAGTTCCCCTATTAAAATTTATGGTCAGAAACCATCCCCAATATTCACACAACATATTCCCAAAGTTTCATGCCGATCTGTCAAGTAGTTTTGAAGTCTATAGGGAACATACATATATACATACATACATACATACATACAGACATTCATTTTTATATATATAGATTCTATTCTATTGTTAATTGTTACGGGTTCTATCTCTAAAATAATGCTGGCAACACTTAAATTTATCACTCGCACTTTATTAACACAAATAATTCACAACTCACACTGTTCAGTAATTTCTTACACAAAAATAAGCAATCGGAAACAGATGAAACGATATTGTTCAACTGATAATGAGTTTTCAATAAACTGAACGAAAATCAATCACTAAATGTCAAAAGGCCGATCTAATATTAAATGATAACTGTACAATAAACTGTCCAATAACATTCAAAAAGAATCGTCGAGGAAGAACAATTAACTTACGTAGCACAAGTAATAGGTAAAAGAATTATCACTATTGAACTGTCAAGAGAATTATCACTACAGACAATAAAAGTTCCTTAGATTGTTTGTAATAGCGCCAACGGGATTGTACTGTCTGTATTAACGGGAACTGTCACTACTGCCACTTATCAACAACGTAGAACAATAACTGAACTACTTAACTGTCACACTTGTTTATCATGACGAATTTCAAAGACAACTGAACTAATTTACAAATGCGTTCGCCTTAAATAGGTTTTTCAACAATCGAGCAATTTCTACATTTTTCTATCATCTTCTGAATAAATAAATCAAGGAAACTGGAACTTTCTACAATATTCGATAAGACTCCATTAATTTCTAATCAAACAACTAGAACATTCTACTAATTACCAAGTAAACACTATAAAAGTGTCAAAAGCAGTGTAATTAATTGCTTAAAAGTAAACATTTACATAGCAGATAACGCCAAGAACCATTGTGCCTTCTTCCTCTCTATTCACTGCAATTTCATATTCGCTACACTATTATTGAATTTATAATAAAATTAACAATTTTGAATTAATACACTTTATGATATTGCTTTTTGAGTTACATTCGTGTTGCAAAATATTAAAGTTTTGTTTTGGAGGTTTCTATCAAGGATTGGAATAATTTGTAAATGGAGTATTTCTTCTGTTACTGCTAAAACCTATTGACATTTTATTTTTTATCAGAGAATTAGAAATGAACACTACATTATTGAATATTGCTTTTCAATTGGTTTGAGTGGTTAATATAGGAGCAATTCGGAAGTGAATATTATTTCAGTTTTCATTCACTAATTTACAGGTCACAGTGTCCAGCTGCTGGGACAGAAGAAGTCAGACGGACGTAAAATTGGAGGCGCTCCTCTTGGATTACCTAAAATAAGGAAGAATCCGCTTATCGAAATAATCCCCATTAATACTGGATGTCTTAATCAATGTACTTACTGCAAAACGAAACACGCGAGAGGAGATTTGGGCAGTTATAAGCCTGGTTTGTAAACTAAATACATTACCTAGTTTATAAATAAGTAATAGGCTAGTAAGTAGCACTCCAAAAATAAATTATTCAATGCTGGCCTGCAATTTTGTTCTATTTGCTTTTGTATTTTGATTATTGCTTTTCAAAGTATTTTTTTTTTGTTTTTTACTTACATTTTTTGCTCTATTTCCATAGTGCATATATCCAGATCAATAGAAAGTATTTTGACGAATGGTAATGTTCTATTATTGCTTGTTATTGGGTTTTAGTTGTACAGAAACAATTATTTCTTTTAGCTGGTCCCATTGCGCCAGGAATTGGTTGTTCCTTTTTTGTTTGGCGGTCGTTCTCTGTGCTTGTCCTTTCTTTGGTCCATGATAGTCAAGTGACTGAATTTCTCTTTTATTCTTCCCGTTTCTTCATCTTATCTTCTTCTTCTTTCTTTATAGCTCTCACTGTACGAAGTACATAGTGGGAGAACATTATGCGTAGGCTCTGTCTGTCCATACACATGAAACTTCAGAGCAAAAATTACAGGGGTTAAAGGTACCAAATTTTCAGGAGGTAGTAGGCACCTCATAAGAAGAAAAAAGAAATTGAAATTTAAAGTTCGTCGGTCCTCGCTGAAGGACACAAAAAGGAAAAATCTATCCTTAAAGGAACAGCTGATAGAAGTTAACAGTTTTTATTAATATGGCAGTCCCCTTAGCGGCGTTATTTTCGCTGTCCGGAACGCAAAGACTTTGCATGTACCATGTAGTTGGAGCTTTGCAGTCATGTTTATTTATTAAGTGTACATTCATGAAAGCAACAGGTGTAACCACAATCCTGCCTTCCTAACTTGAGAGTAATGTAACAAAATATTAACAAAACATTACAAAACATTAAAAATCGTAAGATTAATTCTAATTCTAAAAGTGTTTATTAATAATAGCATAATGGTGGTGATGATGATGATGATAACAATGGTGATGATGACAATAATGATGATGATGATGATGACAACGATGATGGTGATGAAGATGATGATCATAATAGAACTTTAGTAGGAATTGAACAACACTTTTAAACACCTGAAATTTACAAACACACCACACACAATAAACAAAACATCCTCAACGAACAGTTAAATTTTAAATCACACAAACTTTTTGACCACATTATACAGAAATCACAGTTCTTCTAACCAACAAACCAACATCGATATTTAGGATGCCTTGAAGATGGGTTTCAACAACTCGCAAACGTTCGGCCTACAGAGTAAGTAAAATACTACTTAATCTCAATAAAAATTTGACTGCAAGTAGTTGAATTCACTTGAAAAGTTAACTTTTAAACAATTGCGTCTGAAACTGTACCGACTCTCATGAAAAATATCCAGATTGCCACAATGTACATTATATAGTCTAGTAGCTTTATTTATTGGACGTAGAATCCTATCATAGTACGGCTCCTACTTACATGAAATAGGCAGTGCCTCCTTGGATGAGTTGATGGGATATGCAGCCCTATGAGATTCACCAAATCCATGCAATCAAACCCACCATTCACAATTGAGTGCACTGTAAGAAGGGAAATTAAATCTCTTCTACTCCTGAGAGAATGAACCTCAAAAACCGTACTCAACTCTGCACTTGGGCGATCATATGGGAACCATGTTTTAAACTTTTTAAAATAGAGGAATCGAAGGAGTTTATTCTGTATAGACTCTAGCCGATTACTTAAAACACTTACATATGGATTCCAAATGAGTGTATTGCATTCATTGAATTGCGAGCATGTTTTAAGTACAAACCCCATGAGTTGATGTGACTTTCTTATTAGACTTGAAAATCTGAATTCAGCATCAAATGTAACTCCCAAATATTTTATTGTGGTAGATGTATCAATAACTACTTGATTCATTTGATATTTTCCCGTGGGAATAGATATTTGCCTAGAGTATGATACCACCTTGCATTTTAATGGATTTATGGCTAGCTCATTTTCCAAGCACCAGGCCTGTAAATTGTTGATGTCAGTCTGCAGCAGCAAACAATCATGTGGGTGTTTAATTTCACGGAATATTTTTACATCATCTGCAAACATCAAGCATTTAGTGTTTTCTAAACAAAATTTTGACATGGGAGTATAAAATAAACAGTAAAGTGCTGAGGTTAGACTGGATATAATAATTTATATATATCAAATTTTGCGTTCTTCTTTTTACCCCTCGTTATCTCGTTAATTTTCTCGTTAATTTCCCCTCGTTAATTTTGCGTTCTTCTTTTTACCCCCCGTTATCTGTTACCAATACGGTCGGGACAGTGAGAGCGTCCCTTTTGAATTTACCGTAAGGTAGATTCATTCCCTTTTTTTTCTTCTGATATCTTATTCTCATTTCCATTGTATGTCAAGCATCTATTCACAAAAACTAGTAACATTTTGGAAATCCCAGCCTTCACTTTCCAGGTTATGTATCTGTTGCGTCAAATATTTATATTTTTATTTCTCCAAATTAGCCTCATTTGTATATAAGCTCCATTTACTTTGCGTTAGAAAAAAGATAATAACAGGCGGGCCGCTTAGCGCAGTTGTTTGGGGCGTCGCAACTTCAGCTTGCTGTCGTTTAAGCGGTCGTGGGTCAGAATCCCGCTCCACCATCAGGCATTCAAGTGTAATCATTCACCTCATTTCCCACGCACAAGTCTCGGACTCATGTGGGCATCATCAGCAATAAAATAAAAATAAAATTATAAATATCAATTTGAAACCGTTCTGAAATAGAAAGCAAACAAAGATGTTTTCGAGTTTCACCAATTGAACAATTTTGACTAACTATTTTTGCTAACACCAACGTTGGCATTATTTAAGCTTAATTTCTTCCAACATCAATTCTACACCAGTGTGATTTGCACTGAATTAAATGTTATTGGAAAGTATTGCCAGTGTGCTTAAGCACGTTAGAAACAATGTTTATACTGTATTGTTTTAGTTAAATTAGAGATTTCAACATTATTTTTACAAAATTTTGAATGAAAGTAGTAAGTAAGGAGTTAGTAAGAATAAGGAGTTGTTTTGATAAAATGGTGGATGTGAGATGTGAGACAACATTAAACACATTCGTTCAAGTATAGCAGCCAACCGATGATACTATCCATCATCTTTTTCAGTGACAATGAAATTTTCATGTAAATAAATTGATATTCTTAAAATTGATTTATACTACTCATATTTATAAATTTTAAGTAAATTGAATCAAATTCAAAAGTCAGCATTAAATTATTATTTAGGCAATTTTTTGTACCGATTAAGGATTTTGACCAGCCTTAGGAAAGGTTTGATTTTTGTGTAATTGTGAATGCAATTATCCTTCTACTTTTTTAGAGGAGATAGTCGAAAGAGCTCGCCAATCGTTCTCAGAAGGCGTCTGTGAATTATGGCTGACGTCGGAAGACACAGGCACGTATGGCAGAGATATAGGATCCAGTCTGCCAGAACTACTATGGAAAGTTATCGAAGTGATACCGCCAAACTGTATGATGAGGGTTGGAATGACTAATCCACCCTATATTCTTGAGCATCTAGAGGTGAGCCATTAACACAAATCACCGCTAACATATACCCTTAACGCTAATCATAGCGAAAATATGGTTAAACAAACAGGTTAGAATAATAATTGAATTGATTTCATTCTCGCCAAATTCAGAGGATATGCAATAGTATTCCTAGAAAGTTCCAAAATTGAGGCAGTTACTTAAATAAATGAAATATCGATAAATAAATGGAATATTCAAAAATAACTGCAAAATTATATTTCTTTAAAACTAAGTTAAAATGTAGATCCTAGAGGTCAGAGAGTGATGTCAATACAGCTCTCTTTATTCAAGTTGTATCGAGCCAGTTGCTTTATGAAGCTATTATGCAATTGAAGTCAGTTTAGCTTTAGACCATGAGCTCTAAACCAATGAGAATTCAGGAGTTCTCCGATTTTTGTGTTGAAATAAATAATATGCAATAGTCACATCAGCTGATCAGAACATTTCAAAATCAAATTTAGCTCTCTCCACTCGTGGCCTAACTCATAACCAATTTTTAACCAAAATCTCACTGTAGTCCTTTACCACAAATGATAGAATTTCATCAGGACCTGGGGAAATTCTGGGCTTAAAGCTTCTAATACCCTTAATAATGTCCTCAGACATTACACAGATGATATATTTAAAGCATTATTGGAGCCAATATGCTGGAATTCATCATCATCATCAACAAGCTTCTATCATACATCCTTATGTCAAGCTGTGATGAGTGCCTACACAGACTGGAAGACCCAGAAAATCCTGCAGTAATGTCAAAACCACCAAACAGCTTAAATTTTTGATTGGATTTCTCATTTTATAAAACATGTGGAATAAATCATACCTATTGAATATTTGATATAGGCCTAACATTTCAAATAAAGATGATTTTCAGTCACTATTTCAATTTTTTTTTCTTTCAGGAAATGGCTAAAATACTCTCGCATCCTAGAGTCTATAGTTTTCTGCATGTGCCAGTGCAGTCCGGAAGCGATGCTGTTTTAACGGATATGAAACGGGAATATAATCGAGCTGACTTTGAAAATGTTGTGGATTATCTCCAAGAAAAGTAATTATTTATTAATCGTTTCATCTTCTTATTGTTTTCAGTCATGTCTTGTCCTTCAATTTGTAGGGGAAAAGTAAAATTATGGATTCAGAATTGCAGGCAGGTTAATTATTAAAGTACTTTGTAGCTTGGCAGTTTATACAAATAAATAAATAAAATGTTATTGTCAGCAGGCCGAAAGGCGTAGGACGTCAAACACATTTAAAAATAGTATGCAACAATGAAGATGTCAGAAAAATACAGTCAACACTCAAATTCAAAGCAATACTCAAATACTAATTTTAAATAGTATTTATTAATCAAGTAATAATGTACTAATTTAAATGTACTTAACTCAATACTCTAATCTCTTAGTAAATCATAAACAATATGTTACAAAATGTTGATTTTAATATCGTAAAACTCACTCAGCTTTTAGAAAGGGTTTTGTATCAGCCATTCATTTTTTTTTTTTTTTTTTTGTTTGTTTTGGAAACGTTGAGGGATATATTATAGACGTGGAGCGTTAACTTATTAAAAAACGTTTGTCCAATAGTTTCCAAACTGTAGAGCGATTTCGACTATCTCCAAAATGTTAAGAGCAATGCGCTAAGTTCCATAGTAACATAATTTGTCAAGAAGAATCTTTTAATCTACGCTATCGATGCCCTGCTCAAGTGACAGAAGGTTCCAGAGGTGACAGAGCTTCCCTGTTCAAATGACTAATATTTTTCCAGCCATCATTCGAAGAACATCTACTGTTTACTCTTTCTAACACCAAATTGAGACTCATCCATTATAGCAAATTTTTCGAAATGTTCTGAAAGTTGAAGTCTCAACAATTTTAGCTAAAACTGGCACAATCGAGATAGGTCTATGTCTACTTGGACAGTTTGTTTTTACCTTTTTTTATAGAGAGGTACAACTCTTGCTTTCTTGAGCTCATCAGGGAAAACTCTCTCCTCAAGACATTTATTTGAACAGTAAGTCAGAGGCTCAACTATACAATCTATTATTCCCTTCAATAAATTATCAGAAACTCCATAAATCTCAATGCTATTTGAAGATTTGAAACCATTGACTTTATCCAAAACAAATTTTGGCAGCACTTGACAGAAGGTACAATCTTTTGATGGCATGCATGACTCAACACAGGATCTAATCACTTAAACGATTGAATGAAATATGACGAAATACTTATACTTAAATATTTATTGTTTTCCATGACGAAATACTTAATGAACAATCTAATATTAGAACTGACACTGTATTTCACTTTTAAACGATGTTTTACTCACATATATTGGAGATGTTTGAGAAATGCATTTCACTTCTGAAAAGAAGCTTCGTCAGCCTGACGTCGGCTGGTTGCAAACAAGGGCTCCAAGATGAGAGAGAAATGAATTCTGAATATTAGCAACATAAGCTAGATTTGGGAAGTGATAGCCGCGAGCCGTAGCAGGTATCTGTTCAATCAGATAGAGATAAGCTGCGTTCTCGTGGGTCCTGTTTGTAACCGTGACCGATTAGATTGGCCAGCAAAAAAGGCACTGTTCTCGAAAGGCACGGTTTAACTCATAAAATCACCATCATCCAACTCATTACCCACGCACAGGTCTCAGACCTATGTGGGCTTCACCCTCCGAAAAAATAAAACTTTCATCAACGTTGAGATAAGAGTCGCAATGGGTGCTACGATGAAATAGACAGTGAGTTATAGTTATAGTCCAGTTAGACACCAATCAGTCAAGATCTTCGCCGCCATGCTTATCAGTATCAATCAGCCAATGCCAGAACTCCCGCCAACTTTTCGGTAAACATTTGATCTTTCTTTAACATCCCTAAATGTAATGAATGACCTTAACAATATTGTCAATAAAAATCCGTCACTGAGGCTCTATTCGTAGAGAGGTAACTTTTTCAGTACTTTCAATAGAAGTAGAATGGTTTATTTTATAACTTGTAAACGCAGACCAGCCACAAAGTCTTCACAACAAAAGCCACAACTCAATTTTACTTTAAACTTTTAACTACAAGTCGAAGTCGACTTGTTCTACTGAAGCACATCAGGCGTGCCAACCCGGTGTGTTAATAATAAGTGTTTATTCTCGGTAGTGTTAATAATTAGAACTGAGCTGGTAAATGCGTTTGGCAAAACAATCATTAAACAAAAAGTGATTTGATTTACATTTTAAAGTTGATTAACATTGCATATCAAAATGTCGAAAAATCAACATCATAATTACAAAGCGAGATTTCCTGTAAGATGTGTCCGGAAACCATGTTCACCTTCGATTATTTATTATGTTTAATTGAGGGTGTATGTGTGTGTGTGTGTTTGTCTCACGGATTTCAAAAGACGGCAACGATTTGAAACTTTTTTTTTATTTTTATTTTTTTATTTGAGGATGAAGCCCACATAGGTCTGAGACCTGTGCGTGGGTAATGAGTTGGATGATTGTGATTTATGAGTTGGACCTACAGTTTTAGGTGGGTTCCGAACCACCGGGAAGTGATTTTCAGCAGAGAACAGTGTCTTTTTTGCTGGCCAATCTAATCGGTCACCGTTACAAACAGGACCTACGAGAACGCAGCTTATCTATCTGATTGAACAGATACCTGCTACGGCTCGCGGCTATCACTTCCCTTACTTAGCAAATAGCTTCCTCTAAAACTTGATTCAGTGCACCTCGAAGCCTAACTATTTTATTTTCCTTCCAGACTTTAAAAAATTAGGGTTCAAAACTTTAAAAAATCCCACAGAATTGTAGTTGTTATTATCAGTATCAATCGGTCAACGCCAGAACGCCAGAACTTTTGTAATATGATGTTGATTTTTTTGACTATTTGATATGCAATGTGAATCAACTTTAAAATGTACGTAATCGTACGTTAGTCATAATTTTTTTGTATTTCGTAGTTTCAAGAGAGCTTTTAGTAGCAACTAATTCTATTGGACCTGATAGCACAGTGCTTAGAGCACCTGTTCACCTGCTCGGTACGGTCAAAGATTTTTGTTTGCAGAAGTCAACTCTAACAAATAAGTTATCTATTTTCAAAACCTATTCGGTTGAAATTATTAAATTTATGAGCTTGAGGTACCTACTATATCATATCATGTGATAGCTCATTCTGCTTAGCTCACCGAGCAAGGCGCTTGAAATCCATTATAACACATGTGCAACTGAAAAAAATATCTTCGGTGTCCCACATTTGAAGATTTTCAATTTAAAAAAGTGCAAAGGGGCAAAAAATCAACTTTTTAACGGTACATCCGATCTCAAGCTGATAAAGGCGGTCCAAATCGGTACCAAACTTTCATTTTTAGTTAGATCAAGAATAATAATTATTATATAATTAAACAACAAGCGTAATACCTAAAATCCCGTTTCAAAGCACGGGTAAGCTTCTAGTGTTCAATAAACAGATTAAAACATAATAATACTATATAACGTGAAGGTTTTAAAGTTACGTAAAAAACATTTATGCTTGAATTATGGTAGAATTTTAATTGAGAAAAAAATTATAATTTCGATCATCGTGGAAAATATTGTTTTAGGTCTACACAGAAAATATATATGTGAAGGGATTTATAAAACTTAATATTAATAGAATATTATTATTGAATGAATATAATATTATTATTGTATGTATATTATATTTATATTATTTATGTATTAGCCTACACAGGAAGAGGCAGAAACATTATGTTGGTTTCGAAAGCTGAATCACTTGAAGAGATAATACATACGTACTTCAAATTACTTTAATCAAAGACAATATAATGTAATTTAAGTGCACTACATTGTCTTTGCTACAATTAAGTACGTTAATTCTGGTCAATATAAATTTATGGAAAAAATATTAAGTAGCTCGCTCCTACTCACGTGTTTGCTTATTTTTGCATTACAGAGTGCCTGGTGTAACCATAGCTACGGACTTGATTTGCGGCTTCCCAACAGAAACAGATGAAGATTTCAATGAAACGTTGAGCTTATGCCAGAAATACAAATTTGTTTCTCTCTTCATCAATCAGTTTTATCCAAGACCTGGAACTCCCGCGGCTCGTTTGCCCCGTCTTCCTGCTTCTGAGGTTCGTTTATCATCTCAAAATCTTTTTTCCTACAGTGACCCGAAAAAGTGCCGATTTTTGCACTAATTGTAGCACGCAAAATAGTCTATTCCTGCACCAGTGCGGGGAAGTAAATTCCAGTGCGCGAAAATACTTTTCCGCACTCCAGATTTGCAACCTAACAACACAAAATAGTGAGCATGTAATACGCAGATTCCCTATTCTGCATTCAAAAATAGGTTGGCTACTCTGCTTCAGCTACGCAAATTCAGTCAGCTGTAGTTGTTGTTGTTGTTGAAATCGATTTGATTCGAAGATAGGTTATGTAAGGAATTGTCAGGTTGTGTATGTCTTGTTTTGTTGTGTTTAAATTACTTAATACATTACTGTAGGGAAAATTTAATGTGTAATTCGAGCGCACAGTATTGTTTCTGAGCGCAAAACTATTTCTTTTGGTGCAGAAATACCCCACTTTTCGCTCTAGTTACACAAATAGTTATTTTAATGTTGCTAAATCGTTTGAAAGTTATTTGGCGTCCAACAGCAGAATAATATTTCTCCTTTATGGGTTCTGCAGTTACATTTTTGTTTAATTAAAGTTATCCTGGAAAGTCGTGTACCACTTAGGACGCAAATAACTATCTGTAACGAAAACTTGCGATCCATGTAACAAAGAAATGGACAAGGTGCATCAATGGAGCATGACGATGAATTCAGTACTGTACCTAGTAATATAAGATTGAATGTATTATATTTTTTCCTGGAGAAGTAGGAAAAGGAGGAGAAGAGATCAAAGATAAGAAGAAAGAGAAACTAAGAAGAAAACAGATTGAGAAAAAAGAAAATAAGGGAAAGAATCCGATCCAATTGAATCATGCAACTTTCTAGTGTATAATAAAAGTGTGAGTGTCATTCATCAACAAAAAAATTGTTGAAAGTCAAGTTACAGGTTATGCATACTGTATATAAAAAGGTACAATAATTAGTTTAATTCCAATGATTTTGCATGGAATGATCATTTCATTCATCTTAATGTACAGTACACAGTGCGGTATTATTACTAGTAGTTCTGTGAGCACATAGACCTTACGCTCAAGAATAAAGGTACTTGCACAGAGGAACATTCTCAATGTACTCAATGATAATCACCATCGCAAAATTAAACACTATCATCAGACCCCTAACCCTTGATGCAATTTGCGTAGTCTATTTCATGTCTGTTTTCCACTTAACGTCACTCTGTATCGCATCACTAGGCTGCAGTTCTGTTTTCCAGACAGCTGATTGCTCAAATCAGATAAAATCTGACATGTCAGATAAATGCATTTCTAGAAAAATTTGCATAGTTAGCATTTATTTATTACTTGTAATTATGCTTTATTGAAATATTGGAAATTATTTTTTCTCAAATATTTTATTCTTCTGGATAATAACTTAAACCATATGCAGAGTAAGAGACCCCGAGGGCTATCTTGAAATCTGATTCCAATTACATATGCTCACTTTAAAAATCATATGTTTCGTATAGAAGAATGCCTGGGTGCCTTTTTTTCCTTTCAAATGCAAGCAAATTTTGAAAATCCTCACACATTCATCGCTGGGCATTATCCTTAAAAAAAAGATCCACGTAAAATTTCATGGAATTTGGTCTAGGCGTTTAGTCATAAATGCCATACAGAGAGACAAACAAATGCAAAACAGCCGACTTGAAACAGACCTCTCTTTGTTTGGTCAAAAATTAGTTGAGTTATTGATACCCTTGTTCTTATAAAATTGTTTATTAAATACATTATTTGTACTATTTTTTTCTCTGTTTAATAGCTTAAGAGGCGTACAAAAATAATGACGGAATTCTTCAAAAGTTATGAACTGTTTCTTCCTCAAGTGGGCACTGAACAAAATGTCCTAGTTACTGAAGAAGCAAACGATGGCCTGCATTATGTAGCTCACAACAAGTTCTATCACCAGGTCAGTTTAAAAATGTTTCATGAATAATAAGACAAAGTTGTTACAACCACATTAATTGAAAAAGTGAGATACTAGTTTCGGTCAACCATTATCAATCTCAATCTCAACCGTTTGATTGAGATTGATAATGGTGTAACCAAAACTAGTATCTCACTGTTTTCAATTAATGTGGTTGTGACAACTTCAAGTTTAATTATTCATTTTGGATATCTTCCAAAATATCACATTCGCCACTACAAAGAAATTTAAAAATGGTTTTAATCCAGAAAAGATATTTAAACATGTATAGAACTAATGAATAATAAGACGAAATTGTCACAACCACATTTATTAAAAATACTGAGAAACTAGTTTCGGTTGTTATACCATTATCATTCTCAAACAAACTAAACTAAAGTGCAGAGTAGCTTGATATATGCTGAACATGGAATGATACTATTGGGTAAGCTAGAAAGAGGCTCTCCTTAAGGGTGTTTGAACGCCTCTGGTCTCTTGCGTTGAAGAAAAATAGTTCGGGAGTTTGACACTCGTAGCGCTGAGTGTAGTGAAGCTCACAATTCAGGTTCTCTCATCCCCCACTCTACCAACAGGCCTCTTGCCCCTCTCGCGACGACTCACTCGATCCTTCTCTGTTCTATCTTTACGCGCCTATCTTTATCTATCAATCCTGTTTTAGAGAATGTCCACAATTTGCGTTACAATATTTACAAAACTACCGATGATGGTGAAGGAAAATGAGATCGCAATAAATACACCAACCACATAGTATTATCATAGATCAGGGAGTCAGGTTAGGTGGTGATGGTTCGTCTATGGTATTATTCATAACGAACATTTATTGCATTTGAAAATTATTATAACAATACAATAATAATTATAATAATAATAATAATAACAATTGGATAATTATAATTCTAAAAATAAAATGAAATAATAATATAATAATAATAATAATAGACTTATATTAGACTAATAATAAACCAATAATAATAATATTGGACTAATAATAATAGACTATTACATCTAATGATAATAGACTAATAATAATAGAAATAATAATAATAATAATATACTAATAATAATACTAATAATTGACTTTCAGGTCCAATAATAATAGACTAATAATAAAATACTAATAATAGTAATGGACTGAAAATAATAATAATAGACAAATGGTAATAATAATAGTAGACTTATATTAGACTAATAATAAACAAATAATAATAATACACTATAAGGTCTAATGATAAAAGACTAATAATAATAATAGACTATTAGGTCTAATGATATTAGACTAATAATAAACTAATAATTATAATAATATTACTAATAATTGACTATTAGGTCCAATGATAATAATAAAATACTAATAATAGTAATAGACTACTACTACTAATAATAATAATAATAATAATACACTTATATTAGACTAATAATAAACTAATAATAAAAAAATACTAATAATTGTCTATTAGGTCCAATGATAATACACTAATAATAAAATACTAATAATAATTTACTAATAATAATAATAATAATAATAAATAATAACTAATATTAAATAATAAATTATCAATTATAAATTATAAATTATTTTATAAATTATAAAATATAAATTATAAATTATAGATAATGAATAATAAATAACAATAATACTTGATGAGCACATTGACGGGTTGAAACAGTTGCCAATTACCAAATTTTTATAATGTTTCATTCCACCATGGCGCCTAACGGTAAATAAACTGTAACTCGAAGGTGACTAAAAGGTCTAAGATAAACAAGTGGAATCGTATGCCAATGCAATCGGTCACAACAACACATTCAAGACAACGGAATCCCCAAGGTTACTGCCGGCCGCTCAGCCATGAACGGGAAGGCTACCGCCCCGCCAATACCGCCCCTTCATTCCTCGCACGCGCGGTGTTGCGCACGAGCGCACGTAAAAACATTGACTTGTTCAAACAAACTACGTTTCTAAACGAATACATATAATAAGAAAAAAAAATTTGCATTGAGTAGGGAATTAAAACCCACATATAAAAACCAAAATTTAAAACTGAAAATTTCACTGAACAATACAATAAAAAAGGTTTTTGTAAAAAAAATAATATATATATATGTATATTTTGTTATTAAAAATAGACCACTGTAAAGAGCATATTTTAAAGAAAATTGTCCCAAAGTTTCATTGCTATGGTGTTTTTCGTTTCCATTTGTGGCTTGCACAAAGAATGCTCAAAATGTACACTTTGAGGTCACACATAGGCCGCAATTTATTTTTTTCGATTTTTTTAATGTCACATTCGGTTTTGACTAAATGAACTTTAGAGTTTCCAACAAAAAAAAGTGAATAAAATATTTTGTTCAAACACCCTTAATTGAAGGTTGTAATAGTAATGTAGTCTAGCCTAATTTCGTTCCCCTCAAACTTGTTTCTCGTTCTATCTCAAACTTGTTTGTTTGAGATTGATAATGGTATAACAACCGAAAATAGTTTCTCAGTATTTTTAATAAATTTGGTTGTGACAATTTCGTCTTATTATTCATTATGGATACCTTCCACAATATCACCTTCGCCACTACAAAGAATGTCTAGACTATTATAGGGTGTTTTTTTTTTAGAGGTATAGAACTTTGAGTTGGCAGCACTGCTTCCGGTGGCAAACATTTTGTCAACTAACAGCTGATTTGTGTTCAGTATTGTTTGCCATTTTATCATGAATAGAGTGACACCTGAGCAATGCTTGCAAATTGTGCTGATTTACTTTAAAAATCATGGTTCCATTCATGAAACATATCACGCTCTGCACAATGCATGAAACAAATGCACAATTTACATTTTATGGTCAACATAATTGTCCATCAGAGCAATTAATTCGATTAGAAATGGAACGATTTGCATCAGAACGGATGCGTACTATCATTTAAAGTATAAATGATGCAAATCGTTCCATTGCTAATCAAATTAATTGCTCTGATGGACAATTATGTTGACCATAAAATGGACATAGTTCGTGATATGCTTCATGAATGGAACCATGATTTTCAAAGTAAATCTGATTGATTGATAACTTTATTTATTTCCTTCATGAAATAGTAACAAGGCACAGTTATACAGTAAACATAAAAGAAAGTCCCCCACATGGGCATCTGCCTGTGTGTGAAGAACGAGTTCTATCCTATAATTTTAAAGGAGAATATTACAATCTTATTAACTTAATCTACAATTAAAAAATGCAAAAATTATGAAATGAAATATAAAAAATCATGTTCTTCTGGGTGGAGAAAAAAAAGAGTTACACATACCAACACACACACACACCCGCGCGCAAACCAAACAGACCGCAGCAAAGCAAAGCAGACACACGCACACACATTCACCCCAGCTGTAGGCCTACGTAGTTACAGGATATTCTGGTTTAATGTTAAACTTGAATCAATTACACATAAATGGATTTTAGTAAATGTTCACATTCATCGTCTCTCAGGGTGGCTAACCATCTAACCATGGTTAACCATTATAACGTGGCACACGGAGCAAAAACCTGGCTGACTTATTCTTAGGGGCGCGTTTCTCAGGATCACGTGTGTTAGGAAAGGCACGTTTCTGTCGCAGGCAGACCGTGTATTCCTCTCCAGTCCGGAATAATGAAGTCTAGAGCTTCTTGTCACATAAGCTTGATGGGCGGAATTGTTGAAATACATTTTATTCTTAAAAGCATACATAAGAACACATTTAACAAAGAGTTTCTCAATAGTTAAAACATTGAAATATACAAATAATCGGCTAGAAGAGTAGGTTCTCTCCAGGCCCAGTCCAGCCTTGATTATAGCCTTCTGCGTTACCGACAGATCTTTAATAAAAGAATCACAGGCACCCCCCCCCCCCCCCACAAGCAATAATATCATATGAAATGATGGATTGTGCAAATGCGAAATAGACCATTCTCAATTCTTTAATATTAAGAATGCCCAGAATGCCCTTTAAATTTGAGAAAGCATAAATCAATTTTCTTAATTTATTTTTAAGATAAACTATGTGAGGGTACCAAGTAAGTTTATTGTTAATGAGGATACCTAAATATTTATATTCATCAACCGATTCAATTTCCTGGCAGTCACAAACATCATTCCATACTTGACCACAAGTGTGTAGTTTAAGAAGGAGGTTGTCTGGAGGGGCGCGGTTCTTACTGAGGAATATTGGCAAAATTTTGGTCTTTTTTATATTCATACTAAGGATGTTACTATCAAACCAATTCTTTAGTTTAATCACATCCCTAGATGCAGCCTCGAAAACCTCTCTCCAGCTATCTGACTCAAAGTATCCAGCAGTGTCATCGGCGAATAAAAGCATCTTTCCTGTAATATTTGATTTTATTATGTCGTTTATGTAGAGGAGAAAGAGAACCGGACCCAAAGTACCCCCTTGAACCACTCCAAAATCAATGTCTTTTACCTCACTATTAATACTACCAGTATTGACATTATTATTATTATTAGTATTTTTTACACAAATATTCACGATCTGCTTGCGACCCGTCAAAAAACTTCCTATTCATGCATGAGAAATGCCAGTAATTCCCATTGTTTTCAATTTTTCTAATAAAACTGTGCGATCAATAGAGTCGAAGGCCTTAGCCAGGTCGACAAATAATAAGAGAATATATTTATTACTATTTATGCCAGCTCTTAAATAATCACTTAAACGATAGAAGCAATTTGCAGAGTCGCAATCATTCCTAAAACCAAATTGGCAATCAGAGAGTAAATTATTTATTTTCAAATATTGTGTCAGTTGTTTTTTGAAACATTTTTCAATTATTTTAGAAAGTACACTCAATAATGAAATTGGGCGATAATTGTTTATGTCTCCCTTTTCTCCCGACTTGTACAGAGGGATTACCTTTGCCAGTTTAAAAACATCAGGAAAGATCCCAGTTTTAAAACTACAGTTGATTATATGACATAGCGGCAAAATAATGGATTCAATGTTACTTTTTATTGAGGTTGCAGATATATTGTCATATCCAGGAGCAGAGCCCCCACGAATCTCTAAAACACACTGCCTCACCTCCTGCTCAGTGACCTCCCCCAAACGAATTCTGATCTACAAGCTGGTTGAGCAGTCGCTCCGGGTCGGCGGGGACCCTGTCGAATGCCGTTAGCAAGTCTAGCGCCTACATTTGCAAATAATTCATTAAATTCATTAGCTATGTCAAGGGTAGATCTAGTGGAATGATTGCTATTGTCGCGGTTTAAAAAAATTTTGTATCGGAAATTGAACATTTTTACTGTTTGACCCTGATATCTCGTTTATTGTTTTCCAAAATCTTTTGGGGTTGTTAGTTGAATCAATTATTTTTTGCTTAAAATATTCTTTCTTAGCGTTTTTCAACAATCTGCTTAGAGTACGGCGATAATCACTGTATTGGCTAATTAGATCATAATTAAAGGGTTGTCTTTTGATCATTCTGCTCAGTTTATTTCTTTTAGCGATAGAACTAATGAGGCAATTGGTGATCTATGGTGTCAGTTTTTTTTCATTATTTTTATTACTATTCGTTCCTACCGATGAGGAGCACTGATGCAACCTCGTCATGATATCAATGAACTGAACAGCACACATATTGGGATCTTGCGACGAGATGACATCACCCCATGACTGTTCCGATAGAAGTTTTGAGAATTTTTTGTAATTGTTTTTTTTATGTAGTGTTGGAGATTTCGGGTTTGTTTCTAATATTTTTGTGTTTAATAGTAATGCCTATTGCATAGTGATCTGTGATATCTGTTTTCAACATTGCCGGTAAAAGAGAGCTTGAATCTGGATGTCTTACAAATAAATGATCAATGCACGAGGAAGAGTAGGCTGTTTCCCTAGTAGATACATCAACGCAGCATATGAAGCCGGCCTCATACAAGACATCGAGATACCTACCACTCAATGTATTTATTTCTTCACTGAGAATATTACAGTTGTTATCACAGATAATCACTCTAGTTATATTATTATTATTGTTATTACTATATTGTTATACTATATCTGCACAATTTGCAAGCGTTTTTAAGGTGTCACTCTATTCATGATAAAATGGCAAATAATACTGAACACAATTCAGCTGTTAGTTGACAAAATGTTTGCCACTGGAAGCAGTATTGCCAACTTAAAGTTCTATACCTCTAAAAAAACATCGTAGCTATAACGTACTGTATAGCTATTACAGAAAATGTAAGCATCAGCAAAAAGCATTGTGCAGTGTTATAAGTAATGAAGGAATCTGCCATATTGCACTAGCTGATTCCATCATGGAAATAAAAAAAAGTTCATATAAACATAAATCTGGAAACGCTTCGATGTAGAAATAAAGATGGTTGAAATTAGCAGCTATCCTTATCAATTTACTCATTCAGAAATTTGTTTACCTCAATTATTCTGTAAAGTGGTCAGGTTTCATGTAAAAGGAGCTGAAAAATCGAATGAAACATGTTACACGTCTTTAACTACTGCAATTATATAGATATTTGAAAAAAAAATATGCAGAAATGGCCACACCTTTTTCCAAGTTTGAAGTGGATTAACTTTATTGAATGCCATTGACCCGATAATGTTCTCCTCAGAACTTGTAGTGAGTTCAATTCTGAAAATTAAATGTGGAAACCCCCAATAGCCAAAAATTCGTAAACTAGCATTTTATTGGATCAAAACATGAGAATAGCAAGTTGAAGGAACCTATTCATAATCAGTGTGTTTTGTTCCAATAAAACCAGGCTTTATGAATTTTTGTAGTGTTTCCGACTATTGGGTTATTCCAAATTTTATTTTCAAAATTAAATTCTCTACGCGTTTTGAAGACGAACATCGGTAATTGACAATTAACCAAGTTAATCTACTCCGAACTTGGAAAAATGTGGTTTTATAGCTATTTTGCATATCTTTTTTTAATACCCCAATAGCTACTGTAGTTACAGACTTTTTACACGTTTCATTCGATTTTTGTTCCAGTTTATAAAACCTGACACTAAACAGAAGGTACCGTACTAAATATTTCTGAATGTGTAAATTGATAATATGGATGGCTGCTAACTTCAGTAAGAAAGCGTTTCTGGACATATGTTTATTTAAACCTTTTTATTTATATTGATAAGAGGAATGAGCCGAAGCAGTATGGAAGAATCCTCCAAAAACACTGTTTATGATATGTGACGATGACAAAGATACTGTAATATTTCTTACCCAGTGGTTCGGAACACATTTAAAACTGTTGGTCCACAATTCTTAACATAACTGCATTATCATTCACCTCATTACCTAAGCACAAGTCAGAGACACATGTGGGCTTCATCAGCAAAAAAAGAAAGTAGACTTAGGATATCAACTTTCATCTGCCCTTCGAACTTCCTTACAATCCAAAATTCCAATTATTTTTATTCTCAGCAATGCTTTATATTTTTCACTCGTGTGATATTTTATCAGTATTTGATGTTTCAGTATAGATGCTTTCAGTAAGTATGAAGCCCACATAGGTCTGAGACCTGTGCGTGGGTAATGAGTTGGATGATGGTGACTGATGAGCTGGACCTACAGTATTAGGTGGGTTCCAAACCACCGATAAGTGATTTTACAGCAGAGAACTGTCTTTTTTGCTGGCCAATCCAATTGGTCATCCTTACAGAAAAGCGTTGCTTATCTAATCTGATTGAACAGCTACCTGCTACGGCTCATGGCTGTATATTTTTATTCTACATCCAACTTTGAAAATCTGGAATTGTTAAATAACGTCGTTGAGGAATATTATTTTGCTGTCTCCGGAGTAGCAGCAATATTATTATACTGCAAATAAGTGGAAAATTCGTTTTTTATTGATATAGATGTGGATATCATCTGTCTCCATGAAGCACCTTTTGCTTTTATTCAATTTTATTATGTTAAGAAATATAATTATCATTGAAATGTTGATCAGATAATATCACAGTACATTCTTTTTCATTCCAGGTTTTAGTTGATAAGAATCCGAAGTGGCTTGGCAAGATGTTGGAGGTGAAAATCATATCTGCCACTAAACATTCAATGGTTGGAAAGGTTCTAGGCGTTGTCGGAGAAACACCTGCTTCTCTACTAAAATCCGATGCTTTCGATATCAATTCAGCAAAATCCTTGCCTTACACTTTCTTTGTAATAATTGTTCTGATTTTTGCTAGATTGCTGTGGGTGTTCTTTTTATAGTAATATTGTAATAGTTTTGTTATAGTTAACACTACAATTATTGTGATAATTAATCAGTATACATAAATCATTAAAAACTTTACTTCGAAAATTTTCTTTTGTTTCCTGATCATACAACATCGTTGTTACGTTAACACAAGAAACCCGCAAGATTGTATAAATTAAGCTTTTCAATGTTCATGAATTTTCATAAATTCCATGGAATAATTACATTGCAGAACCTTTCCATGATTGAAATTAAACTGAGAAATTTCAAATTCCACTGAATGAAGATAATGAAGATGTTGAAATGTAAATATACTGTATATGGAAAATATGTTCGAAGTTAGAAATTTAAAATTCATCAGACTTTTAATCATTAGAATACTTGCTCATCTAAATCTAATATTTGATTCATAATTGTTTTATGGTTCATAATAATTGTAAAAGTATGGAAGTACTATTCACCGTACTCTATATTGTAATATTCATTTCATTTGGAAAACCCATGTTAATTACCTTTTTTTATTAGAGGAGCATTCACATTACCCCAGTAAATGTTTATTTCATAAAAGGATTATTCAAATAATAAATATCCAATAAAAAAGGAAATGCATTCATTTAATTTCATAAAAAAGTAGGTTACCTATTCATTTGGTTACGAAATTTATCCAATTTTCAGTGACAATGAGAAAATACATTACTGCTAGTATAATCAAGATTTACAAAAAGTGAAAACTTATGAAACATGAAACTAAAAGTCATTTTTAACAGATAATACTTTTATACTTTATAAAATCAACTTTTTAGAACCTTTCGAAATATTTCATCACACATCAAATTATGGATTGCGGGACGTTGACTTTATTACACTTATACGTTCTTATAATAATTATACTCCATCGCTTAAGAAGTACCAGATACTGCCAATCGTATTCATCTGTAAAAAAGGAAACACATTTTTTATAACATGATTTATACCACTGCGTTTAAAATAGAGTTACGTTTTGAATGAATTCCAAGTTCAATAGGCATAAAATTGTATTTTGACAAAGCCTCAAAAGTAGTAAACGGGCCTGGTTTTATAATTTGGTTGCTAGTTTTATATTGTGACTAGCGTGATGAAGCACAAGTGGTGCGATTCCACCCTGGAGAGTCAGCTAGACAATAATCATTGATGCACTTGAAGATCGGAATAGCTGGGCTAGGCGAAATTAAAACATTTTTACAAGCTAACCTAAATTGGAAAATCAAATGACAAGTGAGTTTCAACAAACAGATTTCTATCAACCTTGGCAGTACCGTACAATGTTTCTTACACTTTGTCTCTACAATTGCATCTTGAATCATGAGACAAATGCCTTTGACATACACCAAAAATTGTACATCTAATGACCCGCTAGTTCCGGGTTCTAATGAAGATTCTAATCTATAGGATTGAAACTATTCAAATTAGCAAGCTGGAAAAAATTTCTGTGTTGCAAAATAACTGACTGCTAGCTTCAGACTTGTAGACTAGGCAGCATGACAGTGTTTGCGTCATAGCATTTTTGCGTTGTAGTGATTGTCTACGATACGTAAGTATGCCGATCCTGGTAATCCTCAGCAATCTTCAAGACAAGAGGGGAACTAGAGGGTTCTGCTTGAAGCTTATTTAATGCGGCTATTTATGAACGAGGTTGATAGCGCAGATGGTAGCTTTGAAACCTATAGAAAAGCAGCTCAATCTCAGATGTGGTTAAATTTTTTTTGTTGTGTAGATTTCAACCTTATAATTATTTATTCGTCATACTCATACACCACTTTACCGAGCATTAAATCGAGCCGGTAAACGCCTGTTTACAGCTGATTTTCATTACCGCATCCTTTTTCAGTGCGGTAATGGAATTACCAAATTACAGCTGATTCAGAATTTGGAAAAACAGCTGATCTCAGAAGAATTTTTAGTATTTTACTATGTGGTGGATTTTGAGGTTATGTTTGATGATGCTTGTTGTACTAGCTCAAAGTTTATGTTTTTTTTTTTTAATATTTTAGACAAGTATGACGAAAAATGTCATACGTAACTCGTCCGGGAAGACGTTTGCCATTCTCGTATGATAATACCACAGTCGACTTCGTCTCGTGCAGTAACTTATCATACTTGTATGGTAAAAACAATTTCCCACACTTGTAATGTAATAACTATTTACAGTGATCCGAAAAGTGCCTATTTTCCCCGCACTTGTAATGTAATGTACTATTTCGATTAATCTTTTCTTAATAATCATTTTATCATCCATATATAATTGAAAAGAAATAGAATCATCAAGGACCATTCCAAATTTTCTTACAGAAACCCTTCTCAGATTCAGGGCTATAATTTGTGATAACAAGCGGCTATAATAATTTAATATGTTCTAGGATTTATCTAATCTGCGTTGTTAATATCAACTTTTTATTGTATATTCAACGACTTGCAGTCAGTTATTTATTATGAATTAATACTATTTCCACTCACTTTTGGCCAAACGTTTTCGAGTCGTGGAGACTCATCTTCAAGGCGTTCTAGATCGGTGATGTCGCTTTTTAGGTTAGAAGAATTTTGGTTTTTGCATGTGATCAAAAAGTTTGTGTAATTTTAAATTTAATTGTTCATTGCGGATGTTTTGTTTTTTGTGTGTGGTGTGTTTGTAGATTTCAAATTGTATTTGAGTCCTTTAGGAAAGTTTGCTTTAATGGTCAGTTGGGGTTTTAGGAAATCACTTCCTAAGTAATTTTCACTTGGGTGTTCATTCGGTACCTGGTACGTTTTCCCATTATGACGAAATTTAAGATGGCGGCCGCTCAATAAAGGAAGTCTCATTTATTTATTGTTATAGTCGACAATTAACTATTTTTCTCAACGATTCTGTTTGTATGTTGAGACATGGAACTCAAACATTAAAAAATCCCCACCTCGTGCGAAGGTCGCTTCAGCTCGCTTTGCTATCTCAAAAACTATGAGATAACCAAAAAGACTGCAGCAGCTTTACCACCTGAATCTAGTCTTTCAACTAGAAAACCATGGCTGTCTTTGTTGATTCCCCTTTCTGGAGGCCATGCTATTCATCACAGATGAAGTTAGTTTCATGAAGGTACAAAAGTAACCCTCAATACTCTAACAGAGATCTGAATACTGACTGACTGCTGACAAACACAGACTTCTTTATAGGTTTGTATTGTTCCAGAGTTCCAGACCTTTCTAATGACACAATATTGTCAAAACAGATAAGCTGTCAGCTAGGATACCCTCGAAAAACTAGAAGCACATTTGACAAATAAGAGTTAAAGAGAGCGAAGAGATAAGGAGAGAGAAACAACAAGCACTTAAACTATTTACATAGGCAGGACCATGCCTGCTATCCAATGTTGACACAATGACGACGCTTGAAGGACGTTTTCCTTTTCGTTTGAGTTCCTTAACAATACTAATGAGCCTCTAGTTTTTCATTCTTTCTATATCGGCACTTTTGAAAATTGGCAATATCTCCCCATCTTTTAAGTAAACAGGAAAATGCCTTGTTCTAATGAATGATTGATCAGATGGATCAATGAGTCCAATAATTTAAATTTAAATTCTTTTAGAATTTTACTGGATCCCCCCCATGTTTTTTATTATCAATAATATTTGATAATTTGTCTTGGGATACTGGATGAAATTTTGATTCATTCTGGATCATCTCTCTCAGCATTCCACATGTTTACATTACTAATATCTGTATTAACCTCCTGAGTCCCAATGTGCATTTTTTTGGACATCTGTGAGCTCTCAAGTGAGTCCTGCCATCCAAATTAATTTCACACAATAAAAACCCAGGAGGTTAAGAGATTTTTGAAGATTTGTAACAACCAGTTGGTGAAATTTATATTGAAAAAATTACAAATGTCTACACTTTCATTAATATATTTGTTTTTTCGATATATTATTCTGGGGACACTAGTATAAACATCTTCATGAGCTACATGCCTATTTTTGTTTGTTATGTCCCACATTGCTGTGTTAAAATTTACACTTATCCAAAATTTCAGCTGATTTGTCTCTTTTCACTTCTTTTGTATAGTTTTTCTTTAGAGCTTTGAAATTATTTTCACTTAGCACACTTTCATATAAACACTTGAATCTATATCTATATAATCGAAATACCACTGACTGACTCACTACTCACTCATTCATCACAGTTTCTCAGGAACCACTCGACCAAAAACGATACAATTTGGTACACGTATTCAGTAGGGGGACTAGATGCGTGCTACGAAAGGGTTTCAAAATTTACCCCAAAATGGGCCCAAAATTGAAGATTTTTGAAAATTTAGGTGATAACAATTTCTAGAGAACCATAAGGTCAAATCAGATAAAATTTGGTATTCATGTTAAGTATCGGCCTTAGATGTACCTTGGAAAAAAGTTTCAAAATTAGCCCCAAAATCGACGTTTTTTGAAAAGTTTTGTGATAAACAGCCAAATATTTTGAAATTTGCACTCAACAGATGTCATCAACCTGGCATAATTACATTTCATCATACCCAGTCATATGTTTCCCACATATTGCAAGGCTCCGACTGTATGGTAGCCTACATGCAAAGTGCAAAGTCTTTTGCTGTTCAAAGACAGTGTAAATAACGCTGCTAAGGGGTCTGCCATATGATTAAAAACGGTTGACTTCTATCAGCTGTTCCTTTAAGCTGTTTGGCTGGCAAGTTCAGTAGGTTAGGTCTATTAATGAATAATTATTTGTTTCAAACAAAGCAAACTTATCCCGAGCTACCATAATAGTTAAGGAACTTAAAAAGTAGCTACCAATAAAGCCAACGTTTATGAAAAGTAAAAAAGTAGCCGAGCTGCCTGTTAGGCAAGTGTGTTAGGTAAGTGTGACCCCTTCCCACTTCAATTGCGTAGCCTACTACCTCAAACGATCACTCGCTTGCTCCAGAGTAAGTTCACCAAACTGCTTGGTCATTCTTCAGCCAGAAGGAAAAACGAGGAATGTAGTTTACAAAGAAGTATTAAGGAATTAATAAAATACTATTTGTAACAGTACATGAGCCTGAGAATTTTTGTGAAAATAGGTATTGATCAGAAAATCAACAAAAAATTAGTTGTGAAATTAATGAACCATAGATTAACGATTTTGAAAATTTAGGTGATTATAATTTCTCAAGAACCACAAGACCAAAAAAGTTCAAATTTTCAGCTGGGGTGCTAAACACGTGAAAAATAGGGTTACATGTTTCATCTCAAAATTTAGGATTTTTTGAATTCAGTTGATCACAATTTCTCAAGAACCTCAAGGCCACATGGAGTGAAATATGATACAATGTATATGTTTGATTAAGACCCTAGATGCATACTAAGTAATGGTATCAAAATTCTCCCCAAAATCACCTATTTCTGTAAATTTATCTAATCACAATGGAAATTAGTTGGACCCCCCAGGGGTCCAGGGGGCGGAGCCCCCTGGCTAGACGGTTAAGGCGAGCGAAGCGAGTCTGCCGGCTAGTTCATTATATATGCATCTCTAACCCTATTTCTTTGTGCAAGGATATCTTCAGATATCCATTCTTCAATTTTGTCTTACTGTATTTGTTTTTACAGGGATATTTTTAGCAGGGCAGTTATCAGATAGTTTCGAGACGCCTAATCTGGTTTTACAGTCATCATTTTTAATGATGTTGTCAATTATTTTTTGTGATGTTCTTTTAACACTTTTATATTCATGAACATTTATTCCCAAGTTATATGAATAATATTCTCTATATAATCTGTCATTTTATTCTGTATTGCAGTCTGAGTTAAAATCTCACACTACAATAACATTTGTATAACTAGTAGTAGTAATTTCTAGACGCCTATTAAATAATTCACAAAAACAGTTCCATTCCCCATTTGGTGACCTGTATATTACTAACACTACTACTACGAAATTATTGTCGATTTTAACTCTCAAACCAGTAACTTCTAAAACAATTTCCACAGCAAATTTCAGTACATATTCTAAATCAAATAACCGCATGATCTTAGCATTTCTAGTGAAAGCCTACTCCTCTACTTGATTCTACTTTGATATTGACCTACATTGACTCTTGGGATTTAAAATTACGATTTTATGGTCTTTGTGTTGCATTTTCACAATTACATCCAGAGATTTAATTTCATACACCAGCCTTATCCTTTCTTCCTTAGCATTTTTTAGTGTTGCCTCTAGTTTTGTTTTTAGTTCTGTGTGATCACGCAGTAATTGAGCAACTTATTCTTTTATGGAAGATTTAAGAGCTGATGATGATTGTTGACTTGGGACCACGTTGTTACCGGAACTCTACACTACCAGATTTTGATGATTTGATAAGACTCATTTTCCTAGCTAATAATTCTTTTAAATCGAGTTAAGCATAACTTTCAAAGACATACTGGTATAACTTATTACAATTGCCAACTTAAGACTATGATTACAAGACAACTTTTCAATACCGGTACAACCTAACCTCGAAAACGGCATTTAACTTTTTATCATGATACTAAATTATACTAGAGAAGTTATTATAGAGAATTTATAAATGATTAAAATATAATATAAAACAAAATTACCATTTACCCGTTCAATACTGAAATCTTCAAATCCGCAGATCCTGTTCGGTTTGTGTGTAAACACGATCACAGTTCACTGGTAGCTAATGCCCAGAAAACACTATGTTCTTATGAACAGAGAGCCAATACCCTTACTTAATGATATCGTCACGGTGTACATTAACTCTAATGACAATATACCAGACAATAGCATGAAACTCACTTTTTATACTAGTATGCCTCACAAAAATCAGAATTTCTCTGCAAAAATTTCGAAAAGCACACTTTTATTCCTAGGTCAAATTGTTATTTGACTAGAATATAATACCTTTAAAATTATAAAACATTCAGTTGATGTTTTTTTTTCTTTATTGGGTAACGAATTTTAAATTTATGAGCTGACACTCGTATTTTTGGGGAACCAAAACAATGCCCTAACAATGTCTTACTCAAACAAGAATGAAAGACGAACTGAACTAGATACAGGGATGGAATAAGGTGCCTCTTACAACGTATGCAAAGGTAAACTACATTGCATATATTTATAAATTTAATTTAAATTTCTACTCATCTAAAGCTCTGAACTTCTGAAACCAAGCCTAATGGCTAGGAGTTTCAATAGTAATATTTAAATACATAATGTAATAATATTTTTATTAACTATCTACTTACTCAATTATGGCAATATCGTCATCTTCTTCAGCAGGTGTTGCAAGCATTTCTTTGGAATTGGCTGTTCGTCTCTTCTTAACAGGCACACTCACATCTTGCTCCACTTTGCGCTTTGTTGATGACCCAGGTATCACCAGCTGCTCATCATCAACAGTCATTATCAAATCATCATCATCGTCCTCGTATTCCTTTTCATTTGCATCACCTTCGCCATTCTTACTACCTGAAATGACATAGTTGTAATTTCAATGCAATGTTACATCTAAAAATATAGTGTACAACCAAATAATAGATAGGTACTAAACAGAAGAGAAACTTCCAACCAATGTTATGCTTTCAGCCTATACCAACCAAATTCGCAGCATGCCGGCACTTTGAAAACTGAAATTCGAGAAAGTTCTGTACATTTCTTAGCCCTTAGCGCTCGGAAGTCACACATGCTGTGACACGGCTAATGTTCGCCAGAGATCGGGGTACTATGGAAGCGAAAGCGTCCACAGCTCGGGTGTCACACATGCTGTGCCTTCCTCTATAGTCTTTACAGGTCGGCGCTGAGCTCACTGCGTTTTACTGCCTGGCTCGGAACATGATGCATTCTGCTCTCAAATCAATCAACTTCATCTATTCGAATAGCTTCATCTTTTGTGGGCAAATTAGTTGATAAAATATGTTATTGTAATGATGAAATATTTATTCATAATTCTAAATGACGAATTACAATTATCAATAAACAGCAAAATAAAAATATTATAATAATGTAAATGAAGCTTCACTCTAGTGAGTTGAATATTGAATGGATGTTTTGTTTAGTTTTATTACAGAAAATAATTGTCTCTTAAACCGTATTTATTCAGAATGAAGTTCTTTTATTACTCGTCATAATTGCAGAGCTCACATGCCTCTTCAAATAAAGTTATGAACATGAATGATGAGCGTGACACGCAGTGCCTACTGCCTCGTCACTGTCTAAACAAAAATCTAACCCTAGAGCAAAATGAAGGAAGAAATGTTGTGCTGTCGAAGTAGTTCAGATGTTTTCTGAGGTAGGGCAGCACTTGCTAGGGATATGATATGAGCAACAAAATTAGTAAACTAATAACAGCGTATAAAGCATATTTTCATTTCAATACACTGGTCACAGCGTATGTGCCGTACCGAGCTGTAGTGGACGAAATAGGACGGCACAGTATGTGTGACACCCAAGCTGTGGGCGCTCTCACTCCCAAAGTAGCCCGATCTCTGGCAAACATTGGCCGTGTCACAGCGTATGTGCCTTCCGACCTGAGGGCACTATGTGCTATTTTCCATTCCGAGCGCTAAGGGTTAAGTTTTATTATTGACAAGAATTTGGATTGGAAAGAGTACATACTAAGGTTAGCAAAGGCTTGTCTTCAATCCGTAGATTTAGACTGTGTGTCAGTTCCCAGGTTTTAATGATGGTTTATTTTGCTCACATTTACAGCCACTTGAGCCACTTTGCTATGGGGTGATAAGTCTTCAAGTACTAGATTATTTAAACTGCAAAAGAAATGTGTGAGAGAGATTTTCGGACTTCCTGCAAGAGCTCATTGCAAAACATAATTTATTTATCTCGGAATAACGACTGTACCAGCTTTGTTCATTTTTCAGAACTTACTTTAAATAAAAGAAACTGCTAATTTATATGATGAATTAGTTTCTAATCTAATCATGGTTACAGAACAAGGAATATGAGTTCTCTAAGCTTATTATTAAACCAATTCTAATATTACATGGAGTACCTTGCCAATAAAGTCCCCAATCACTTCATAAATAGTAGTTTTACTAAGAGACCCAGCATTGTAAAAGATGAATGGATAAAATTTGTCTCCCTTCCTTTTCCTGCATTTTCCTTCTTATTTGTTCACTTTCATGCTTTTCAAAATTTACCTAAATCTTGCACTCCCTGCTGGCGATCAAGTCCTACTTTTGCCAGTAGTGCCGTATTATAATGTATAAATAGTTTTGTTTGGATTTGTTTTTGTATATGTTTTTGTGAATATGACAAGAAAATGAAATTTTTTAATATTAAATCTGAGGAAGTTTCGCATTGACGTCAATTTCACGCAACCTGTCAATTGTGATGAGATATTATAGTGTGTTCTATTTCAAAGAGTTGTGTTTCTGAATGAAAACAAAAACAATTAAGGTGTAATCATAAGATAACTCAAAAACTTTCCATTATATGGTAAAAAAGTTCTATAATGCCCTTCATTCCACTATAAAAAATACTAAACTATAGCTACAAAAAAAAAAATTGAAAATAATTTCAACTAGAAATTGTATATATAAAATAGATGATTTTTTCAAATTAAGTTTGACCAAGAATAATACATTTTGCTTGAATGTTATTCATTTTACATTTTCTTATGGTGTGTGGTATTATATTATATAATGTACTAGTTATGTGACAATTTGTATCATTTTAGATTTAGTTTTGTAATGCATATGATGGCCTCACGTGTTTTTCAATAAAATATTTATTTATCTATTCTGTGGAATAACATTAACGAGAAAGTTGGAATGTAGCATATTAAATTTACATCTCAGCGCAGGAACTTAAACGGTGTTTCAAGATATGAAAGATTTCATATTGAAGAGAAACTTATAATATAAAAGCGTTTTACCGTGCTTTGCAACGGGATTTTAGGTATAATACTCATTGCTCAAGTATTCAGTAATTATTATTCTTGATCAATATAACTAAAAATGAATGTTTGGTTCTGTGAAATGAATATAAGGATTTGGACCGCTTGTATCACCTGAGTAAAATGAACATTAAAAGTAGGATGTGTAACGTTAAGAAGTGGATTTTTTGCTTCCCCTTGCACCTATTTTTAATTGAAAAGTTTTAAACTTGGGACACGTAAGAGGTTTTTCAATTCAACATGTGATCTACGGATTTCAACCGCCTTGGTGAGCTGAGTAGCATGAGCTATCACACCATATGACGCAGTATATACCTCAAGTTCTCAAATTTTGTACCCCACACAAATAATTTTTTTGGGCGTTTCCAGGTTTGGAAAGATTATTAGAATGAGCTATGCAGTAGAGATGAAATTCTCAAATTTAGGACCCCCTTGCAACCCAGGGATTTAGCTTTCTAGATGTTTTCAGGTTTTTGGTGCACAGTCAACCCCGCGAACAAAGTTTTGGGGGCTTTTACGTCGTTATAGGACCTCATACACATAATGTGATACAACTTTTCCACTCAAATCATACACTTAGATTTAAAAAGCCCTTTCCAAAAAAATTGCTGAAAATCTATCCCCCCCCCATCCTAGTTTTTCCCGTCATTTCATTAACTCAGTGATGGTCGCCAGCAGGCATTAAAACATTCCCCCAAAGTTTCATCGCAATCGGATGATGTTTAAGGAAGGCAAAAAGGAAATACAGACAGCCTACATGAATGCAAGCATTCAATCTCATCTATGTAGGTTATCGGGATTCCACTGCAATACGGTAGTTAAGTTGAGAAAAATGAGATCCTTCAAGCTTATTAGCTTGATTCAAGTAAATTTTAATTCAAGTAACTTAATTTCATATTTTTTATTGATTAATTTTTATTAATCTTGATCAATAATAGGTGAAAATACTTTTCTCTCCGTTCAAGCCCTAGCGTTATTGACAGATTGTTCAGATGGTTATGCTCTTCTTTCTAATTGTTATAAATGCTTATTAGAATTAAATATCTTTTCTCAAATTCATTTCATTAGAAAAAAATAAATATTCAATCTCCTACAGTACTTGAAAATTAGTTGAAGTAAGTTCAAAGACAAATAAAAGAGCTCCAAGTAACCGAGATGTACTATCCTTGATGTGATGTACATGCTATAACATCGAGTGTTCTGAATTTAATAATAATTGTATGATCGTTCCAAAGGGTGGTGATTGGTCATGCGGTGAGCGAGGTGTTCAAGTGATCGTGAAGTTCAGTCACGACCGCTCAAGACTGCGCTTGGATGGGTAACCGAGCTTCAATGACTTGATGTTACAAGCTTTATCACTTACCCGGTGGTTCGGAACCCACCTAAAATAGTAGGTCCACCATGTTCCCCGTAACATGGCACAAACGGCGAGGTGGAACTACCCGTAAGGGTCTCCCCACCATTAAAATCCATACGCTTATTATTATTATTATCGTTCCAAAAATACTGTAGATTGACAGTTAAATATATCATTAACCATAAGAGACGTCCAGATTTCTTCAAACGCATAATAATTTTGAGAAAAAGATTTATAAAGTTATGCAATTTAACAAGTAAAAGACAGGTGTAAATACACCTACTGCATCAGATGACTCGGTTCGACAGATGAGCTGAGATGTGCGTAGACAATACCTTGTCTTCTACAGTAATTACCTTGAGTGAGGTGAAACTACAGTGACAGTGTGGCTATTGGACGTCTCGCTTCCGATTGGATAAAATACTAATAAATTGGATATTGGATAATACGGTCAGATGGTTCAAATTCGTCATTCGGTACCCAAATCAAGTATCGACTACAGGGACCGATCTATCGATATTTTACCTCTTTACAGTCAATGTAGAATGAACCGTATATGATACCCTATTGTATCTAGGCTACGCTGACGGCAACGCAAAGGTTTACACGCAAACTGTGCAGTCGGAGACATGCAGTCATGTTGAAAACTTATGTTTACCACAGTATGCAATGTACTGTAAGCAATAGTCTCTGTATGTGGAACTACCTACGAGTGTCTCCCCACCAATAAAAGCCAAACACATTATAATTTTTTCTTCGAATCACCCACTTTGCGGTACGTTGAACCAATTATTTTTTCATGTAAGCGTCTTTTCGCTTTTTCCAGTACTCCTTTATTCTCTCCGATGATGTCTTTATTCTCTCTTCTGGTTCTAAAGTACCTCTTCTAGCTTTAGGATGTTCTTGAAATCTTCTATTTTCATCTTTCAACAAATTTCTCAAATGTACAGTGTTCTAGAATGTATTCTCTGTAATATTAAATTCATTATATCAAGTTGAACTTGTTTGAACCAGTTACATTTTGTTTTTCTGTTTTTTAAAAGTCGAATATTTGTTTAGTGATTAATAACGGCGAACTTAAACCACCTGACCGTATTGTTATTAATAAATATTAGAATTGAAATAATAATATTGGTTTTTTGAATGTCAATGTAGCCTAATGTTGGATGTGAATTAAAAACAGGTTAAATAACTTATTATTGGTGTAAACCATTCCAAGAGATTAGTTGTACCTGGTGAATACAACGTCAGTAATTAAAGAAACGTGCGCAGTACTATTAATTTATTCGAATAATCAACTTCAAAGTGAACTAGATGGCCAAAAGTATAACGAAGTATTACCATTTTTATCAGGCTCTGCTTCTGTAGGTTTGAGGAGATCAGGATCAGCAATGACATCAAAAAGCGGTTCATCTCTTCCTGGTTCCCTGGTGAATAATTGATGATTTAAAATAGAAAAATACTGGTTAGTTGACTTAAAATTAGGAGAGGTCTAACAATTGACTATAAAAAATGTTTTCCCAGACGAACCAAAAATTTGAACTTGGTCTGAAGAAAAACGTATTAATCAAAGCCTTATTAAAGGAGAAAAAAGAACACCAACATGACTTGAAAGGTGAATGAATGTGGTCCTTAATAAGTTAGTTGCCTATAGAAAAGTAAAAAATTACAGTTATAATCTGACAAGTAAAAGATTTGAATAATAAAAATGTCGAAGAAATTTTCAATATTCAAAATAGTTTCTCGTCAAGTAGATATAAAATAATACTTTTTCCATTAACAAAATCCATGTTATGAAATATTTGATTTTTAATGAAAGAGAATTTTACATGGACATTGAGAAAATAAATGTGAAGGAATGATGGATTGATCGTCAACGCATCAGATTTAGCCGGGATTCAACCCCGGAATCAGGAGTCTACAACTTGGACACACCAAGAAAATAATTCAGTTTTAAATAAATTTACAACATTGTCACGGGCGCTGTTACGAGAATGAACGAGCGGCGTTCATGTTGAGAGAGCAGTGCAGTTTGGACAACAGTGCGACTTTGTTTACTTTAGAACACTAAATCATTCTATTTATAATGTACACATTCAAGTGTCGCTTCATATTTAAATTGACATTGATATTGTTAACAATTTTGGCAATTGTATTATTGTTCTTTCTCTGTCAAAGCTCGTTTACGCTTATTAGTTAAATGTGATTCTGGATGGTTCTGTGATGTTCTACTAAATTCTCGATCATTGTATGAATAGAACTCCATGGAAATAGAAGGTTCAGGAACAATCAAAGACTATAAAAAGGGATGTGTCTGTCAGCAGTCAGTCAGTCTTGCTTCAGATCTCCTGATGACAAGTTCATATGTGACAGCTCTTTTCATTGTAAAAGTTCTTTCCATGGCAGTTTAATAGTCTTTGTTTTGACATTATAATGCAGTGCTATAAACAGTACAATTGTGTTTAGACTGTGAGAGTAATTAATTATGATAAGATTATTAGTGATAACCAATTTTTTTGGACTAGTGTCAGCAAGATATTAATTTATCATGGAGTTATTCAACAGTCTATTGAACATTTATTATTGAGTTATTAAACAGTGAGTTTTTGATCGGTCCATTTGACAATTATTTATTAGTTTTGGACAGTGATTAATCTTGTGATCAGAATATTCTTGTTAGTTGAAAGTTATTGAACTGTATGTCTGTTTTATTGATTTCTTGAGTGATAATTACTAATTAGTGTCTAATGTTTAGTTAATTGTGTAAATAATTATGTTAATTTCAAGTCTATACTGTATTATTTTAGTAGTTTAAGCCCATAACATTATGTTGATTACAACTGTAAAAAAGAAGAACCAGAGTTCAAATACTTACGTTCTATTGCTTTTACTGTTCAATTATACTGTACAACTAAAAGCCAATGAAATTGTGTTTCTGGATGAACAATAATTTAGGCCTATTATTTCATGGTTAATCTCTTCCTGGTAGAAAGATTTTGTATGTGAGAGTTCATAGATTATTCATTGCATAGGAGCATTATTCAAACAAAGAAATAAATTAATATTTCAACTTATATTCATGAACATAAGAGCAACCAAAAGTTACTCTTTTTGATAATTGACATCTAGTGAGCTAATATTTGATTTAAAAAAAAAGCAATGACGAATAATAGTAGACATGACTGCCTTCAAGCCATGAGTGAGATGTAAGTTAGTTCCTAAACATCTCACGAGTAGCTTAAAGACTAAATACAATCGTTACATACAATATTTTATCTACAACTAGCAAACATTTACGTTTACATTAACTTACAAATCACTTGCCCAAATAACATCCTAGAATGCTTGTTGAACGTTTGTGAGATTGAAATCGACTCCAAACTAAATTTCATTTTGAAATGTTTCAGTTATCTATTTGATAATTAATTATAATGCTGGATTATCATTGGTTTAGAGCCCTTTGTAAAATGGCTTCATTATGCAACTGGTTTGATCAGTAGTGAATAAAGCCAGCGGTTTTCATATTACTTTCTAAACCTCCAAAAACTACTTTATAACGTAGTCTTAAGTTACACAGGTATACTGTCATATTCTGCTCCCATTGTATCAACATTATTGCTGACTATGTATTTTCTACTTTATTGTATTAGTCTGTAAGAATTGGGCAGTTCTGAATATTCTTTTGAAGCGAGCACATCGCTCCGTGCTCTGTGTAGTGTTTTAGTTTTAGGATGTGAATAAAGATTGTTTTTTAAAAACCCTTTCGAGTTGTTCGTTCGCTTAACTGGCGCCCGTTAACAGGGACCGTGGAAAGTTTTTCGGAAAATCTACGTCCGTTCGACTTACAATTTACAAGACCACTTATCTTGTTTATTACGTGATCAAAAATCCCGTACGCGAAAAACTTTGAGTGTTAACTCTTAATCTGCGGTCGAAAAATCAAAAAATTTTTTTTTCTTCAACAAGAAAAATCGTGAACTCAACTCATCCATCCAAAACAACTACCGGTAGAAACTTCAGACTCAACTTTAAGCCTGCCAGACTTCAACAATCAACAATCAATCAGAATATTTATTAAATCAACACGCTGGCCGCTGGAAGGGACAAAAGGGCCTTACAAAGAGACCTCGCCTACAGACGGACATCAGCAGCGATATCATCATCAACATCGTCATCGGAGGGCGAAGACGACGCAGCCAACTACAACTGCAACGACGACCTTCAACCTCAATCAACTTCGACTGTGAGTAATTTCGTTGTATCTCCTCCAAATTCATTAATCAAACTCCCAAAATTGCAAATCACAATGGCTACTAATACGGTTTCTAAACCTATTCCTCATGACATCCTCAAATTTATACCCCGTTATGACGGATCCTGCTATAAGCTTCCACAATTTATATCTACCTGTGAGGAATTGTATACTGCTTATTGCAATGACACTATAGCTGAAAAAGATGGAAACCACTGGCTCCTCTTCAGGGCAGCCGTAAGCCACCTAGATGGACCCGCAGAAGCGGTAGTTTTTAATAACAATTGTACAACAATTCCTGAGCTTTCAACAGCTTTAAAAACAAATTTTGCCGATAATAGAGCCGTACCAGATTTAATTTCAGAAATAACTTTCATGAAGTCCTATCAAAACGAGCACCCGATTGAATTCATTAATCGGCTTGACGAGAAACGTACCACTGTTCTAACAAAATATAAATTAGATGGTGTTAAAGGTGAAATTTTAACAACTTTGATGAATCAATTGAACGCTACTCTAACTCGAACTCTCATTCATGGAGTGCATCCAAATTTGGGTTCACATTTGCAAATTTTACAAATAAAAAATTTGGACGATGCAAGACGTAAATTAATTAATGACTGTAGTATTGTTCTGAGTCAATTGAATTTCAATACAAGTGTCAATGCTATAAATAAAATAGACTCAAAAGCGTACAATCAATATTCAGTGCAATCGTTCACTAATCAAGGCTTTCGACCTAATAACAGATCATTTTCTAGCGGTTTCAACCAAAATTTCTCGAAACCTAAAGTACCTCGCTTCTCTCAACAGAATAGAGAATTTCAGCAGAATTTTCCACAAAATAACTTTGCACCATACTTTCAGCAGCCAAGGCCTAGCTATCCGAATCAATCTAATGATAATTTTCCACAAAATACCTTTGCTCCATTTTCTCAGCAGCCTAGGACTAACTATCAAAACCGACCAAATAACAATTTTCCGCAAAATAATTTTCGATTGACACAACAGCCTCACAACAACAATAATAATAATAATTGGAATTCACAAAATACTGTCAGTATGCGCACAGTGCAATCTCACCCTTCTAATCGTACGAGAAATAATTTTAAATCTCCCTTTGAAGTGAATCATTTGGAAGAAAACTCAAATAGTCATGATGACACTGAAATTCAAGGCATGCGAAGTCAAATAGCTTCTCTAGCCGAAGCAGTCAACCAGTTGACCGATCATTTTTTAGGGGCGGGCTCACCTTACCCAGTACACCCACCCGACACTTCGAATTAAAAGCTATAAATAAATCATTGCCATATTTTATTGATGAAAATAACCAGAAATGGCTGATTGACACAGGCTCTCTGAAAAATTACATAGATCCTCGTATTCTACCCGTTGGTGTGAAAAAATATAAAGAGAACTTTATCGTTAAAACTCCCAATGGGGAAAGCAAAGGAAACGAATATATAATATATAATGCCGAAAACGTATTTTCCTTAGATTTAAAAATCAAAATGTACATATTCCAATTCTCGCCTAAGTATGATATCTTACTAGGTCATGAAACGTTAAGCCAATTGAAATCAAATATAGACTTTGGTAAAAATTTGTTGAAGTATGAACACGGTTCAAAGAAATTATTATTTATGATGCATGATTGTGAAATAAAATTGAAACCAGGCCTTAATTTAATTACCGTACCAGTTAGGTCACTGCCTAGCATTCAAACGGGGTTGCTTAAAGCTGTTTCTAATGAAAATTATCGAATTGAAGAAGGTATTGTTAATATACATGACAATAAATGTCAATGTGTAGTATATTCTAACGAGCTTATGACCATAAGTCCCGAGCCAATGGATATAGAAGAAGTAGATTCTATTTATGAAACCAATGAACTCGATCACTATAATACACTTACTAAAGAGGATATTGTGAAAGACATCCCTACACTTTTAAGAACTGACCACATGAATGGCGAAGAAAAACGAAAAATACTCGATTTAATTATTGAATATCCAGACATAATAAAAACTGAAAATATTCCATTAAGTTCGACAAATCTATTAAAACATAAAATTAATACTAAAGACGACAACCCGGTGTACACGAGAAATTATAGGTACCCGCAAATTTTCAAAAAAGATGTCCATATAGAAATAGAGAAATTATTGGAAAATAAGATAATCCAACATTCAAACTCACCATACAACTCTCCTATATGGGTGGTTCCCAAAAAACCAGATGCTTCTGGGAAACGAAAAATTCGCATGGTAGTAGATTACAGAAAATTAAATGAACAAACTATAGCTGACAAATACCCTATGCCTAATATTGAGGACCTGTTTGGAAAAATCGGAAGAGCGACTTATTTTTCCACTATAGATTTAATTTCTGGATTTCATCAGATTGAAATGGATTCAGACTCTGTTCAAAAAACCGCATTTTCAACCGAAGACGGCCACTTTGAATTTTTAAGAATGCCGTTCGGCCTAAAAAACGCACCCCCGACATTCCAACGTGCCATGAATATTCTATTTTCAAGAATGCCCAATGTACTTGTCTACATGGACGATATTATTGTATTTTCTGACAATTTAGAAGAACATTTAAAACATTTAAAATCAGTTTTCAAGAAACTTAAAGATCACAATTTGAAAATTCAGCTTGACAAGACAGAATTCTTCAAACGAGAATTACTGTACTTAGGGCATATTATTTCCGAAAACGGCATTCAACCAAATCCTGCAAAGTTGCAGGCAGTTAACGATTTTCCCATACCAAAAACCGAAAAACAGATAAAACAATTTTTAGGACTTACTGGTTATTATAGAAAAATGATACAAAATTATGCAAAAATCGCCAAACCTCTCACCCATGCGTTGAGAAAAGATGTAAAAATTAATATTAATAATAAGGAATATATAGAAGCATTCGAAAATTTGAAAACCATGTTACAAAATAGTCCAATACTGCAATTGCCAGATTTTTCAAAACAATTCATAGTAACCACTGATGCTAGCAATTTTGCAATTGGAGGTGTACTATCTCAAGTGTTTAACGGACAAGATCTACCTGTAGCATTCTCTTCAAGAACTTTAAATAAAAATGAGGTTAATCTATCAACAATTGAAAAGGAACTTCTCTCTATAGTGTGGTGTTGTAAGCACTTTAGACCCTATTTGTATGGTCGAAAATTCCTAATTCAAACCGATCATAAACCTCTTCAATGGCTCCACAGTATCAAAGAGCCCAATTCAAAACTAATCAGATGGAAATTATTGCTTGAGGAATTTGATTTCGATATAAAATATGTTGAAGGTAAATCTAATAAGGTAGCTGACGCTTTGTCACGCCCTTTTCAAGTGCACATGATGGAAACTACAGATGATGACTTTCTTGGTTTTGAAGACGTCAACGTTGAGGACTTAATCCGATTCAATAATAACGATGCTCCTCCCTCGATACATAGCAGTGACATAGACGACATAATTGATCGGATAGATCAGAGTAGAGAAACAAATAATAATAATATTAGTAATGAGAATGTAAATAATGATGATAATAATAATAATAACGAGCAAGAAGCTGAAATAATTGACAATCAAAGTTTAGTGACAATGCACTCACAAGAGAGCTCCAACGAACAAGTAGTTTTAGCTGATGAAGATAAAATAATTAATATTGAGCATAACCAACTTATACTCGAACGAGGTGATCAATCCCCTCACTTTCAAAAAATTTTTGGTAAACGAAGATTAACTATTTATTTTAAGAATGCTTCTGATTATGATAACATGAAAAATGTATGTATAGAATACTTGAAACCTAATACAGTTTACGGAGTTTTCTGCTCAAAAGATGGTGTTTTACATAATGAGTATGAACAGATTTTCGAGAACTTTAAAAATATAATGATAGAAACTTTCGATTCAATAAAACTTAGAAGGTATAGAAAAATCAATTTAGATATAACAATCGGCGAAGAACAAAAAGAAACAATTTCAAATTATCATGAAGGTAAAACTTATCATCGCGGAATAAACGAAACCTACAATCAGATAAGAAGAAAATATTATTGGCCATCTATGCTCAGAGACATAACTGATTATATTAATAAGTGTGCTATTTGCCTAAAAGTTAAGTATGAAGCTGCATACAAAATCACTCCCACTCCCGAAAAACCATTTGAAAAGCTCCAAATAGATTGTTTTCAATTTGATAAAATAAAATTTCTGACGATTATTGATTGCTTTTCTAAGAGACTAACAGTTAATTCACTCAAAAGCTTGAATCAATTAGAAATACAGGAACGTTTAAATGACTATTTTTCGGCTTTTCCGATACCTAAAACAATACAAATGGATAACGGCCGTGAATTCGATAACGCTGGCTTACGCGACTTCCTTAGATTGTATAATATTGAACCATATTTTGTTACTCCTGGTCACCCAGACTCACAAGGATTAATAGAAAGAGCCCATTCAACTCTTATTGAAATTCTCAATGCTATCCAACTTGCAAATAAAAAAAATACAACCGAAACAAATATGAAATTAGCAGTAATAGCGTTTAATAACACACTAAATTCTAATTTAAAAATGACCCCTATGGAAATCACCTATGGTATAACAGAAAATCCTTTTGTTAATGGAATTACCGAAAAATTAATAACAGAAGAACAATCGCATAAATACTTGGAACGTGTAAACCTGATACACAAAATGATCAAAAATAAAATTGAGACAGAAAAACAAAAACGTACTGAAGGACTTAATACTACACGTGAAAAAGACATAGAGATTGATAAAGAGCCTTATTTAAAAACGACATTCAACAAGAAAACCAAACCTAAATTTTTCAAAGTTAATTTTAATAAAGATGAACAACTAGCTACTAATCCTAGAGCGATACAAAAACGCCCATTTAAAATACACCCTAATAGAGTGAAACGCCCCAAAAAACTTGTGAAACCTAGGAAATTATCTGTTTCAGGACGTGATGATACTTCTCCTAATTCTCCTATCGCTGGCCCCAGCAGCGCCTTATAAAATGTTAGATCTCAGCAAAACTTCTGGGATAGTACCAATAAGAATTCAGGATTCTTTTATTGTAAATGAAACGTACACTTATATGCATAATATCAATGTACACATGTTACAATTAGAATTAAATACTATCAAGAGAACAATAGCTATGCTAGATAAACACAATATGGATCAAGGTCGTCTGGACGTTATACTAATGCATTTAAAATACACTGAAGCAAAGCTAGATCATGTCAGCCTCAGCAGAAATAGAATTAAGCGTGGCCTATTTAACGGGCTTGGTTCCGCTATTTCTTGGGTCACTGGAAATATGGATGCAAACGACAAAGAACGTTATGACAAAATCCTATTCAAAGTACAATCAAACGAATATAGCTTACAACACAATATTGAGAAACAGTTCTCAGTGAACAAAAGGCTGATTGATGAATTCAACTCGGATGTCAAAACAATTCATTCTAATAATTTGAAAATTATTAATTATTTTAAATCTCTCTCGAATGAAACAACAAGTATAGAGCTGAACCAGCAATTTTCTTTATTGTTCAGTTCGTTAATGTTACTATTTAATAAAATAAGTGATTTAGATACTAGTCTAGAATTTTGTAGATTAAATATATTACATTCTAGTATTTTATCTCGTAAGGAAATAGCAAATATTATTGACGATTCTAAGGTAAAATTAATTTCAGACGAACCACAGGTATTATGGCAATTGGCTAAGGTTCATTGTTCTATCTATAACGAATACATTTCCTACTTTATCGAATTTCCTTTACGATCACCAACTTACGAAACATTATTCTTATTATCCTATCCTGTGTACCATAATAATGAGGTTACCACTATTCATGAATATCCTTCCCTTATCCTGAGATACAACGAAATATTCACCGGCAATTGTGAATTTCTAAGTGATAATTATTACTGCAATAATGCAACAGTGATAAAAAATCAGTGTATAAGTGAAGTTTTAAGTGATAAAGAATTAGTGCATTGTAAACAATTATTGATTAATGATTCTGCTTCTTTCGTAAAATTTATTCCTATTATAAATCAGTACTTACTTTATAAAATTGACAAAGCTACTATAACATCAGACAAAAAGAACTTTACTTTACATCCAAAGTCAACTCAGATTTTATCTCTTAATATTTCTGAACAGTTGCTTAATTATTCTAAAATGCACGAATACTGGGAAAGTGATGTATCTATCCCATCAGCAATCCCAAATAAAAAGTTTAAAACAAATTTTACATTTGATACAATTCATGAAGCAAACATAAATATTGAACCTTTACAGGTAATAGAAGAACTTAGTATCGGAAATAATGATATTTATTACATTTGGTGTTTTATTATATTTTTTGTTATAGTGTTTAGTGCTTTTATTTTAGTTCACATGTACCATTTTATTAGAAATTTCATTTTATTTAAAAAAAAATTGTAGAAGCAACGCGAATGCAGCTTCGGCTACACAAACCCCAACATTTGTTATTGGGCCCTGTCTCCAAGCCCAAAATTCTGTTTGATCGCTGAGGACAGCTTCAATCTTAGGGGGGGAGAAGTTACACAGGTATACTGTCATATTCTGCTCCCATTGTATCAACATTATTGCTGACTATGTATTTTCTACTTTATTGTATTAGTCTGTAAGAATTGGGCAGTTCTGAATATTCTTTTGAAGCGAGCACATCGCTCCGTGCTCTGTGTAGTGTTTTAGTTTTAGGATGTGAATAAAGATTGTTTTTTAAAAACCCTTTCGAGTTGTTCGTTCGCTTAACTTTAGATAAAATATTAAATGCAATGTGTGAAAAATAAGACAATTTCATCATAAAAAAATTAAATATGATCTGCGTTATAACAAAAATTTAAGCATCAGAAATTGTGCAAAGCATACATACCTGTGTTTGATTTTAACTGTTAGATTATAGTTCTGGAGGAAATCATCTACTTCTAGAACTGATCCATCAATTATATTACATTTCTGTAAAAACGATTTATTAGATGCTATAAGAATGAAAATTTAGTGTAATAATAACAATACTGTATATTAGGAATGATTGAATAAAATTCGTATTCAAAACAATTCACAAATTACAACAAAAATTTTCATAAGATTTTGCAGGAACCAAAAATTCAAGTACTAATGAAATTAGTTAGTGATTTGTTATGCAACAAGTGTTCTTACATGGGAAAAATAATTGTATAATAATTGGATCTCTTCAAAATATGTTTTTACAAAGAATTGACAAATTAATAATAGAAATAACCAAGACATGATTTAGTGTACAAAAAGTTTAATGTGTAAGCAATTAGGCTATCTTTAAGAAGTAAGTCCAGTAAAAATAATACATTATCTTTTCAATTAGCATTCAACTATTTTCTAATATAATATTGTAACAGAACTCAAAATAAAAAGCATGCCTATGATGTGTCAACAGTGACGATTTTCCTTTATTAACATTAGATAGCAGGCACGGCGCCTATGTTAATAGCTCAGAAGCATGCTAATTCTCTCTTTGTCTCCTCGCACTTGCTCTCTCTTTTGCATTAAATGTGAATCTATACTCTGTTCACGGAAAGGAGAGACAAACCAAAACGAACGTTTGCGTTTGTGTGAGTAAAAAAGATATGACTTATATCAGCTGTAGACCGTTCGATTAATTTCTACCACTTCACACTGAATTAAGTATCACAGTTACTGGTTCACTTATATACTGCACGTTAATTGTATTTCTGTAGATAATTGTGAATCGGTCTTGTTGTTCGAAGATACACTCTCGCACGCGCATCGTTGTTTACATCTTCTCTCCTTTCGGTGAACAGAGTATAAATAATTTATTATACATTATTCTGGAATCTACTCTACAAAGAAGTCATCATGGACGGTCTGAAATTTTCTGAGACAATATATCTGTATAAATACAGGGATGCCAGCTAATAGTGACACAATCTTGATTCAGATGTCCAGATAACAAGTTCATATGTGACAATTCTTTCTGTGACAGTTTGATAGTCTTCATTTGTGACATAGTGCTCTATACACAGTACAATTATTGTGTTTCAGCATTTCAATGTGAGATAACTGTGATAAAATTATTAGTGGTACCCCAACCAATTTTTTTTTTTTTACTAGTGTCAGTAAGTGCTTAGTTTAACACTGAGTTATTCAACAGTCTATTGGATATTTATTATTGAGTTATTGATCGGCCCATTTGAAAATTATTAATTAGTTTTGGACATGATTAATCTTGTTATTAGAATATTATTGTTATTCGAATGTTATTGAACTGTTTTTTATTTTTATTTTTTTATTATTGATATCTTGAGTGATAATTATTAATAACTGTCTGCTGTTTAGTTAATTGCTTAAATGAAGTTTCATGTACTACTTTCAAGCGTTACCACCATTATTTAATGTTAGAATCCATAACTATATAAAACTGGGTTGAATTGAATTTTCCCATTATGACTATTTCATAATGCTATTGATGGAGCAAAAGTTGTTATGATTTAGGACAAGAACCTCGAGTCAGAGTAAAACAATTCATGCAATACATACGTAAACATAATTAATGTACTTCATGAATAATCCATACAAATTATTCAAGGGTGTATAATAATGAAATTATTAATGAATTTTACCTTGTTGAATTCCTAATAAACTGCTAACACTTCTTGCAATTGTATCAGAAGTCAGCTAAGAAAATCTTTACTTTTTTAAAAAAAAGCTTGAATAGTTTTGAAAATGTTCAAAACTATTAATCTATATTAAATTTAAAATAATTATATGAAAGTAGTAATAGTAGTTTCTCCGTACTTCGTGAAAAACGTTCTTGACAAAGAGTAAATTTCCTGGATTTCTTGTTCCATGACGAACTGCGTTGTTAATATTAACTTTTCATGTGAAATTTAACGACATGCAGTCAAATTAACTGCATGTCGTTAAATTTCACATGAAAAGTTAAATTAGTAAATTTCCTTTAATGCTCTTACTTCAACTGTAATGCTCTTACTTGAACTCTTCAACTTATACAAGAGCTTCTTATTTTACGATTTGCTTAATACTGAATGGTGAGTACTTTCGTTAGATGAAATGAGAGTTGGTAAATCAAGGATAAATCTTACAGCTAACAATTAATACAAAAAAATGAATATAATTCACTGTGACCTAATAATTCAACATACCGCTAAAGTCAATGCCAATCTTGATGTATCCATTTCCTCATCATCACTGGAGATAATGATAGATCCTGAAGGCATGAGCATCACATCAGGGGCAACCATATTGAGACTTTTCTTGAGCACATCCTCAACAAAGTCCATTACGGTCTGTTTATTCACATCCAAACGGATGGTAACCTACGAAAAACAATAATAACATAAACTTGTTGTAGCTAACGATTAAGACTTTAATAGTGAAGCATTTTACTTCATTAAAGCGCCTCTAGTGATATAGAATTTCATATGAATGTATAACTTGGAGAATTCATTCAAGCATCTAAAATTGTTTCACTGTTGGAGTATTCATGGTTTTTACTCTAGAATTAGCCGATCAATGTTCTTCATTGCCAGAATAATGACATTCAATAGACATCACCATAGTAATTAATTTTACAAAACCCTTCGATGCTAAAAATTTCAACATCTAAAATAGTAACATCTTTCTAAAAAAAATGATGGTTAGACATTACCATCTTGAAAAATGAAACATTTTGGTAAAATACTTTACAACGAATAAAATATTTATTATTCATGCTAACCCGCCATTACAGTAGTGTTAAACACAGTTGTCATGATGATAAACTCTGTCAAACCATCACTAAAAATTAATATTAAGACGAAATTGTCACAACCACATTTATTTAACAAATATTGAGGAACTAGTTTCGGTTGTTATACCATTATCAATCTCAAACAAACTAAAACTAAAGTACAGGGTAGCTTAATATATACTAAACATGGAATGATACTAGTTTCTCAATATTATTTTAATAAATGTGGTTGTGACAATTTCGTCTTATTATTTATTATGGATACCTTCCACAATATCACCTTTGCCACTACAAAGAAAGCTTCACTAAAAAAACGATAGTAGGCATTTTGTGCATTGGTATTAAAAATATGTGGTTATTAAAAACATCAAAATGGAGAAAGATATAGCTAGAGTGACAAACAACAAAAAAGTAATGGAGACCACTAGAACCAAGCACAAAATAATAAGTATTGAAGAAACAAAAGCTAGGAGCAGCAACGACTTCATACAGACCTAAATATAGGGGGAAAATGGCGGTCAAGTTAGCCCTATGAATAGGAAACCAGTCATGTGATTTCAAAGTAAAATTATTCGTGAATATCGTGAAACTATTCTCATTGGGGATAAAAACTAGATTATCATTACAGAAAACAGAACAATTTACTCTAGCTAACATTCCAACGTCTTTTGTTCCCTTCACACTCCAATATCATTTTGAAGTTTTTAAATAAAATTTGGGCACAGGTTCAGAAAAATACATCCTCAACAAAATCAAAATATACTATTACTAAACTGACAGCAACACAATCAGTAGTAGGCCTATCATCTCTTTTTCAATGAAAAGTACACAATGGTAATTATTTTTTAAAAGGCTAAGAATAACTGAAACAATCTGTGATTTTGTCTTCAATTTGCCGGTATTCAAAGTTGGTAATGCTCCAACATCAATATCACACACCATTAATAAAGCTTATTTTGTCTCCCTGTAAACTCCTCCTGTACATGATGAGCTTAACTGTAGTCAACCTGAGCACATGAATAGGTTCATCATCAAGACAGGAAAATTGCCATATTGAAATGGTATGTATGCATCCGTATGCTTTATTGGCCTTTACATTCAAATATCACATTTCTGATTCGGGATAATTGGAAGTCTTTCATTCATTCACTAGCACTTTGGGCTAGTTGGGCCAATTCGACCAGGAGAGATAATGTGTCCGGTCAGCAGAGGTGAGCTTCAAGTTGAGATTACCTCAGAATCCGCTTAAATACCGAAATGGCATGACCTTCAATCATAATTATTGAAAATATGGTGATGTGACATGTGAATTGGATTTACATTCTGAAGTGCATCACAAATGACTTATTCATGATTTGTGCGATATCACAACACTGGCCAACTATTGGTTCTTGGTTCTTCATTGATTGAAACACTGGTACACTGAACTAATAAAGACATATCAAATAAAGAACATCAGAAGTCCATATTGCAATACGTTTGGGAAACGATCGGCGCCTTTTCTATAAAATCGATACCTAGATTTGGGTCTGTTGAAGAAGTTACTGCTATGAGGTACAGCTAGGAGGTAATAAAACTATAAAGTGCAGGAAGCTTACATAAAATAATGATATAAACATGCTAAATATATAAGATAAGAATAAAAAAGCCACCACATAAGTTTTTTATTACTTTGATTTTCATAGATTTCAGTTGAAATTTCACAAATTCCACTTCTGCATTTATTGATTTAGACCCTGGAATAAGCAAATGATTGCCTCCTAGAGTAAAAAATATAAGATTAAATAATTTTTATGAAATGAGCTTACCTCAGGTTTTGGAGAGCAAACAGCACACTTTGGGTTCGGAGGGCTCAAATACTTCTCAGGAACAATCTGTTGGAGCTTATGATTAGGCTTACTACGAACGTACACACACTGACACTTTTCTAGTTGTTCCTGGAGAACCTTCAATGCGAACATCACAACTAGTCCAGCGACTATTGCGTTCGTTGTTGCTATTGCAGGAATTATGTTGCCTGCCATTGCTGAGGAAAAAATTATAATGTCCAGTCAAATACACAACACAAAGCAAAAAATTTGTTAAATATTTCAGATGATAACATAAGTATAATTCATGATTATTGTACAGTTCTGCTAAACATATTATTACAGTATGACTCGTATTTATTTTATTTTAAATTTTACAGGCTACCCAATCAAGAAGCATTTATTAATTGTAATTAATCGGCCTACCTGACATGACTTATTAGTTTTGGACGGTAATTAATCTTCTTATTGAAATATGCTTTGCTATTATTAGGTTATTATTAGTTGGAGCCGAGCGCTCCTTGGTGTTAAGACGTGATTTTATAGCTCTTCAATTCTTAGTTGGTTCAAGTGTTTGTCAATTTGACTTATAAGATCAATTCTCGGAGGTGTGTTCTACATTTATCTAGATTAATTTTCAACTGTGAGTATAATGGAGATATAGTTAGAATTGTTTTCTTCAATTTGTATCCGGACCAATATCTAGACATTTTTAAAGGCTTTGAAAACGGTAGTTTCTTGCGTGACCTTGCTTATCTCCAACAGTGTTGGAGTGAGAGGTTTGATGATTGAAGTGAGTTAAGTGAACTTTATCTTTAGTTTATCATCGACGATTCCTCACTTGTCAAAAATTCTGGTTTCCTTAGAAACTAAACGGCGTGCTTGGTGACTAACGGATAAGAAGATGCGGAAGTTTCAAAATTTGTTTCTGCCTTGGCTCTCTAGTACATTATCACAGCTTACAAGAACAATAATATTAATTATGGGATCTCATATTATTGCTATCTCAATTACCTATTTATAATCGTTTTCCTATAACCAGGAGCTTTCCATTCTCCTGCCTTAATAGCTCTCTAGGCTCATTCAAGTCCTTTCTTAGCTTTCCTGTCCTCAATAGTAGAATAGTACCCAAGTTCCTTACAAAGAAAAGCAAAATGACTAGAGCTTGGAGTGAATATGACAAGGCCAATGTTCTGGCGCAGCCAAAAATAAAAGCTAAATGATATAAAAACGACTTAAATCAGGAAGTGGCTGATTTTGCGGTAACTGTTCATGGGATTCTCTCAGTATTATGTGATAAATACTCAAGTGATGCAATAACGGGAAGTGATAAGCCGTGAGCCGTAGCAGGTATCTGTTCAATCAGATAGAGATAAGCTGCATTCTCCTGTGCACTCTTTGTAAGGGTGACCGATTAAATTGGCCAGCAAAAAAAGACACTGTTCCCTGCTGTAAAATCACTTCCTGGTGGTTTGCAACCCTCCTAAAACTGTAGGTGCAAGTCATCAATCACCATCATACAATTCATTACCCACGCACAGGTCTCAGAGCTATGTGGGCTTCATCCTCAAAAAATTGATTTGGTTCCTGAAATTACGTCACTATTAAACAGATATGATGCTTGGGTCAAAGTAAATAACGATTTGCAGGATTGCCTTACGGATATGACTAAAGAAAATAGGTTGTTAGTGAATTCTTAGGAATTGGAAAAATTAAAGAAAACTTGATTTTGAAGAGTCACCACCTCACAACACTGAGAAGAGATAGCGGAAGATGACATAAAACTCCTAAAAATTGAAATTGAAAGGCTAAATAAAAGTCAGCTATCATTAAGAAAGAAAATAGAGGACAAGAATGCGATCATTGGCCTTCTAAGATCTGACTGTGAGAAACTTTCTCACACAATTCAACTGGATGATATGGATGGAAAATTTGTCACATCCAAGTACTGTACCAGGCTGGAAAATTGTGCTCCCAATCCTTCAGTTCGAACACGGAATAGATTTTCTATATTGGAAGTAAGCAACTCACCGTCCATTCTACCTGCTGGGGAAGTTGTCCAGAGCCAAGTGCAGGCTTACTCCTCTTCAACACCCACTTCAACAACACGTCCACAAACTATTACTAGGACCAGGTCATTGAATGTACGTTTTATGATGATAGCCAGGGCAGGGATGTCTACAAGCACTTCAATGACAAGAACCATAATAATACCAAGAACCATAAGTTCTTTGGTACGGTTAAACCTGGAGCTCGATTCGGCTGTGGAGACCGTCCAACGAAGTGCCAATGATATGTGTTTTCTTGGCTGGTACAAATTATATTCCTCATAATGAAAGAAAAGAACTTCACAACTCTCTCTGGAATAAACTGCGGGAGCTGCAGAACGGACGGGCTAGTAATGTGAGTGTTTTCAGTGCTTCACAGACATGATCTCTCCAATATGGTCAGCCATCAACAAAGACATTCATAAGGCTAATGTAGAAAATTTCAACTTATGCTCAGTTTCAACTCATTTAGTGATGTTACATTCGTAAATATTAGTGACATAGGAAGAAGGTTTCACACAACAAATGGACTACATCTGAACACGCTAGGAAAAAAAAGATTGTGATAAAAATCCCGGGTGTAGCACGTATGCTAGCTTGTTGAAAAGGACAAAGTTCCCAAATCTATACCTTTGAGGTACAACACAGATGTTTTTTTAGGGGTGAATAAATATTTCCAATATTTTCTAATTGCACCCCTTTCTTTCTTAGTTCATGTATTTCAAGTTTTGCTTCCCTCTTCTTTCACTTCTCCATTATCATTTTCTCCTCACTCTTCTTTCCTTCTCTCAACTTTCCTTATTTTTGCATTATAATAATTTTCATTCTAAAAAATCCTACTTATGCACAAAAGGTTTACAACCTATGTTTTATATTCCTTGAAATATTGTATAAATACTAAACCAGAAATTTTGAACTGTACTACAAAGCAACTGCAATTTGGTATTTTTTTAGCCGAAATTAACATATAACTATAACTAACTAATAGGAATTCGGTATATGGAATACAACCGAAATTAACTTGAAACTACAGTAACTAAATCACCAAATGCAGTACAATAAACAAACATTCTCACATTTATAGTTAATGTTTTAATTTTTATCAAACCATACCACTTACATTTAATTTCAAATCTGCTTTTTCGCTGAATGTTGAATATGTGAGCTCGAATATTTGCACAAGAGGCCACAAAGTTCATGGAGTCAACGTCATCCTTGTCCCAAACCATATGGTCACCTTGCGACAATTTCTGAAAGAAAACAAATTTTACAGAATGATATATATTCTGCAATATATGACTTCTCAAATATGACAATATTTTCAGAATTTAAATCATTAATTAATGATGAGCTGACGTTCAATTTTAAAAAACAATTTCAAAACTACAATTAAATTACAGGCCCCCAATTGTTTTACTCTCTGCATTAGGCTAACTAGTTTTATTTGTTAGTTGTTCAGTTCCAAGTTAACTTGAATAGGCTAATGAAATATTTCCCCCAACGAGCCGATTTCAGATTCACTCTATTAAAGTTGTGCTTTCAACCAGAAACTTGTAACTTTACATCAATAAAGTTTAAATAAAATCGTGAAAAAATAAGGAATCGAATTACTGTACTTTGAATTGTTCACTCAAGTTTTTACAACTTTCAGCAAAGATTTCGACGCACTGTTTCAAAGACCAAACTTTTTGATCCTTCAAGCCTTGTCCTGATGATTGGTCAGTGTTTGCTGCTGAAGATGATTGACTACTTTCTGGATCTGAAAATAGAATAATGTTTTTATCTTGATTAATGTGGAAATAAGAAGAATAAAATAAAGAATGAAGAGGAACTAGTGAATATTAGCGATAAATGGTATTTGTTTATTGTTGTTATTTACACGTCTTTGACAGAGAATATATTATATATTTAAAGATAATCAACAGTTTTATGTTTCACAAAGCAAGAACATTGATATTGACTACTATATAAATACTACTTTTATTAATCTTAAATACAATCCAATGTGTAATTCAAACCGTGGTCTTAGGCTGAAAGAAGACATTGGAATTAATTAAGTAAATTCATTGGATTGGATTTCTCAACTTTTACTCCCAGTAATTTTGCCAAAAAAAGATGGTTTCATGAGAAACTCTGAATTAATCTCAACTTGAGTAATTATCTCTACATTGAGTCTCAATTTATCAAGAAAAAATATCTTGAATAATAAGTCTTTGTCGAGTTATAAAGAAATAAATATGGAAAACAACTAGTTTCATTGAAACTTTCATCTTCCAAAACAAAATTATCGCATCAACAAGAATAAACATAAAAGTCAACAATTTTAATAAAGAGCCAAGCTATTTCTGAGAAAATTATTAAATATTCAGAAAAATTAATCTAATTGTTTATTACCTGTTTCAGGAATGGAAGACCATACAAGAGGTGTAGGCTTTCTCCGCTCTTTCCAAAGGTCTTTCATACTGAGCAAGTACTTAATGTCATCATGGAAAAGTTTTGTGAAAACTTTTTCTGGGTTGTAATCGTTGGACTGTGCCCAACTTCTGGTCGATGTTCTTTCAACGTTGCCTTTCTCATTCGCATCGGTAGCCATTGCGTTTTCTCCGGCATCAGCTTTCAATTAAAAACAAGCAAAATTATTTCGATATTTATTACAAGAACAAGTGTTACAGTATTAAGATAATACTGGACTTAGATAATACATAAAATAGATAATATAAGTTACTACTTATAGATGATAATTCCTGTTTCTTAGAATTATTGTTCTATTCTTCTGCTACATCTCATCTTTTTCCTCCAAACTCTCGTCTCCATTTATATAATTATTTCCCTTCATTTTGTCTCGCGTCCTTTTAATCTGTCTTCATCACTTCCTTTTTCATGTAGTTACTGATTACCGACTTCATTAATATCAAACTGGCAACCATTCCATTTCATTTGTTTATTACATAAATTGAATGTTATGAATATTCATAATAGATTTTATTTTTAATTCAACACTGGCATGTTAACCAATTACGATTCATTTGAAATTAATGACGTTTTCATGAAAAAATCATTCATGCTCCCGCTTACTGTCACATTAATTTACTGTAACATGTATTGCAGCCATTAGCCCAGGCAATGAATGTTGAAGAACTCTTGCTTGATTAGATACTGTGGTATAGTATTGGACATTAGTTCCCCATTGTGACAATTGGGAAGAATTGACCCATTGAGAGAGTTCATTCAAGTCTTAAAGAAAACCGATTAACCTATTTTTGGGTCTGAATATTTTTAGAAAAAGTTTACTTATTCTAAACCACTTGGGGATCAGAACATTATAAGGAGATGTTATTTATAATATTAATAGCGGAAGAAAATGCTAATTGCTATTGATTTCGAACTATTTTATGTACAACTCGACTTACCCAGATTCAATTACCTTTTCAGAGTGAAGCAATGGACTTCCGTTCATGATCCAGCCGCTAATGTAGCCCAGGCAATGAATGCCAAAAATTGGCCATTGTCGTAACAAATTAGGGGAAAGCTGAATTTTTGCAGGATGTTAGTATACATAGTACTTACTCAAAAAAACCAAAGTCCCGACCCCCACCCCGCTTGCTTCCCCCACCAGCCCCCTATCAACATTGCAAGAGCAGTACTTCAGTTAAAGGCTTATAACTCGGAAACTAATCAAGGTATCGTTGTGATTCTCATCTCATTTAATACTCAAAACTATTCTCTAAAAGATATGTCATATACATTTTCTATGTAGATAGCCTAGTTTTTCAGTAAAAATATAGTTTATAGAAAAAAATGTCACCACGAATCACAAAAATCAACTTCAACTGATCATATCTTTTTTAATATCGCGTTATTGGTTATGCCGTTCCTTACAAAACTTATAGATAATTTAATAAGCTTTAAAATGATGTGTCTATTGATTACTATAGTTCAAGTTATGGCGTCATAGTGAGTGATGAAATGGTAGCGGACACGGCGTCGCCGAACCCTACAGCACAGTGTATTGCATGGGGCGCTTGGCTATCCAGCCCAATCCAATAAATAATTATTGTCAGAAAAACAAGACTATATATGCCTATCAATAGTACACGTTTAAAAGTACATTTTCCGAAAAGTCCCCAAAAATCCCCCCCAACCTTTCCCCAAGCCCCCTCAAAGTTGAAAATGTTTCTAATTATTGGAAATTCGATATCTCTGTAACTAACTATCAAACAGAGTTGATTCTTCTTCCATAATATCAGTCATATAATGTTCTACAATAAATGTGCTATTCACTTTGCCGGTAAACCTGATAGTTTATTTTATAAAAATTGAAATATCTTCAAAAGAGAATTCTATCAACTAGATTTTTCATTATTTAGGGGGACATTTTTGTAAGTCAATTTACAGAAAATAGCGTCCCTTATTCTACATTATTTTGTAAAATGTTGATTTATCATTATAAATAGTTATAACTTGTAAACTACTGAAGAATAAATCGCAAAATTTGTCTCAAATTGTAGGCTTCATCTTTTTCTTTCATACCATCAGGAAGAGAACTGCTGAAAACACGTTTTAAATGAAGCTAAACAATTTTATATGTAGCAAAAATTTTGGTAATTTTCCAGGTTTTCCGATATTACAGCCACACCATGTGTCCAACATGAACTAAACAGGATACCTTTCTTGTGGACAATACAATTACCCAAAACTGGGTACCAACGGCAGGCTTGTAGCATGAATAGAAAGTTATAATCATTCATAAAGTTGAAATTTCAATTTTTTCATAACCGTTCAACATTTTGAATTGCAATAACTCAAAATTCATGCATGATACAAAGATGCCACTGGTATGTTTCAGGGAATTGTATTGTCTAAAATAACTGTGTCCTATACATTTTTTGTCCAACACATTGTATGACTGTACTATCGGGAAAACCTACATATAGAATTGTTTAGTTTGATTTAAAATGTGTTTTCAGTGGCTCTCTTACTAAGGATATGACAGAAAAAGGTGTTACAGTACCTACAATTTGAGACGAATTTTGCAATTCGTTCTTCAGCAGTTTACGAGTTATAAACTATTTATAATGAAAATCGTCATTTCCCAAGTGCACTTTAGGGCGGTAATGGGCAAACTACGGCTCGTGAGCTAGCCCGGAACATGATTTCGAGTGAAGACTAAAATCACACATGCAAATTAAGTTATAAGAAATATATGAAATATAATGTAAAAAATATATTTTTCTTTGCTAAATTAGGATAACGGTTATTTATTCATTTATCTTTTCGATTTCGCAGTACAATATTATCGCATCTCAGTTTGCTCTCAGTGTTTAGATATGAGTTAACTTATTAAGAATTGAGCTACCGCTTACAACGTAAAATCGACAGGGAAGGAAGAAAGACACAAATTGCAATTACTGTATTATGACGATATAGGCCTAATACTTGTTCATTGTTTCAAGAGGTTTCCTGCCTCTGTTGTCATTGGATGAAGTTTTCATATGTTGAAACGAATAGATGCTTGAAATTGGTCATCAGTTACAAAATAAAGAAACTACTGTAGTTTCATTATTGATTATCAATGCCAAAAGGTCCACACATTAAAAAAGGTCCTACTGGAATGTTTAGTCTCAATGAAATTGTGACATCACTTTTATCCAGAACAAAAAAGAAGTTGAGCTTTTAGAGTAAATAGTGAAAAATACCAGACATAAGTATAACTACCAAACATTAAAAAAAACTTTACTTGTTTTCAAACTGAATATAAAAGTGAAATTAAATGTAAAAGGCCATCTATAAATAGATTGTTAGTGAGACATTCAAATGATATGAGCACTAATTGAACTTCATACTCTAATGTGCGTCAAAATGAGTGAAATAATGTCTAGAGCTGCTTAAATTACTGCTTTTAAACGCTAATTTACCAAAACCATTGTGGAGAAGTACCCCCTGACACCTTTTGCTTTGATAAGATGGGTTAAAAATCAGATTGCTTCTAAAGCTAATCTCAGTTGGATTACTGCATCCCTTCGTGAGTTAAACAAGAGTCTTCCTACTACATCTTTATTTTTTAGGATATTATTCATTGAGACTTGAATTTTTAATTGATGATTGAAATGTAAAAAATGAGTACTAATCAATTTTTTGACCGGCCCACATAATTTCTCATTTCATCTAGCCCCCTCCTTCAAAAGCGTGCCCATGTCTGATAAAGGGGGGAGCCTATACTGCCCTTTCAAGTAGAATTCCAAATTATCTGTCAAATATGGCCTCAAAGAGCTGAGAAAATAAAGGTATGGAGTGCGACAAACCGTTCCTGAGTGAAGGGCCCAACAATGTTAGCAAAAGGGCACCCCCACCCCCCCTCTACACCACTCATCTAATCAAATCGTCATCTCTAATCGTCAGTATGCTGTTATACACATCTTTGGATTCATAAAAATAAGTTCTATAACTTCTATTTAACGCTATTTTCTGTAAATTGACATACAAAAATGTCCCCCTAAATAATGAAAAATCTAGTTGATAGAATTCTCTTTTGAAGATATTTCAATTTTTATAAAATAAACTATCAGGTTTACCGGCAAAGTGAATAGCACATTTATTGTAGAACATTATATGACTGATATTATGGAAGAAGAATCAACTCTGTTTGATAGTTAGTTACAGAGATATCGAATTTCCAATAATTAGAAACATTTTCAACTTTGAGGGGGCTTGGGAAAAAGTTGGGGGGGGGGGATTTTTGGGGACTTTTCGGAAAATGTACTTTTAAACGTGTACTATTGATAGGCATATATAGTCTTGCTTGTCTGACAATAATTATTTATTGGATTGGGCTGGATAGCCAAGCGCCATGCAATACACAGTGCTGTAGGGTTCGGCGACGCGGTGTCCGCTACTATTTCATCACTCACTATGACGCCATAACTTGAACTATAGTAATCAATAGACACATCATTTTAAAGCTTATTAAATTATCTATAAGTTTTGTAAGGAACGGCACAACCAATAACGCGATATTAAATAAGATATGATCAGTTGAAGTTGATTTTTGTGATTCGTGGTGACATTTTTTTCTATAAACTATATTTTTACTGAAAAACTAGGCTATCTACATAGAAAATGTATATGACATATCTTTTAGAGAATAGTTTTGAGTATTAAATGAGATGAGAATCACAACGATACCTTGATTAGTTTCCGAGTTATAAGCCTTTAACTGAAGTACTGCTCTTGCAATGTTGATAGGGGGGTGGTGGGGGAAGCAAGCGGGGTGGGGGTCGGGACTTTGGTTTTTTTGAGTAAGTACTATGTATACTAACATCCTGCAAAAATTCAGCTTTCCCCTAATTTGTTACGACAATGGCCAATTTTTGGCATTCATTGCCTGGGCTACATTAGCGGCTGGATCATGAACGGAAGTCCATTGCTTCACTCTGAAAAGGTAATTGAATCTGGGTAAGTCGAGTTGTACATAAAATAGTTCGAAATCAATAGCAATTAGCATTTTCTTCCGCTATTAATATTATAAATAACATCTCCTTATAATGTTCTGATCCCCAAGTGGTTTAGAATAAGTAAACTTTTTCTAAAAATATTCAGACCCAAAAATAGGTTAATCGGTTTTCTTTAAGACTTGAATGAACTCTCTCAATGGGTCAATTCTTCCCAATTGTCACAATGGGGAACTAATGTCCAATACTATACCACAGTATCTAATCAAGCAAGAGTTATTCAGTTCTTTCTAACTGAGCTTTCGTGAGATTTGCGAATCAAATTTAGAATATGAATTGAATTCTTCAGAGACGTAGCCGCTTGTCAACTTTCCTTTACCAAAACTAAAATAATTTAACATGGTAACATGGTTTATTTGTAAAATAACAATGAAACTGAATTGAATGCAATATTACCAGCAGCTTCTGGATCAGCAGTATCAGGTGAGACTTCTTCATCTCCATCTTCTTCACCGAATAACTGGCTGAAATGATTAGAAAAGTGAAACATAACTAGATATCGCTAGTCACATAGCAAATAAGAATTTGTCAAAACTCCTCACCTCTCAATGTGCTCAACCAGCTAACCATATTTGAAGCTTAAAGCCTCGTGTATTCCGGACCTGTCCGCTGTTCATTTAGTCCGAGTCCGCCAATTGGAAACAGGGGCTTTAGTGCTTATCGAATGCTAGAGGTGAGACAACTCGAAAGTCAGATCAGGAACATAATAGGGTACATTTCAGAACATTTCATTCAACTCTTACAATAAATGTTGGTATACTTTTTCCATAACATAGTTCAAACGGTGAAGTAGAACCAACCGTAAGTGCCTCCGCACCAATAGAAACCATAAAATTACATGGCTACTTGATGGAATATGCTTATTCATCAATTACTACTGTGGGCATGATTTGAACAGCGTGAATCTTTCGCCATTTTTAACTCAATAAAAGCATTTTTTGTTAAATAACTTTATAATCTTCTAAATGATTAAAGTGCTACACAGAATCATCCTGCATTCACAAGAACAGTAGTTTTTAGACAAAGAATAAACAATTTAGTTCAGGAGTACAGAAAAATGTGCTAATATTAAAAGAAGGGCCCTAGTATAACATTATAAATAGGCCATTGGCCATAGTGTTGTAGTAATGGTTGGTTGTAGTACTGAAATATAAATTGAATGCTCCAATAATAGCATAGCAATTGGTTTTTTCATGAACTATCTACTAAATCAGATCAGTTTTAAGAACATACCGACTATCACTGATCTAAAAAAAACCTAGCGACGAGCTACTTTTGTTCCCATATTTGGACTATTTTTAGATTTTGCTGCTAACCTCATGGAGTACCTTGTTGACGATCACATCAAAAGCAAGATTGGTAATCCAATAGCCTAACCTAAACTAACTTGACTGTGAGAATTGGAGAAAGTAGGATAGTATGTATTAGTGTTTGAATTATCTAGACATCTAGACATTCTAGACTGACAATTTATCAGTTCTCCTTAATGATGATAATGATTTATGATTAATGATTTCAATGATTTACCCGAATTAGATTTCAAATTTCGTAATTTCAATTCTCTTAAAATAGGCGTGAAAGTAAAACTCTCTACAGATTGACAACTAGAAATTAATGTTCTGTTTGTAGTTATGAAATGAATTGTTCCATTTCGAGAGTTCATAAAACAAGTTGAAATTTTACTTATACAAATTCAGCATACACGTATAAATTACAGTTGATTCACCTGCACACTTACTTGAACAAGTATTTAGACCATACAATACAGTGGATTGGTTCAGATGGTGTATTTCTTATTGTGCAGCCAGGGAACGATTTCTGAGGAGCTTTTGGATTGCACTCGTAGCACCTGGTCTTTCCTTTGACAATCAGTTCAACCTGACCTTCATATCCAGCAGTACCACTCTCCACAAGAGGAATGCCCGATGCTAAACACAGTCTGTTCACGTGATTCCTTGCCACACGATTATCAAGAGCATTCAACACAACGTTGAACTGTTTAAAAAAGTTCACTCCATATTCGGTGCTGTAACAAAAAATAAGATAATCTGCATCTACCATCCACTCATCTACCATCATAAGTGTTAACAGTTAACAAAGTATTAACTTCAATAAAAATAGTAAAGTCTCAGTGGCTGCGCGTGCTACAATGAACAATGGTACAATGAACCTCCAAAGTGAACAACATTACAGTAATAATTAGTTTGATGCAATAACCCTAGATTTTTATGTTGAATTATTCCATAATGCAAATGTCATTACTTTTTTTAGTTTTACATTGAAGCTTGGCCATTCAAGACGCTTGAAGCACAGCTGGCACCTAGCGCAATACACATAGACAATAACTATGGCAGGTTCAATCTGGGGTTTTAACCAAGCGATTCAGGCTGGATGTGATGGAGGTATGAGGTGGCGGTTGAGGGAATACAGCAATTTAGCTGTGGATGGAGACCTGTATTCCATTTGCCAGCATTCCAAAGCCCCTGCTTTCTGTGTCTTGCTGACAGAGCTGCTCCATCGCAGCATTGCTTTCAGCGCCTTGCTGAAAGAACTGCTCTGTTTCAACTGCTGCTTCACATTGCAGCACATTTCTTCTACATTTGTTTTTATATTATGATGTGAATATTGAATATAAAGCAGGTTAGACTTTCCAAAGGGAAAGAACTCTGTTGCTTTTTAATATTAAGAGTTATAAGAAAATCTCATGGATTTTTAGCTATGGGGTAAATAATAGGTTGTAATGTGATTTAGTGTGAACAACAGAAGATGACTTAGGACATTCTTCTAAAAAAAACCTATGAATATAGTCATCATATAAATGCTTGTATTGATCTAGGCAAGACTGAGATTAGGAAGTAGATAAGTGATGCAATTAGTACAAAGATTCAGTCCAAGAAAATCTCTAACGATCTAAAACGATAAATTGCATAATATTTTGTGGAGTGTTTCAACTAATTAACTTTGTGGGCATGATGACCAGGCTACTACAAATCCAGAAATTCTTTTAGGTTTAATCAATTTTTTCTCTACATTGTATTCAGTGAGCATTTCAAAGTCATAATTTGATTCATATCAAAATATTAATCTCATACTACAGTATGTTATCCTTGCTCACACTATGATTTCTGCATACAATTATGCTCCTATAATAAGGCTATTCAATAGATCTCAAGCTGCATGAATGATTAATCAATTTTATAGATTATGGCAACTAAAAATATAAAAAACTTATAACTGGACTTAAGCTCTAGTCCGTTCAATTTACGGTTGCTGAGCGGTGACAAAAATACATGGAAGTACCCATTGTAATTATTTGATGTTGAATGATTCTTAAGCCCCCTCAGCCTTGTTCCCATAATCATTTATAATAGTCACCTATGATGTTGATCCCCAAACTGAAATGTCAAGAGCTGCCACTGTATGTTCACATATTACAAATGAATAAACATAAGCATCTGATGATCAAGTTCATCAACATAATGCCATGTTCGTTAACTTTAATAGAATTCAGAAGTTCGCGTAAACGGCAGTTTACACAGACAGTGGCAACGTTCATCCATCCGGTGATGAATGACGCATGCTGCCTGGCTCAAGATAGTGTAGAATTCTGCTCAACATTTTTCATTTCGAACGATTTGTTCCATACATCAGTAAAATGTTTTTGTGCTAAAACTTACTTCAAGCTTGATTCATTAAAGTCTATAAATTGGCGGCTCTGGTCGCGCAGTGTTTTGAATTGTTTTGACAGATTGGTTTCTACTTTCTTGCAGATTTGACGCCTAGTGGGACCGGACTTGCAGTTGGTTGGAGCGCTTGTCTGAGATAAGATAAGGCTCTAGCTGGCTCAGTTTCCTGCAGCCTTGGGTTCGAATCTCATTCAGCCATGGATGTTTCTCATCATTCACCCATTCACCTCATTACCCACGCACAAGTTTTCATACTCATGTAGGCATCATCAGCAATAAATTAAAGAAAAAACTAGGGAAATTAAGTAACTTAAATAATTTTAAACATAAAACTGAACAAACCTAATAATGCTATCGTGGTAAGATGTTATGGATACACTTGGATTGAATTTCAGGGCACTATCCTTAGCCACCATAGCCTTCGATTTGCCAACATGCTGTTTGTGGAACAAAAATTGGCGGTTCAAATTGCTCACATCAATGGTGTCCAAATCAATCTATAAAAAAGTGATTTTATTATTAATTATTAACAATGATTTATGACAGATCAAAAAGTATGATTCAAATGGCCAAGCTGAGTTTAAATAAGTCATGCACAAGCATAATTGAATCATAATTGAATGTACCCAGCTGCAGTTCCAGGCAAAATCTTTCCCGCAAAACAATCGACTAAGATAATTACAGTAGTCAATATGTTCTACTCACTAAAAAAATGAAAACAGTTTATAAAGCCAACCTAACCTGACCCAAACTTAACTTGACTAAACCAGAGCTAATGTAAAAGCCAACCGAACCTAAAACAACCTGACCCAAACCCAACCTAACTAAAGCAAATCTAACTTAACCCAACTGGAACAACCAAAGTTAACCTAACTTAACCAAACCAAAGCCAATCGACCCTTGCTAGTTAGTAGCTAAGCGAGTAGCGAGAAGAAACCAGGGTGACTAGCAAAGTAAGCTACAAAAATTCCCTGACTTTCCCGGTTTTTAATAAAATTTTCCCTGACCAATCAATACAAGGCACTATCTGACAGGCTCGCTTCGCTCGCCTTAACCGTACAAAATCGTGAATCGAACCAGCACTTTTGTTTGTTGATCATCTGTTGCCATGGATACGGGCACAGTTATTCAATTCACAACTCCATATTTCTTATATATAATTTTTAAAATTTTCACTTTTGACCGTATTTTTTGGAAATTTTCAAAATTCTTTCTTACCATGCATCTAGAGCCGCAACGGGACATGTGTACCAAATTTCAACTTAATTAGCCATGTGGTTTTCGAGAAACGCTGATGAATGAATCAGGGGTTTCGGCTTTTATACAGGATGTACTATGTAAGGTATAAAAGCCGGTTACCAGAAATTCTACATCAAATTTTTAATAAAAAATGTTCAATGTCGTTTTTGAAATGGGGGCTTTGCTTTCGAGATATCTCGATTTAATAACTTTTTTGAGATACGCTCACTTCCCGCCAATAACTCAAATATGCTCAATAACTCAAAAACTACTGATCAGATTGAAATTATGATGACATTGTTGGAAAGAACACAATATTTCGCTGAACATACACGTATTTTCAACATGTAACCAGATCATTTAGGGTGTTTTTTTTGGGGGGGGATCAAAGTACAAAAAAGTAGATTTTCACTAGTGAAAATTTTACATGAAAAACTTCTGCATTTCTTAAGCTTTTAAATAAGCCTAAAATGTTTCAAATTGATGAATTGCAAATGCTTGAAAATTGTAAAAAACTGTCACAAACCCACAAGAATTAGGGTCTAAGGGACAAAAGCTGAGAGTAGAAATTTGATTTCAAAATCTTGTAATCAGATGTTTTTTCAAAATAAATTCTTAATTACTGTGGTCCCTGAGTAACGGTAGGAAGCCGTTGAAGGCTGAATAAAGTAAGAAGACACACTACATAAAAATACTGATCTACAGTAAGTACTGTATTACAGTAGTCTTATCAGAAACTTCTTACCAAATCACATCTCTGACTCATCGTTGGAAAAATAAGTGATTCTTCACAACATTATTATTTAATTAACTTGAAAATTTATAAGATTTTTCATTGTATGAGATTGAAAATCAGGATCAACTGAAGAAAAATGTGTGTAACATATTCATTTCTGATGACTAAAACACGCTGATATCAGTTTATTCAAGTACTATGGTGTATTCGAAATTGCCTAATGTATAGTTTATTCTATTTCTTATTCTATAGTTTATCTATTCATGTATAATGAGTGCCATTCTAATTATAGTTTATCTATTTATCTGTTCAATGAGTGCCATTTCACGATAGATTGAAAATAGAGTTTTCAATTTATAGAGCATTGACAAAAGAATAAGCAGATACCAAATATTATTCATCATAACGTGAATCAGGCTACTATAAATAAAAATCAATTCCTGAAAAATGCGCCGGACAACCGTGTATCCTTGCCTCTAAGCATTAAGAGTCAATTATTTCAAAGATCAAAAAGATCTAAAAAATTTTATTGATGAATTTTTAGATAAATTAATTAGATAAAATTAAGATAATTTTTCTAGATAAATATTTTATTTGAGATCAAATATAAAATTTAAAAAAAACTTCACAATTTAAATGTTTGTAAAAAAAAATGGCCCAAGAATATAATTATGATTATTCCAGCCCAAATTGGTGCTGAAACCGGTCTGGTCTCATTATGTGAGAATTTCCAATTGCCCAAGTATGTGTATTATGAAAATTAACAGCACCACTTCTTGTGAACGTGCTCTCATCTGATCTACCTTTATTGGGAAGCAGTGATTCAACAGAGATTAATCATTTTGGGAAAAAAATCAAATTTCTTTTCTCTCAGCTCTTGTCCCTTAGACACTAATTCTTGTGGGTTTGTGACAGTTTTTACAATTTACAAGCATTTGCAGTTCATCAATTTGAAACATTTTAGGCTCATTTAAAAGCTTAAGAAATGAGGAAGTTTTTCATGTAAAATTTTCACTAGTTAAAATCTACTTTTTTGTATTTGACCCCTAAAAAAACACCCAAGTGATCGGGTTACATGTTGAAAATACGTGCATGTTCAGCGAATGTGTTCTTTCCAACAATGTCATCATAATTTCAATCCGATCAGTAGTTTTTGAGTTATTGAGCATATTTGAGTTATGTTGGCGGGAAGTGAGCGTATCTGGAAGTCATTAAATCGAGATATCTCGAAAACAAAGGCCCCATTTCAAAAACGTCATTGAACATTTTTTGTCAGAAATTTGATGTAGAATTTCTGGTAACCGGCTTTTATACCTTACATGGGACAACCTGTATAGATGAAAAACAAAAAGAACTTAGTGAATAATCAAAACAATTTTATGTTTGAGAGCCTACCTACCTTATTTGTCTGGTTGTCATCTAAAAACGCATTTCAAGTTCGATATTGGAGCATTTCGTGTGAGGGTTTCTATAATTGAACGAGCGTAGCGAGTTCTTAGCTTTGACTTGTGACTGGAGGCTGGCGGCTTTTTCTGTATGTTTGTACGTTTGTGTGTATGTACAGCTGGGCATTCACGTTCCAACTTGCAGTACCACTTGCAGTACTGCTAGTAGTAATGCTAGATGGATAGTCGACTCCACTCACGCTCCTACTTACAATCCAACTTTATTCCTAATCAGCTGTGAACGTCGCTCTCGAGCCGAAAAATGTAACCGAAGTTGCCCGATGTTGCCCGAAGGTCATGCACTGACTGAGATAAGATGGACGACTTTGATCCGACTCCCCCACACACGCTCCAACACCGTCGACATTCGTAAGTCGTCCCTCTAGTGGTCCATCTACAATTCCAACCATCCAACAAGCCCATTCACGTTCCGTTTTCGGATCCAACCTTGAAGGTTGGACTACAAGTGGTACTGCAAATCGGAACGTGAATGCCCAGCTTTAGACGATAACTTTCGAACGCTCTGACCAACCAACTTCAAATTTTAAACACATATTCTTGGAACCTTAATACAGATCAACATCGGTTGCCAATGAAATTGACCCATTTCTTCATCCTTTTTGAAGCGAAATAAAAAGATATGTTCTCTGCCCTTCATTAATATATCTATATATTACTATACATAGAAAATATTTGTTTTCACCATATGGAATTCGCAATAGATTTCAAAATATATTTTGAGTTATCATCAGCTTGTATGAATAAATGCGATCGGGCTTTTTACAGAATCTCTATCAGCTGATATACTAATTTCATTTATTGCCGATTATAGCCTATGGATTTATAAAAAGGTGTTTTTTATGTGGTAAATATATCTACTCAATAGATTCACTAATTCTAATGCCCTGATATATCGGTACGGTAGGTCTTTTTTGTGGAAAATAAATCTGCGTATCAGAGCAACGATAAACTTGAACTTCAAGTGATAGATGTCTTGTAAATTTTATCTAAATCAGTATCTTCAAAACAGCCGTTTTTGTTACCACCTTCCCTACGATAAGCTTCCCAAATGAGTTTCCCATTCCAAAATTAATTGTTTGCAAGCGAGTTCTCCAGTCCGTAGGGCCCACTAGTATAATTATTATTAGGTATATAATTGCTACGAAGTTTTCCCGATATTTTTTCATATTCCCTGACTATTCCCTGACTTTTCCAGAATTTAAAAATTCCCTGACTTTTCCCGGTTTTCCCGGTCGCTAGTCACCCTGAGAAACGTTACAGACTGACCATGCTACATCAGCTCGCCATGCAAAGCCGAACTATAGAAAAAAATGAAACTACCAGAATGACCCCCAAAAACACTAATGGTCGGGCTGGGTCTGACAGATCCACATGCTTTTTAGTCGACTGTCAAATGAGAACAAAACAACAAATGCCATCATTTGCAGTGACAGCACTATATCGGATGTTTCAAGAAGCTACCAAAGTGCTGGAGTCTAATCAGCAACTATAAATATAAATATTGGCAAAATAGACTAATGGGTCCCACAGACCCAGACCGACCGTTCTGGGGTTAACACAACCGTACCCAAACCTAACTAAAACGAACCTAATCAAACCCAGCCTAACCCAACATTGCTGGAATAGACAAATCTAGCAATGCTAGATTAGGTTGGCTTTGGTTACGTTTGATTTAGGCCCTTTTCTAGGCGTTTCTGGGCAAAATGGAAATATTCGTGATCAGAAAATAAATAAATATTTACTCACGTAAGCTGAAACAGTTATCTGGATCGGTAGTGTTCTCGGTTGGGTTTGTTGTCGGTTAGGTTAGCTTAGGCTTTGGTTGGTTAGGTTAGGTAAGGGTCGATTACATACGGATAGTTACTAGCTAAGCGAGTAGCGAATAGAAACGTTACAGATCGACCGTGCTACAGCAGCTTTTCTAGACATTTCTGCTCAAAATGATTATGATATTCGTTATCACCATCAAAAGTATTTTAGCATAAGACCATAAAAAGTTGAGAAATTCGTAGGCTTTTATTTGGTACCTTTACCCTAAGCATTCCTAAAACTGTTTTTATTAACACATCGTTATTTTTGTGTGTTGTACTAGTCCTCGAATTGTAAATGTGTCTTTAAAACGCAACGTACCACGTTATCAGCTGTTCTGTATCATTCGGATGATACAGAACAGGTGTGTTGATAAGCAAGACAGTATCGATACTTCCATTCGGTATCGAAGCTCGTGCGGTTATCTCACTGGATGGGATATCGAACTGCAACCATACTTTAAAATAAGACCATAAAAAGTTCAAGTTTACAATGTATAGTTCCATTTTGTACTTGATGCAGAATTTACCTACAGATTCGTTTGATACACGAACCATTTGAAACATAACAGCAATCGATGGTATCTAAGTTAATAAATATGGTATCTAAGAATAAATATGAAAGGATAATAAAACAGGACTATAGAACAGTTTCATCTTTTATAATAAATGGCTCAAAAAAAAAAAACAATACAAACGCGTGTTCATAGATGAAGCAGTATTAATGCATGCAGGTTACTCTTTCTAACGCTTCTGAAATTATTTTATTGGGAGATTCAAGCCAAATACCATACATAGAGAGAAGCAAATTAACTGCTAAATGGTCCCATATCTCCACATTCTGTGAGAACAAATCATACCAACCACTAACTAGGAGATGTCAAATTGACGTCTGTTACATTCTTTCCAGTTACTACAAGAGTATTGATACCAAAAATGAGATCCTGCTCTCTATCAGACCACCAATAACAAATGGAGAAATCGTACCACTAGAACCCAACACTCTAGTATTAACATTCACACAGCTTGAAAAGAAAATGGTGCTAAATGATGTTGATCTTCTTAACTCTATAAAGGTGCACACAATTCATGAAGCACAAGGTCTAACACACAAGGATGTTGTTTTGATAAGGAAAAATAATAAGCGATTAGAAATATATAATAGCACACAACATGTGATAGTAGCAATGAGTAGACACACGCAAACCTTCAGATATGTCACAACAGGGCAAGATGATTTAGTGCTGGCTTCAATACATAAACTAAGAAATGTTAGTGGAGAATTTCTCTCAAACTGGCATGAGAAAAACATGAAAATAATTAATAAACAATGATGAATAATGATATTCTATCTTTAGGGGAAGAACTAGAAGCTTTTCAAGAAATAGATGACATAACTGTAGATCTCACTGATAATCTAATAAGATTCCTAGAAGAGTACAAGTTGAAAATATTTTGTCTTAATATAAGAAGTATAAGAAAAAACTTCAATCAATTGATGGTACAGCTGCAAGACATGTCATTGGAATTCGATGTTATTGTTATTACTGAATGCTGGATAAAAAATGAGTACATTCCACAGCACATGGAGAATTACAATATTTTTACATCAACAAAAAATCCCCTCCAGAATGATGGAATTGTCATCTACACAAAGTCCTGTTCGTAACGGTGACCGATTAGATTGGCCAGCAAAAAAGACACTGTTCTCTGCTGTAAAATCACTTCCCGGTGGTTCGGAACCCACCTAAAACTGTAGGTCCAACTCATCAATCATCATCATCCAACTCATTACCCACGCACAGGTCTCAGACCTATGTGGGCTTCATCCTCAAAAAAAAAAAAAAAAAAATGTTCCAGTGTTTCTTTGGAATGGGAAGTTAGACAGGCAAATATATTAAATCTAAAATTGGAAACAAGGAACAATCATTATAATATTATAGCAATATATAGATCTCCATCTCACCATGATATAACAGACTTTTTATGTGATATGAGACAGGAATTAAGTAACCTGCAACGGAGTCAAATCATATGTGTTGGGGATATGAATATAAACACACAAGATCACAACCCGCATCCACAATTACAGGATTATTTGAACTTTTCCAGTGAATATGGATTCAAACACTGCATCAAGAAAGCTACAAGAATTACTGGGGAGACATCTTCATGTATAGATCATATTATGATTAATTTTAAAAAGCAAGTATTACCTATAGTTTACGAATCCAGTACCACAGATCACTTCAGCATAATCTTGGGTTTGAAAGAAATTTCTAGTACAAATGTAAACAATGACCACAGCACTCTCCGGAAATCTATAGATTTAATTGGATTGAAGCGGCAACTTTCAATGGAAGACTGGGAAGAGGTATTAAATGCTCAAGACACCAACGTATGCTACGAGAAGTTTATGGTCATTTTCAAAGGGTATATTGAAGAAAATACCAATTACTACCACCAACGAAAACGTCTAAAGCCTATCAAGCCATGGATAACAAGAGGACTAGTCTCAGCTATAAGGAAAAGGGATCTGCTTAACAGAAGAAGGAAGAAGCACCCTAATGACACGATACTTGCTCAGTACTACAGACAATATCGCAACACTCTAGCAGCAGTAATTAAAAATACAAGAGAAGTTTTTTATAAAACAAAATTAAATGAAGCGCAGAACAATATGAGAAGAACCTGGCAGCTGATAAAGGAGGCAACTGATGCAGTCAGCAGGAGAGAAGACACATTAACAAAGATCATAGTGGATAACAACATTGCAACAATGGAAGATAATCACAAAATCGTCCTTGAAAAAACTAATGAGCATTTTGCTAATATTGGAGCGAATTTGGCCAGTAATATTGCAAAAAAAGTAGAAAGATCACTTCACACTATAGTAAATGAATACAAACCAACTAAAATTTCGCCTTTTTCAATGTTTTTTCAGCCAGTTATGGAGCAGGAAGTACTGGACACTATCAATACTCTCCGAAGTGATAGTTCCCCAGGGATTGATGATGTCGACAACAAAACTCTAAAAGCAGTGAAAGATTATATTGCAAAACCACTGGCTGACATATTCAATAAGAGTCTTTCAAATTGCATCTTTCCCAATTTAATGAAAGAGATTTGTATAAGACCTTTATATAAAGGAGGCGATAAAGTTGATCTCAATAACTACAGGCCTATAGCATTAGTCAGTAATATATCCAAGATACTCGAAAAATTAGTCAGTAAAGGTTTAGTAAATTAACTTGAAAGTAAAAATCTTTTGTCGCCTAATCAGGCAGAACAGGAGTACAGATGATGCTATTTTCGAGTTGATAAGGCCTGTAATTGATGGTTTGGACAATGGAAGGAAATGTCTTGCAGTATTTTTAGATCTGGCAAAGGCATTTGATACGGTATCACATGGCATTCTTCTAAAAAAACTTCAGGCTATTGGTGTGAGGGGTGTAGTGTTGGAGTGGTTAAAGTCCTAGCTGGAAAATCGTATACAGAGAGTGAGGATAGGGAAAAAATTGAGTTCAGAAGATGGCCTACCAATAAATTTTGGAGTACTACAAGGAACAGTACTTGGACCCATTTTGTATCTCATCTTTGCCAATGATTTATGCTCAATGGATGTCAATGGCAAGGTTATTGCGTTTGCAGATGATACGGCTATAATATTCCAAGGCACCAACTGGGATGATGTCTTCAATGCAGCAGAATTGGGAATGAAAAAATTTACATCTTGGCTCCACAACAACATTCTGACTCTCAATGCTTCAAAAACAAAATTTATAGTGTTTTCACTGACAGATTCCAAAAAACTTATAGAAACACAATCAAACTTCACCACTGTGAAATGAATAGTATAAACTGTAATTGTCCTTCAATTGAACGCACAGATAATTTAAAATATTTAGGAGTGACTTATAAATGACTTACTTCGTTGGGATAAACACATCTTACATCAGGTAGCAAAACTCAGAAAATTAATCTATAAATTTATCCAATTAAAACAGTTACTAACAATAGAAATGTTGAGATGTGTATACTATGCGTTGTTTGAGTCCATAATAAGGTATGGCATATTGGCCTGGGGAGCAACAAATTTTTGTCACATCAATCCGCTTTTCAAGGTTCAAAAGCTCATTTTGAGGATAATAGGATTCAAGCACCCTCTTTATCCATCAGTACTTTTATACTCAGAGCACGGCATCCTAAGCATCAGACAAATCTACTTACTCAGAGTTCTTACATTCATCAAGAAAACCCACAATTCTTCACCAACTTGGACCACCCACATGGTACTCGCAGAAGAAACATAAACTTTTCAATTCCTAGGATGACAACATCATTTGCTCAGAGATCAGTCACATATTTAGGACCAAGAATTTTCAATAAACTTCCAATAGACACCAAAGAAATAATTCCAGTTAATACATTTAAAAGGAAAACAAAAATTTAGTTGTTGGATAATGGAATTAATCACAGCGAACAATTAATGTCATAAATTGTTTTTCTGTAGCCTACAAAAAATTCTGAATAATCTGGACTAATTTATCTAAATTACTAACTAGTAGCATGTAGTCTAAAAATATTATTATTAATTGTTATACTTCTCAATTTAATATTCAATGAATTAGTAACATGTAAAACTATCGTAATATTTCTTTGCATGTTCTAATTAATAGCTTATAAATAAATAGACAAAATAGTGGAATCCCGACACATATTTATATAGTGGGCACCACAAAATTCAGAACTGCAATACTTTAGATTTAAGACTTTAATTTATTTTCTGAAATGCTAATTTTTTTAAATTTATTGTGAATAAACTCCTCTGGTAGTGTTGTACTCACAACCAGAGAAATTATTAATTTCGATATAAAGCTGGGCATTCATGTTCCGATTTGTAGTAGGACTGCTAGTTGGATAGTCGACTCCACTCACGCTCCGACTTACTATCCAACTAGCAATCCAACTTTAGTCCTAAACCGTTTTCACAACTGTGAACATCGCTCTCGAACCGAAAAATGAAACCGAAGTTACCCGAATGTCAAGCACTGACTGATGTAAGTTGGACGACTTTGAACCGATTCCCCCAGTCATCACTCACGCTCCAACTCTGTGGTCAGTCGGAAGTCGGACCTTCCTGTCGTCCCTCTACACTTCCAACAGTCCAACAATAAGCCCATTCACGTTCCGATATCGGATCCAGCTTTGGAGGTTGGACCACAAGTCGTACTACAAATCGGAACGTGAATACCCAGCTTTATCAAACGTTGATATATGCAGTCGATTGTTTCACTGGATTAAACATTGAAATTCCCCTTTTTGGACATAAGCACATAAAACTTTTTAATATAAAGATCTCTTTGACTTTAAAATGAATATATCAACGAAATGAATTATCGTGTAGTCCGTGACCGGCATTCGATACAACATAATATTATGTTGATCTCGATATGCTGCTTCCACACGAACCAAACTAGCGAGGTTAGGTTGAGCGATTCATTATTATATTGGTGACTTAGGTTATCATGTACTGTATGTCATTCTCGTGCGCGCCAGGAGACACCTGCACAAACTGTTTTGATGTGCATGATATCGAATGCAAGCTAGGGTTTTAAAGAACAGTGAAACCGAATTTACCCTCTTTACTTTTCAAATATGGACAAAAAATAATTTGACAGACAATACTAAAATGAGCATCCGAGGCTATAGTATCAGGCTTGGGAATCAAGTATTATAAAAATTAAAATACTTACTATGTAGATATCTTTAAATCCTGTTAGAACCAGATTTTTCAATATTTCACAACCAATTCCTCCAGCACCAACAACAAGAATTTTGCTATTATTGACTTTATTGTAGAGATCAGCTCCAAGTACGCCGGCAACGGCAGCCATTTTTGATTTTCGACAACTTTCTGGTGCGGTGGAGCCCAGTGTTGCCATCCAGCCATTCTACGTTTATCGTACATGACGTCCAAAAACTATCGTATTTAGGGAAAAATTATCGTACGTTTCAAAAAGCAGAAAATTGGCAAAACATTTACAAATTTTTTGACAGATTAACAAATTGACAGACTGATTGGCGAAAATTGACAGATAAAGCATTCTATTTGGCGGGTTACCAGTTGCCCTACTCGGCAGTAGCCCGATCATACCAGCTGACAAACCATAATTAAATTTACGAAAGCTATACTTTACAGTTGAACGACCAATAAAATTTTACAGAGACTATACTTAGGCGATCTGGAGATCGACCGACAGCGCTCCGAGCGGAGGATCGTGCTCTAACTTAGTGAGTCAAAATCTGATCGCCATTAATTCGTGTGCTAAATTGTCTCACTTCAAATACGTTTTTTTTTTCAAAAAAATATTTCTTTAGACAAACATACAAAAAACTCCCAAAAGCCGTATTATGTGTTGTGTATATGGGTGCAGTATACCTTTGAGAATACAGAAGGAAAAGGTGTTTCATTTTATTCATTTCCTGGTCGACCTGACGAAAAGGATAGATGGGAGAAATGGATCTCTAATGTTCGAAGGACTAAGTGAGTTATATTATATTTACAAATTATTTCATTTGTGAAAGATTGCTGATTGATGAAAATTAGACGTTTTCTATGCACTTGTGTGATTGATATTTTTGTAATTGAAGAAAATTCCTGGATTTCTTGTTCCATGACGAACTGCGTTGTTAATGTCAACTTTTCATGTGAAATTTAACTGCATGTCGTTAAATTTCACATGAAAAGTTGATAATTGAAGAAATCAATCCTAATAACAGCTTTGAGTTTATGTTATTGTTCTTGTTGCAAAATATTAATTTATTGTGAGCAGAGGCGGATTTAGGCAGTTGACACCTCTAGGCAGTTGACTTTTGATAAACAAAGTGGAAATTGTTTGACAAAAAGATTGTAAAACACCATTGATGCTAGTTTGTCTCATCACATTTCCACGTATAATACCTTCACACTCCTCCACATCAAAAACATGATTACTCTCTAAAAGTTCTATAGTGTTCCTTTTTTCTAGATTAGATTTTCCAGAAAAATCGCAATTGACTTCTTTAAATCCTGTTTTTATGATACGTTTCCCAATGTTAGCCATTATAAACAATGCAACTAACTCACTACACTGCTGCCGATTTATGCCGCCCAGAGTTCGCGACGATCGATCTTTCGGCCAACTTCTGATCGCCTATACTTTAAGAAATCTATCCAATCTTAGGCTCGGCGCACACTTGCATTTTTTCAAGCTGCGTGCACGCTGCTTGATTTTTCTCTTCAATACATACTAGAGCGTGTTTTCAGCGGTTTCAACCTGCCAGACCGCCCGGAGTATTGTGGAAGCTGCGTGCACGCGGCTGTTGGGCAGAAAGCTGCGTGCTCAATTTGCAAGTCGCGTGCACGCCGCTTGCAAGTCACTTGCTCCGCTCAAGTATGTACTTCTTCACTAGAACTCATCTACCGCTGAACCGCCGGCGTTCGCAAGCTGCGAATTCATTGATTTCCATCAGCTGTTCAATGCAGTTGTCAATATCTGCCATTGTAGAAGTCTTTGGTATAAATTTATATAGCACTTATACAGGAATTCGAAATTAATAAATTCTGTTTAGAGATACAGCAGATTAATGAATACAGGTTTCTCATCACCTTGAAGTCGGAAGTGAAGTTGAAGTGGAAAGACGTCTCACACTCTCTTCTCCCTTCGAGCACGCGATTAGCATTATCACGTCTGACAAGTTTGATAATAATACCCGTCTCTGCAGAGCAGTGTTCGCCTCGCCAGCTCGTATTTCATGGATTTCAAGTGTGTTTTTCTACCGTACTGTTCAAGCCATTGATATTACCATGCTATATAGCCATTGATTATTAGTAGTATACATCAATGGTTCAAGCAAACATCATATCACTTGAATAAGCCCGCGTCTCTACCTGGCGAACACAAAAAATGGACAGACACAACATATGGGTCACCGAACATGTTCGTGAGTTCAATTATTGAAATGTTCGGTCATTATTCGAACAGTGTATAGTGATGAGCGTTACTCACCACCTCTCACTGAACATTTCAAATTTAAACCTTCCACGACTATTAGGGTAGAAGCTAGGTTTTTTATTTTATTATCGCCACCTCCTACTGAGAATACATTTCAAATTTCTAGCTGCATTGGTTAACAGATGTCATCAACCCGGCATAATTACATTTCGTCATACCAAGTCATTTATGTTTCCTACATACTGCAAGGCTCCGACTGCACGTTATCCTACATGCAAAGTTTTTGCTTTCCAGACAGCGTAAATAACGCCGCTAAGAGACCTGCCATATGATTAAAAACTGTTGACTTCTATCAGCTGTTCCTTCTTAAGCTGTTTGGCCGGCAAGTTCAGTAGGTTAGGTGAATGATGATTTGTAAAACACAAACAGCTTGTCCATCGAAACAGCGTGTACAGCAGATCGAAAAATTTCAAATTATTTTCCATATGATTGAAAGATCCCAGTAAGCTAGCTAGCCATGTACCCGTGCTTTGCATAGGCAAAACTTTAATCCCCTAAAAACACCCCTAAAATTGCGAATTTTGAAAAATCCTTTCTTATTGCAAGGTGAAATCCTATAAGGATTGTTCATACGAAATTTCAAGTTCATAGGCCTAGTAGTTTTGGCTCTGCGTTGATGAGTGAGTCAGGGTATCATCCTTTTATAGATAGAGATTAACGATTCAACTGTTTTGTCTCTTCAACTAAACCAGTTGATGCTCCAGCTACATTTCCATATCAACGGACAACGGGCTCAAAACACACTCATTTCCAACACAACTGGAAGTCTTTGTTAAATCCAAGTGTGAATAGCAAACTAGCTGTAGTTGATCAATGTTCAAAATAAAAATAAACCACATGCAGAAGAGAAAGGGTATCCGGTTACAAAAAACGAACACCTTATGCATGCATAAAAATAGAGATAGAAAAATTCTGATTTCAGATTTGAATCCAGCGCCCTCAAATTGATAAAATGCTTTGCAAAGACTCAAAAATAATCAAAACTGAGCAAGTTTTTTATTATTTCTAGAATGTTCAGCAACATCAGATAATTCCAGCAAACTGTTCGTGCTGAGCATATTTGGTTGGTGGAGACGCAGCTTAACATTTCACAAATTTTTTAAACTTTTCAAGTGAATTCAACGACTTGCAACTCTGACTGTAAGTCGTTGAATTCACTTGAAAAATAATATTAACAACACAGTTCATTATAGAACAAGAAATCCAGGACTTTTTTTAACTGGTCATTTTCAACTTGCAATGCCGATATGATGTCCTGTTGAGACTCATAATATGAGTCATATATTATATGAGTAAATATTTATAATTTCCTGCTGTTTTACTAATAAGTCCGAATTTGTGCTAAGTTTATCAAGACAGGACTGAAGAGTTTGTTAAATCCTCGATTGGCCTTCACAAACGGCACTTCTAAATTCAGAAATAGCTTCTTTTAAACTGTTGTGATATAGTCTGTGTACCAGAGATGGAGCTAAAAGTTTTAAAAGGTGTTTTATTGGAACTATTAGTATGTTGAATGTGCAGTTTAGCAACGCAATTGTTACAAGACCATGAGGATTGAGCAAGTATTTCCAATTTGTGATGTTTTATTTTCAATTCTGCTTCAGAGAGATTTTTACCAATTATGCACTGTCCATGGTACAATAATAATAATAATAATGCTTTATTTTCAATGTCATGTTAACAATAGTATTGTAAATTCCTGGATTTCTTGTTCCATGATGAACTGCGTTGTTAAATTCACATGAAAAATTAATAGTATTGTATTGTATAATATTTCTAACATCCTAAGCTTGGCTTTTGCCATCAGCTTGAGTTGAGATTTTATTTTCCAACAAACGTTATAACATAATTGAACTTATTATATATACATGCATAAATAAACTAAACTAAACTATATACATACATAAACTAAGAGAGTAAAATTTGAAAACAATAACTTATTACAAACATCTTCAGAAAAATTATGGAGAAGCAACAAAATGACATCAATAAGAGAGTGAATTCTTCTCATCTTTTTCTATAATTTTGTATGTAAATTTTTTGAGAAGTTGAAAACCCACAAGTAAAATAAACATTACTGAGAGCAAACTACTATCTTATAATTTTGTCAACTTTTATAGAAGTTAAACATATACATATAAACTAGACAGCGAATTTATAAACTATAAACTAAGAGCAAATTTTTATCATGTAACAATAATCTTCAAACTAATATTAATTCAAGTCCATGATATAATAACTGCAAGCAGACGACTTTGTCCTTATTCTGATGATTCACAGAAAGTTTGCATACTTTCCAGACACTCATAGTTAATTTTTAACAGAAAAATAAGAAGGAAAAAAATTAGAAAATATACAAAGAAACAGTCGAAAATTTAAACAGAGGCACAGCAAGAGGAACAAAAACTACTACATAGATAAGAGAGCAAATAATTCGAACGTCCATTCACAGCAAAATCCAACTTCATCTTCATCTTCAAAATTAATCTATGAAATGTTGGCCAGCATATTTATAGTAGTCTACTAGAAAGAATTGCATAAGAATGCTCATCACTTTCAATGCAGTTCTTTAATGAAGCGAATCAAGCAAAATTGCTTCATTATAATAGTTATTCAATAATTGTATGGTGTATCACAAGTAATTTATGCTTTTAGGAACAAGATTGAAGTGATGAATATGTCATAATAGTATTTTTAATAAAAAAAGGAACAATACATAGACGTCAATAAAATGATAGAATTGCTCGTTTGAAAATAAATATTTCCACCAGAATTGCACTGATTGGCACATATATAATCACTACATGAAATTACCATGTTAACAAATCATTTCACATAAAAACAAGTCATTTTACATAAATATGGGTTTTTTTTCATTACCACTACACAAATTTCCTCGATGTTGTCCGAAGCAGGCGATGCAAGCGCTATGACTTCAAAGCGGCTTTTCGGAGTTACTTATCTAGTAGTATGTTGTGGTACAATGGTATAATCTGTCCTTTTTACTCTGAGCCCTTAGCCGCTCCACTACACAAAGGCCGCACCAACACATACAAAGGCCAGCCATTTTGCTAATCGAGATCGAAAAGCGTCAAGAACTCAAGGAGTCAATTTCTATAATTTATGAAGAAAAGTATTTTATTTTACTTTGAACACACGTTAAAGCATCAGTTGTTTTACTGATTTTAGACTTCTGTTGAGAATCCTCATAACCAATATTGGTTTGCCTGTGTTGGAAAACGTAAGTAAAGTTTATAATTTGTATGCTACTCATTTACACCTTTGTTGTGTTGTTTTGATTGTAATTAGGGTTCATGCTATCGCCTTAGGTCGAACGAGTATTTGTAAACTATTGAAATGTTAATAAATCATTACCACTGATTAAACTCACTGGGTATCAGAGAGTTCTCAGTTTTGACGACTCTAGGCTCGCGGCTATCTATGGGGATGCATGTATGTATGTTCGACGATAACTTTCATACCCTTTGACTAATCATCTTCAAACTTTGAGCACATATTCCTCAAAACTTTATACAGATAGAGTTCATTGGCCAATACAATTGACCTACTGCTTTATCTTTTATTGTATAAAAAAACATATTACCAGGATAGGATCTAGGTTAGTTTAGGCTAGGTAGTGCAAATAATATCACTGCTGGTTCAGTTCAAATTAAAAATAAAATGGAAGGTTGCTATCAATTGTCAACTTTAATTTTTTGCCGTTTAAGCGTAGCCGTTTTATTTTTGAATGTGGGTAATTGTGCCGCAGATGTTAGCAAATAAAAAATCACTTATAACCTTCACCAAATTGTAGTATTATGTCTCCTGATTACAATTATCAAGTTTTTAAGTGTCGGTCTCAATTAAATAATTAATTATTCAATATTAAAAACTCACCTTTTGAACATAAATACGGCTCTGAAAAGCCTTTATAGTACCTTATAGCATAACATCATAGACGAACAGATAGTTAGAGCAATGGAGTGCCATCAAGGATTAGTGCCAATGGATTATATCAGTGCCATCTACATCAGAACATCAATGGAAACTGGAATGGAACTGCATAACCAAACCTTTCCTAACCTGGCTAGATGTGACTGAACCACCTCTGTAAATATTTAAAAGGTTTGAAGGTAAATATTTAAAGGTATTTCAAAGGTGGTTCAGTCACATCTAGCCAGGTTAGGAAAGGTTTGGTTAAGCAGGTCCATTCCAGTTTCCATTCCACTTCGTTCCATTCACGCAGACTACGCTTCTGCGCATGCGCGAAATGTTCGCACATCCAAAAGCCTAAAACCACAGACAACTAAATCTGTTGTTCTGTAATCTGTGCTAAAACCCAGGCTGTGGCTAGCTGGCTACAGGTTATGTATCAAGTGATGAGATTTTGGAACAAATTGAAAATGCCTTTATTATTAAGTAGATAAATTGCATGAGTAAATAATTAATAAATTAAAATGCAAATTATTGTGTTACAAAGATTCATGCATTCTAAACACTCAATTAAAGTTAATTGCTGAAGTAAGTCATTTTGGGGCTCTGTTCGAAAGGTAGGTTTTCAATATTGAATAATTAATTATTTAATTGAGACCGACACTTAAAAACTTGATAATTGTGATCAGGAGACATAATACTACAATCTGGTGAAGTTTCAAGTGATTTTTTATTTGCTAACATCTGCGGCACAATTACCTGAATGTGTTATTTTCTTAAATTTTAAATAGTCTAGAATTTTTCAAAGAGAAAATATTGAGGCATGAAATATGAGATATTTTGAGCAAGAAGAAGATACAAAACGTTTTTGTGAGAACCATAGATATATTTAAAACATTTATGTTGCTAATAGGCTATATCTTTGGTGAGAACAGCATTTTTTTTTGTGAATCGAAAAAGCCAAAAATATTTTTTTTATAGAAGTTGGCTAGTGCATAGACCTATCAGAGCAACTGATGTTAATCTCTGTTTGATGTAAACTCGTTGGGTCTTGGATATTCTGTTGTATCGGTTTATCCACAGCTAGAATACTAAACAATGAGTAGTAAGCTCAATGGGTTTATTATCATTCTCATCATCTGGGGCCTGTTGCATGTAAAATTAGTCCATTTTACAAGTCTGAATTTTCCAACTTACCGGTCTAGTTTTGTTATGCATCAAGAAACTGCTGTAACTCATGTTATTATTTTTTCACAATAGTTTTATTTCAGTAGAATTTTGCAAATTACCAGTGAACTGTTTTAATTTTTAGATTACAGAGGCCATTTTAAGGGGATTGTGCCGCCCAAATGTAATCCAAATATCACAACCTAGAAAAAACAATCTATATTCCGTGAAAACCTTGCAGTACAGAATCTTATGGCAATGCTATTTCATATGGGAATATGAGCACACTGTTGCCATTTTTTGTTTACATTTTGTAAATCATATGCTGTTGCATGAGAATGTGGCCGCTTGAATGGGCTTGCTCGGCTACTTAGCAATTTGACAGCACTGTACCCCATAAGGTTATTACTGCAAGTTAAGGCTGCTAAATAATAATACTTTTCCATGATTTTCAGTATCAACACTCAAAATATTTTACCAGCATTGAAGTCCGTGGACTAGTATTACTTGTGGATTTTACTAAGTTCTGTTGCATCAATCCATGTGATGATATCAGTTGGTACTGCGAAATATTGGTCTATAGGCTAGTATTACTTTTACAGGAGAATCTTAAGTAGTAAATTGCCTTTTACCTATCATCGAAAGTGTTGAGCTAGGTTAGTCCAATTTTTCAATTTCATTCAGTAAAATGATGAAAGATCTTTACAATACTTTTAAATACTTCTGGTAAAGATAAAAATGAATAAATAAATGGTTTTTCGACATATTAAGACATCACATTTGAACTAAAATATGAATTAATTTTAAATTCTAGAAAATTAATTGAAATTTTTCAAGTGATGACTCTCACTATACAGAGTGTTTTAGGAGGAATCTGCAAAACTTAGGAAGTTCATTCCTTTTGTCAAAATTAAGGAAAAGTTCATACTACATAGGTCCAGGAACGCTTCGTAACAGAAATAAAGATGGCTGATGCTGGTAGCTATTTGGGCTACACATCCTACATCCTACATCCTTCATTTGTATTGAAGTTGAAGTTCTGAGGAAAATATTAGGACTGAAACTTGAAAGCAATGAAGTGTTTTTGATTTCAAATAAAACTTTATAGGAAGATTGAACAGATCTCAGATAGTATAAAAAAGAAGAATGAGTTTTTACGGTCGCATATTCAGAATGAATGAAAATAGACTCACTATCCAAATATTACACTTTTTCAAAAACAGAAAGACAAACTTTACCTGGTTCAAACAAGTTCATTTTGATGTTAATGATTTAAATATTACAGATAATAACAATCAAGAACACCATACATTTAAGAAATTTGTTGAAAGATGAAAATAGAAGATTCCAAGAACATCCTAAAACTAGAAGAGGTACTGTAGCATCAGAGGAGAGAGAAAATACAACATCGGAGAGAATGAAGTAGTAGTGAAAGAAGCATCCATGAAGAAATAATTGATTCAATGTACCCCAAGTGGGTGACTCGAAAAAAAAGAAAAACAAATAATATCGTGTGACTTGGCTGGCTCAGGTCTGGTGTCAGAGTTATCAGGTCACACCTGAATAAGTTGAAGGCCTCTGACATGACTTAACGACTGTTTTTAGGCTGCCGGGACCTACAGGATTAACATGTCCTCCGAAACACGAGAATGGCCCGAGGTAAAATCTTTCGGTCAAAACTGGGATAGAAATTTTGAAAATAAGATGATGGATCACTCCATAGCCAAAACACCCACAACAAAACCAGCCACACCCAAAACACATAGAATCGGATATAGTCTACATGAAATCTCTTCGATTTACTAGATCAAGGCTCTAGGATTATTCGATTGAGTAAATTGATAACGAGAGTTGCTCATTTCAGTCATCTTAATTCCTGTAACGAAGCGGTTTTGGACCTTCATTTATACAGTTTTTTCTGTATTTTGTTGAAAGGAATATGACAGGCACAGATCCTCCTCCTGAAACATTCAATTTAAATATGTTATATTTAGCAATGTCCAAAGAGAACAATTTTGAAAACGCATCAATTTCGAATTTTTGAGTCAAGTAGGCCTAGAAATTGTAAGGTTCCCAACTAGTAAAATAGGCCACTTTTTCAAGTTGGTTCATGAAATAGACCCCAGTTTTACTAGTCGATTCACACAATTAGCTTGAAAAGTAATATTATTATAGACTAAAATTTTGCAGAAACCGATAATATCACATGGAATTGTGCAACGACAGATATATAAATAATATTTAATACAAATATGTTATTATGCTATTAAAAAAATGCAATAGAACTTGGTAAAACCCACTAGTAGTACTAGTTCACTGAATTGTGTGTTAATGCAACAGAATTTTCTTAAATTACCAACTGATTACGGGTATTACTAGCTTGTATTTGCTCATGCAACAGTCTCCTGCTAAATAATAATAAACCTATACAACGGTGTATCCAAGGGTGTATGCGTCGAATTTACATAGAATAATAATAACTAGTAGTTGTTAACAGTAGAACTCACGCCCAAGAATAAGTGTGCTTGCACAGAGGAAAATACTCCATGTACTCAATGATAATCATCATTGCAAAGTTGAACACGGTCATCAGACCTAACCCTTGATTCAATTCGCGTAGTCTATTTCATGTCTGTTTTTCATAGAAGGTTCACATCAAGACTGTGTTTTCTATTTGCGACACAAATGATTGCTCAAATTAGATTATTTCAGATGTCTGATGAATGAGTTTATAAAACAATATTAATTAAATTTGTATATCTTTACTTAGTAATCACTTGTTACTATACTTAATTCAAATATTAGAAATGATTTGTTTCTCTCAAACAAATATGTCATTCTTGCGAATGATAACTTTATTGATAAGAGTAAGGCTCAACCAGATGAATAAGGGGGCCCGAGGGCTATCTATGAATCTGATTCCAATTGCATATGATGGAGAAGCTCATTTTAAAAATCTTATGTTCCTTTAGAAGAAGGCCTAAGAGCCTTACTTTTTTCTTTTTAAATATCCTGTAAATGAAAGCAAATTTCGAAAATCCTTACACGCATCGCTGCGCATTACTAGAAGGAACGTTCATGCCAACTTTCGAAGAAATCGGTTCACGCGTTCACCCGTAAATGCGTTACAAACAGACAGAATGCAAAACGGTCGACTTTAAACAGACCTCTCTTCGTTCGGTCAATTATTGTCAGATGTGCTGACAAATGTCATGCTCACAAAAATCAATAACGTATGTTTAGACTAGGTCTATACTGTATTTTCTATTTCTAGATGCAGATATCAAAAGAGTATTCCAAATTTCCAGCTTGTCCAAATCAACCTATTTTTTTTTCAGTAGCAGCTGTTGAGTGTCTCTGTAGTTGAATAACTATTATCAACAATACAACAATTAATAATACTGATGATGTCACAACCACTTGAATTATTAACACATAAGCTGCTAAGTTTCGACTATCACGTAATTTTCAATCTCAATGTGTTAATAATTTAAGTGGTTGTGACATCAGTATTATTCATTACATATTATATCTACCACAATTTTGCCATCGCCAATACAAAGAAAATTATTGAAAATTATTATCAAGTTAACAAGCTAATTTAATTTTTTTCAGATTCACTACACGACAAGGACTAAATAGTTACTAAACAATGGAGGCCATGGATACAATTGAAGCTGAAAACCTCAGCTTAAATTATGGCGATGACATTGGAGATGAGTTGAAATTGGATGAAATGTTGGAGTATGATACTCGCAGTGAAGTAACATCATCTTCATCAGACAGCCACAGCGATTCAAGTCGGCAGCGTGTCAGTTCGGTTAGTTCAGAGTCTTCGGCATGTCATAAAGGTAGGGGATCAAGGCGTAAAAGGAGTCGTTCTCGGGAAAAAAAGAGTTCCTCTCCAGAATCAAAACGTCCAAAATCTAGAGAGAAAAATAAATCTTACGACTACATTACAAAACTAAATTATCTGTTTCGTGATGCAAGATTTTTTGTTATCAAAAGTAATAATGCTGAAAACGTTGTATTATCTAAAGCCAAAGGCGTTTGGTCAACACTGCCTCAAAATGATAACAAGTTGAATCAAGCCTACAGAGAATCTAGAAACGTTCTGCTAATCTTTTCTGTGAAGGAAAGTGGAAAATTCGCAGGATTTGCCAGACTGAGTGGAGAATCGCGACGTGATGGACAGCCTATTAATTGGGTACTTCCACCTGGTCTATCAGCCAAAGCATTGGGTGGTGTCTTCAAAGTTGACTGGATTTGTCGTAAAGAGTTGCCATTTAATAGCACAATGCATCTGTATAATCCATGGAATGAGGGCAAACCTGTCAAAATTGGTAGGGATGGCCAAGAAATAGAGCCTAGAGTTGCTGAAGAACTGTGCCGATTGTTTCCAGAAGATGAAGGGATTGATTTGAGCTCTATACTTCGAAAATCAAAAGAAGCATCCAAAATCGTTCGTCCAAGAACTTCTAGATACAAGCGTGACAACTTCATTCGAAACCCAGGAACTCGATATGCGATGAGATCTCCACCATTCTCTTGGAGAGGAAGAGGTGCTTTTAACCGAGGTAGTAGAGGGAAATTTTTTGGTTCTAGTAGAAACCGTCTCAGTTCAAGTGGTGGAATTTATAAGCAGTCTTCAAGATCAAGAGATAGATTACCTCTCTGGTTCAGTGGCGCAAGAGATAATGGAAGATCATTCAGTGGAGCAGCTGCAGATGCCATTGTTGCTGATTATGTGCGAAATCTTCATCAACTTCCACCGATGCCATATGCTCCACCTCCTGGTGTATTCTCTTCCACATCGCCTTATGATGCTCTACCACCTCCACCAAGATACTACGAAGGTCTTCCTCTGCCACCAGAGTATCCTCTCACATTAAGAAGCAATGGCTATGCAGATAAGAGATCGTATGACAGATCTGTTGATGAATTCCTGTGGCGAACACGAGAACGCGAGAGAGACCGTGACAAGGATCGTGATAGAGATCGTGAAAGAGATCGCGATCATCATCGCTACAGAGATCGTCGATGAATTATCTACCAAATTTTATATTTTCTTGAATCTGTCATGTGAGAATTTTTTTTGGCCGTTTATTCAATTGAGCAATTGATTTGTGTTTGTTATTTCATTCCAGAGTGTTCATAAAAGACATTCAAGTAAATAATCTGTTAATTTTGCAACATGGTCATGTCTGTATATATGGACTCCGTCCTTAACTCCTCTTAAATGTGAAGTTTTTCCTTACTATGATGCTCAACAAATGAGTTAATATGAACACTTTGTGTATTTTGTAGGAAGTTGAAGCACTTCTGTGTAATTTGAAGGACTTACATTTCCGTAGCTAGTATTTAATGGACTAAATTCCTCATGGCTTAAGCCAACGACAGTATTTTTGATAAGATGAATCAAATCACCGTTTAGTATAGAGTTTAAAGACTGATTATTATTTAGTTGTCCCATAATTCAAGTCTAAAGTGGTGCTATTATGAACTAATACTTTAGGGTGTGTGCATACCTTCTCAGTAGAGACTTTTCTCAATTTATTGAACTATTCATCAGGGTTTTCCAATGCAATTGAATTTGTTTAAGTTGTTGATTAGGGCCAATGATAGTGGACAATGTGATGCTATACAGATGTGATTTTAGTCTGAAATATCATTTTAAAAGCGTATTTCATTCAATCAACTTGAAACTCGAAAAGTTTCATAGTTAAGCCAGAACTATCTGTGATAATATACAAGATGAAGGTTCGCTGTCTGTGACAAGATTTCGTTGCTCTCTGGAGGATCGAGTCACTGATGGAGTCTGCCTTCTCAACACAATGCTGTGATATGGAGGTATATTTCTATTGATACTTATAGAAAATTTCATGGTAGAGTTCTATCATTTCATTTACTGTAATAGAAGTGGATCAGTTTATTTTTTTCTTGGCTATAATAGGTTTACAGTTTAATAACCGCACATATAAAAGCCTTACACTTCTGATTCAGATTTCACAAAATGGTCCATGTTGGAATTTCTCTAGAAGATGAAATATAGCCCTTTCAAACACTATATATTTGATCTAATGATCCAGTGGGCTCTAATTTAAATCAACTTTCCTTGCTAAATTATATCGAGGTTGTTTTAGTAGCAATTTACAGAACATGTTTTTGAATAATTTTCATCAGAGATAAGATTTCTTGAATATGCATAAATTCCTATGGGAAGTCATGGCCCTATCTTCTCATTCTGCTGAATGTCGGGAATACTTATTATCTTACATGCAATCAGGAAACCTGCTCCTACCTAAATGGAAATGAACAGAATGTCCCTCAATTTCTCTTACTATTTTGAAGTTCTAAAATGGATTCTTTCACGCATGCTTTGGGATGAACTCCTTTATTACAGGATAACGCCATTAGCATCCACAGTATTCAAGATTCTAGAACTTTCCTTCCCATTCTAAACTTCTAATAAAACAGTGAATGTTGTATGACAAGTTTCCTCAGCAAAAGTGCAGTTAGATGTATTTCGGTAACTGAAGTTGTGTAATCTTGACTAGAATGGTTGATTTTTGTCCAACTCGACTGCTATTATTATTATTATTAATTTAATTTTTATAAAATTGTCGGGAAAATTTTCCTGAATAATTTTGAAACCTCGTACTCCAGTCAAACAATCATCATTTACTACAAATTGTAGTAAATTTTCACAAAACGTGTGTGTGCGAATGTTATATAGGAGGGCGTCTTTGTCTATTAGTAATTGTCTGGTAGTAATAATTGATATTCGAGATTTTCACTGGTTTAATAAGTCATCATAAATGTGGGAAGAAATTTGACTTATAAACTTATCATAATAACTACTTAAAAAATTGTGGAAATACAGTTCCTATAATAGAATTATGTTTTTTTTTTTGTTATTTGGTTTAATTTTGATTCTCATAGTTTTTTCCCAGCTTGATTTCTGTTTTCTAATTTTTATTCTAGTTGGATAGGCATATTTTATTGTTGACAATATTATTCACCCATATTTTACTGAATAAGTTCCACCTTTTCTGTAGATTCTCGCGTACATTCATACTATTGTGGTACTGTTAGCAGGATTTTGACTATGTTTTGAGTTATCTGCGGGGTTGATAACGATAACATTCAATTCTTAGATAAACACTCTTGGCAATTGATCTAAAAACGTTCGAGTCCCAAAGTTGAGTTTGATGATGTGAATATTATGCTGGGAATATGATCTTTGTTTTTGTAACAACCTTAGCAGAAGTGAAATGCAGAAAACTCACATATTGACTTATATAACAATATACGAGTATTGAATCAGTAGTACACTTCAATATCAGTAGTACAGTATATTCCAGTATGCTTCTTTATAATATATTTCATCCTTTATATCCTTTGTCTTGAATAGGCCCTCATTTCTACACAAGATAAATATTTAGTTTCCTGTCGCAGATCCCTCGATTATCAAATGACATCGTTCCTTTATAAGACTAGTATATTCTTATTTAACCAGGAAATCAGTATTCTGAAAATAATAAATAACTAGAATTGCTTATGAAAGTTTTTTTAAATCTGATTATTATCAAACAAACTGTCACAGTGCAACATTAGATTGTCATTACCACGCTGAGAAGATTTTTATTGTCTGTTCTTAAATGTGGGATGCCAAGTTTCAGTTTCCTGATTGAAATGTTTTTCCAATTTATTACTATTTTTTCAGTAATATTTATTTTTTAATTGCCTTCTAGCTATGAATGGAAACTTCCCTTATTTCAGATATTAGCAACAGAATTCAATAGCGATGGAAATAAATGAATGCTATTTTGCAAAAATGTTTCAACTGTGCTGGTAATTGAACCCATCTAATCTTTCTTTGTTGGAGAATTTCTCCAACGCCTAAGCTATTAAACAGCACTACCAAGCAGCAAAGCTGTATAAAAGCATTCACTCTAGGCTACAGTCTGATCGTCTAGGTTTTTATAAAATGTATTTCTCTGGCAAATAAAATAAGACTGGTTAAGTTCAATCCGGGGCCAGATTTTTTGTAAAATAGCATTTGTTTATTTAATTTGTACCCATGGAATTCCTCAGTAAAAGTCCAGAAGTTTATTATATTATTTAGTAATTTGAAAATTGCTAAATTTTCACCAATATTTTTTTGTCATGAAAGTTAGTCTCAGTTTCCTTAGAGTTTGGATCCAATGAGTCTCTCATAAACCACACACTTACAATAAGGTATGAAATATTAACTTTTATAATTTGATGAACATTATTTTTTCTGGGGAAACCCACATAGGTCTGAGACGAGTGCATAGTTATGTGGATGATGGTGATTGATGAGTTAGTCGTACAGTTTTAGGTGGGTTCCGAACCACCGGCAAGTGATTTTACTGCAGAGGAGATTTTTTAGTTGGCCATCAATCGGTCACCCTTAAAAAAGAAGGTCCTGCAGTTGGTAGCTTATCTTATCTGACTGATCAGATATTGTCACGGTTCGCAGCTATTACTTCCCTATTATATTACAAGTATTTGCTGAAAATGAATGGAATAAGAAGTTTTCCAATTACAGTCTAGATTGAGACTTTCGTAGGAGAGCAACTGGAATATTTTATGGACAATAGTGGTATGATCAATTTTGATTTACCAAAAGAAGGTACCGTAGTCATAATTTATAGGTCAAATAAATATCCCAGTCATAATTCTATGCAAAACAGCACAATAGATTTTGAAGATCAGTCTAAATTGTAGATTATTTGAACACGTCGGATTTTTTGTGTAGCATAAATAACTTGACATTCGAGTAGGCCTATGTCAATTTATGTGAGTGATGAATATGTTGATTTATTTTACCTGTATAGGCATCTTTATTTAGAGTAGGAACGATGACACCCCTTTAAGTCTGTACATTGCACCAGCTTCAAAAATGAGCAAGCATTTGTATTAATCACGGCTATGTGTTTAGTCTTTGCTAAACTTTTTTCAAGGAGACCCAATTTATTGATAATTTTTTTTCTTAATTCTGAGGACTTGAGATCCCTAAATTATTATATTTAAATAATTTTTATTTATCTGATTCCAAAACATAATGCAATATCAAATATCAATAGAAATGTAGATGTCGAGCAATTGATTGGAACCCTGTTTCCAATAAACTTGTAGCTGCCTTGCTATTTGTTATTGAAAATCATTGCAAGGATCGTGTTGTAAACTTTCTAAATTTATCAGTCCTTTGATATTATAGTTCAGGCTGAACAAAGGTTTACGGGCATATGGCATGGCATTTCAACAGCATAGGTACGGCTAACTCTTGGCCAATTGTAGGGGCGTAAGGGGTTCAACTTTAAGTACCTACCGGTACGTCAAGTAAAGTGTGACATTATATTATTTATATCTACACAATCATGATAACATCTTGATCATATTCAATGTTTTATAATCATTACAATATAAATTAGAGATTTTTTCTATTGAACTCCCTTAGAGCACTCTAAGGAATTTCGTACTTACCTTACTCAATTTTTATATTAGAATTGGATAAATAACTCTTAGTTGTTGATAACCACCTGCATTTATACAATATACTTGAAAAATTATTACAAACGCCCTTGAATATTAATTTAGTCGAAAAAACTCAATGGTCATAAGTCAATTGATGAAATTAATGAAAACCCCACTCAATATAGAATAGAAATTTCTGCATCTAAAGATCTACTTACAAAGTACGGAGATGGAAAACTTTACTGATAGACAAAGTAGTCTGAGACAACCGAGCTTTACTATAAATATGATGTACCGGTACCTACCCATTTGAAAATAGTTTTAATAGAAATTTAGAGTATAAATGACCTGAAAAGAATGGCTCAGTAATGGTAGGTGGCCGCATTGACAAGACGTATTCAAATAGTAAAATTTTCTGCATAAGACAAAAAACGTTCTCCACTTTAGATACCGGTAACCAATAAATTTAACAAGCTATCTAGGTACTAGTAGGCTTGTATGTAAACTTATGGAAATTTCAAGTATTTGAGTCAACCAATGTTTGAATAACTTTATGTTTTCACATAAATTATATTCAGCCAGACAGTGTTGATAATTTATAAACACTCTTCTCTAGGATGTCAATCTGTGAAGAAATACCTCTTTGCATGTGGAGATGCGTCCAAGGTAGAGTATCTGATGGGTGAAGCAGGTAAGTGAATGCGCGGTGAGTATCCTCATTTACAAAATATAATACTATATACATAAGTTACCATATTCTGTTTTTTTGAAAATAAAATGAGTGAATATCTTTACGTTATTGAAGAACTAATCCAAATACATTTTAATCTTCATGAAATTTTTACGTTTTTTAACGCAAACATATATAAGTTTGGAGGCTAATCAAAAAGAAGAAACTGATTCAAACATTTATTTCTTCCAAACTGTAAAAGATAAAAACAATAAATTCTAACGTTCATAGAAAGAGGAAATATTAAATTTCAATACCGCATTGGCGCTGTTGTTTGCAGTAAAATGGCAACACTGCAGGAACTCATTTTGTGGCCTAAAATTAGCTTTTTGTTTTAAATTTAACGACTTCCAGTCACTTTCAGAAATTTACAAACACACCACACACAAACAATACATACTCAATGAACAGTTAAATTTAAAAAAAAAACGACCACATTTTTCAAAAACCACAATTCTAACCAACATCGCTATCTAGGATGCCTTGAAGATGGATTTCAACAACTCGAAAACGTTCGGCCACGTGTGAGTACATTTTTTTATATTCACAATCTAAAAGAGACTGCAAGTCGTTAAATTTAAAATTAGCATTTACAACCGTTTGCCTAGCATTCATGTTGAAGAATGCGCCCTACCGTGGGATGGAAAATGTCAAGAATGTTCGTTTCTGGCTCATGGTAAGGATTTCTGTGGAATCAAAATCATCGTTCCTTAGGTTAGGTGTCATCGCCATTTTTCTTCAGTCAAATAGCGGCTGTGATCATGGGCGTGCCCAATTGTACGTTGTACCCATATATAGAGGTTGTACCACGGGTGATAGAAGAGAACGGTAGGGTCCACGCGCATGTTCCCCTTCCGCTCTGCCTGCAGCTTGACGTCACCGGTGCTCGGTGAATAGAGCACCCAGCGAATACATAAGATCAATTAATAGAAGGGGCTTCTTGTCGCCAAGGTGAAGCCACTTGTTACGCGCTCGTCCACTACAAAGATGGCGGCGCAGGGATGACTCACCCAAGTGGCAAGTGCTTGAGAAGCCAGTTTTTGCTATTTATTCTAAATTTACATATATATTTTAACAATTTAAAGAAAATAAATTGTAGCACTGAAATCCAAGTACACTAATCAGATCATCAGTTTCATATTATTCTATTTTGATTTTATTGTCCAAATAGCCTAATTGGAATAAATTATTTTAAGATATTATCCTATGTTTTTTGAAAGTAGGCTACTATGTTTTCATATAATTTTAGAGTGTTATCATCATTAAACTATTATCAAGATGCAAATTTGATTGAATTGGGGCAAACACTTTGATTCAATGCTAATTGAGAGAATCAACTGTCGCATCATTAGTTAGGTCAATAATTTGTTGAATCAAGCTGTTTTTCTTCTAATTAACTTGCAATTTTTTAAACTGCTAAATTTCAAACATCATAATTAGTAAATACCAATTGTGTCTATCTGATCGTTTATTCCAATGTAGGCTATTTGGACAATAAAATCATAATAGAATAATATGAAATTGGAAGTCGATGATTTGATTAGCCTAATCAGTGTTACCATTTTATTTGTTAAATATTAGATAGAATCCCGATTCAGATAGTTTAAGGATCGTGTAGGATATTATGCAGTTATGTTTATAGATAGGTGATCATCTTAGTTATTTTAGTTATTTACTCAATCTTCTTGTAATGCAATGTCTCTAAGTTTTAAATTGAAATGTAGGTCCACAAATTGAATACACTGTTCCAGTAATCATGTTTTATGTAAAACCTATCATTTTAATTCAGGATCCTGATTGAACTCATTGTATATTGTTTAGCCTATCCCATGTTAGGGATAGGCCAGTTAATCTTGTTTATGTCATTATTATTAATTCCTAGGTTGATCTAAATACCGTATAACTTGTTAGGAAACTTCAACTTAGAAAACTATGTTAAATATGTATTGCCTTATTAAGCATTAGGCCTTCAAATTTTAAATGTTTATGTAATTTTGAGTATAAATGAATCATGTTCTAGACGTTTCAATTGGCCTAATTTTTGTTATGCCTTCTGCAATCTAGTATTAAAACTGACACTGTATTTCACTTTTAAATAATGTTCTACTCACATATATTTGAGATGCTTGAGGAATGCATTTCACTTCTGAAAAGAAGCTTCGTCAGGCTGACGAAGCTTCTTTTCAGAAGTGAAATGCATTCCTCAAGCATCTCAAATATATGTGAGTAAAACATTATTTAAAAGTGAAATACAGTGTCAGTTTTAATACTAGATTGTTCATTAAGTATTTCGTCATGGAAAGCATCACAGCCTTCTGCAATATCAATTATTGATTATAATTTAATAGTGCTAATAAATTAATAGCTAATTCAATAGGCCTACTGCTTTAATAGTGCCTTTTTTGTGATATATATATATTTTGTGCTCAGTGTCTTCGCGAGTGCTTGAAGAATACTCTTTTTATCATCAACCCAAAGTTGGTTTGGTAGGCGCCCATATGGAAATTATTTCATTCTGGATAGCGAAAGTACGGCCTTTACAATAGGCTATTACCCCATTAGACAAATTGAGTAAACGTTCAACTTTATGTAGTCATTGATTTATATGATTCAATTTAGTTACATGACTTGAAAGATGAATTTTTATTTAATAATGTCATTGTTCTAATAAACTTTTCCTATTTGGATTTTGTTCATTTGTGGAGAAATTTAAAAATTGGACTAATTTAATCAACAATTTACTAAAAACAATCTAACTATAATATTATCACATTACATTAATAAACCTTCAAGGAAGTATTGAATCAAACACAAGAAATAAGTGAATAATTGGCTTTGTGGTCCCGGATGCGCAAGCCGGCTGACGACAGCGCGCCATCCCGATCGCGTTTCAATGTTCACTTGAACCTAACATTGTATCCAAAGTATAAGTCGTACATTAAAATAAAAATCATGAAAAAATCATTACTGTACATTATTTCTCTACAACTTTCTCGCTTTGATCACATCTCTACCGAAAAGATGAAAATTTTGGTAGCCGACTCACTTTTTCATGTCATGGTTTGAAACTCGGACAAAAAATATAACTTTAAACAACTAATTAAAATATATAGAAGTAACCATTAACTTTTATAATGCCACTGTTATCGTCAGAAACTAATTGTCTATACTCATGCCAAGTTTAAAAGTTATATCTCAATCCTAAGTGTGTTAAACTGCAGTTTATTTGGAGAGCGCGCATTGAAATTTTCTGCTCTTGAAAACACGATTTCGTCTTTCTATCCACTACATGGACGGCGGACTTTTGGCTTCATCTCCTGTAATGCTACGCTCGTGCATACGCCCCTTCTATTGGTCTTATGGGTTCGTTGAGAGCACCACACGCATCCAGACATAGAGCCCAGTCAATTAAGTTTCAGTTTTCCTTTAATAAGTCAAGTACGGTAACGTTAAAATGGTTCATATAAAGGTTGTAGCACGAATATTTCCGAACATGAATACAATTACCTAAAGCTACACTTTTTCAGCTTCTGCTTTTGTAGCTCGAAAACATGGCATTTTTGTAAAATGTTCTTCAAATAAAACTTGAAGCTTACTGAATTCAGTGGCGGTCCCAGGGGGGGATGGAAGGGATATATCCCCCCCCCCCGAAATATCAAGATGGATCCCCGTAAAAAATAATTTATTCATAATTGTGTATGTAGGTATAGTTATTGCGAGAAATAAATTTAAATCTGTGTCATTGTTACTTGCCAGCTGTTTACTTTTGAAGTAAATCACAATAGTTTTTGTATTATTCTTAATTTTTTATTTGTGATATTCTTTCTTGTAAACTTAATAAATGTACATGACATTGTTGTGTAACAATCTGAGTTTTTTTTGCTATTCCTTCGTAACTTAAATGTTAAAAATAGGGCCTAACCATAAAGAAAAATTTCGCAGTGAACACTTGATTTATTTTTGATTTCATTATATGTTTATTTAACTGAACTTTGTCATCATGCTCATTGAATAATCACATTGACTTCTAATCAATTTTCTTTGTGTAGCTAAAGGAAATCAAAGGAAAAACACGTACATACTATGGTTGGGTCCTATTTCACCCAGGTACAATAAACTATTTTATTAGCTAAATTAGCTAACATAAATACTATTAGCTTGAGCATATTTTAGAGCTTAAATACGTATAAAAATACGTTTTTAGGCTTTAAATTCCACATTTTTTTTCTGGGGGGGGGGGGGTACCCAGACGGTCATCCCCCCCGAAATGAAATCCTGAGACCGCTATAATGACTGAATTTACTCAAACTTAGTTCATTTTCATGATTACAAAAAAATTCACTATTTCGGAGTTAAAAAAGAATTATTTTCTAAAACATCTCAGCTGTTTTTCAAAATACTTATCCTTTTAGCTTGTTCACTTATTGTTTAGCTTGTCCCACTTGTTCTCTTTACAGGAACTCAGGAAGAAAATATTTGAACAAATTCCCTTCAAGAATATATTCATGTCCCTTGTAGATAATATTTATCTTGGATAGACAGAAAGCTATAGTGTGTTTAAGATTGGTAGAAATATGGTTTTACCAGAGCCTGGTGAATCCTGGAATTACAGTGAGTCTCACGCCAAACAAAATATTGATTAAGAAATGTTCAGGTTCTGGGACCAGCTATTATGTTACCCCACCTTGCCACTCCAAATGTGGAAGGGACTCACTTGGTCTCCAACGGAGTTCCAATGCATAGATTATGAGTTATTATTTGAATTTTATTAAATACTAGCATTTTACCCGGTCTCGCTCGGGAATGCAGTTTGCAGTTTTTCATTTCTGGTACGGTAGATAACTTATGGTAGCGGTTACAAAATTGGGACGGGTGAATGAAATAGGTCATCTGTCTGAAAAGATAAGTTCACAAATAAACAGGTTTCTTTCTGCATTGATGATGTGAATTTTAAGTGTTTTTTATAAGTAAACTATTTAGCAACTTTACAAAGTGTAAAGGCGCCCACCTGCCTAGTTTTGTGTTTAGTTCAAGGGCTGGCTTCACACGTGCTACAATCGCTCAACAGTAGCCAGAACAATTACTGCTTCCTGCCTGGCAACTGCTGCAAAATGGCTCTTCACACAAGCTACAGCAATTATATAAATCGCAGAGCTGTTGCCGACTTTTTTTCCAATGCACATACAATAATAACATGAAATTCCAGATAATCAATTTTTTCAAGTTCTATTCTATTGTAGTTATAGTCTCCTGAGTCTAAAGCAACTTGAATTTTTCTCCTATCACTAAAATTAACATTTCCAGGCAATCAAATCAATTTCTTGCATGCCTACATTACCGTACACTAGGTTTTCATTGTTTGATACTGGGATGAGAATCAAGAACATGAAATAAATTTTTGTGCAAACTTTCAGATGTTAGAATACTGTTGTAAAAATGGACTATAAAATGTACCGTACCAAGTTTGTTCATCAGTTTTTCATAAAAAACAAATGTTACCCTTATTTTTGTTTGTTACTTTTTTGTTTTAAAAATCTGTATTTTTTCGTATGCCTGAAATATAGGTGAGTTTCCAGGTGGACTCTAAGGTATTGGAATACCTTATAAAAATATTGTGAGCTATGTTGTAAAAATATTGTATCATGCATATCATATGATGTATAGGTCTTGAGAAGACGAAAAAACAGTGAAATAGACTATATTATTTTTGTGTTCGTTTTTAATTGCTACATTATCTTTGTGATCGTTTTTCATTGCTACAGAACAGTACCGTATTCAGAAGATAGCAGAAAAAGAGCAATGAACTAGCACTCTTTTTCCCACCAACATTGATGCCCTCTCTCAGACAGATTGTTATGATGAATGTTTTTAAACCAGCAAAAAAGATTATTTTAGAAAAGTTTTGATGTCATTATTTTTGTTCCAAAGAAAATTAATGCATCACACTATGAGTGTTTCCTTTGAAAATTTTTGAGGCAACTCATGGACCACCCTCTAAGAAGGGGTTAACATTTATTTGTGCGTCAATTGGTTGGCAAATCCTGAAAAAGTTGGGGAATTTTTAATAATAGTACCGGTATCTAATTTAGTTAGAGGTTTCCGTCTTCATATGGATCACTTAGTATAAGATGGCAACTTATATATGCAGTTCAAACAATATAACCCAGGCAAATAAACCAAAAAAACCCTAAATTTGGCACTTTTTCGAGGTTTTTACCTAAAACTATCTAAAAAACAAAATATCCACAATTTGAGACCAGCCTCGCAATTTCATGTCCAGTAGTTCGAGCTATTTCAATACAGTATTGAAAAATCGTCATTTTTGCATAGGCCTGCCCAAGTGAAAGTGTTGATTATGGTCAGAAACTGACATCTTACATAATGAATTTATACCGTCTCAATGAGCTGAGAAGAATGAGTTATCACTCAGTGGGGTGCGATTGATTGTGAATGAACAAATATACCGATTTGGTATTTCGAGTTTTAGGCGAAAAACTGGGAAAAGTGCCAAATGTTTTTTTTTTGGGGGGGGGGGGGGTTTCTGAAAACGCCAAAAATACAACACCGTATTCAGTTCCAAGCCACTTGCACATTTATGTAACAAAGAGGTTAGAATGATTAAATTGATTGGTTTCTTACAAATTCAGAGGTATATGTAATACAGTATATAGGTTAGCAATTTTCAGCATAGATTTGTGCAATTTTATACATTGGAGTTCTTTACAAGTCTGATTAAAGGTACTAATTGGTGTAATCGTAGTTCATCAAAGCAATGTCAAGTAGCGAAATTATTTGATATGCCACACAACTTAAATACATTCATTAGTTTTGTGCATGATGTAGATAAGAAATTATACAATAAATGTCTAATAAAATGAGATGAGATTTTTTATGTTCATATTCTATTTTTCATCCTAATTTCGTCTAAATACTATTAAAAAATAATTTGTTAGTTTATTTGTCATTTTGCATAATATCATTTTTTCTAAAATAAAACAATTGTATGATTCAGACAAATTTTTTTTTTTTGTAATGTGGGCAAATATTTAAGTTTTGAGGATCAAATTAGATAGGTAGGTGACGTCCGCCATTCACCTTACACTGATTTGTGGAAACACTTCCCAGAGCGCCCAATCTCAATTAGTAGAAGCGATTTGGAATGGCCGGCCCGCTCTCCCATTTGGCCCCTTGTAATTTTTTCTACGTTTTTTTTTTAATCCGGTGTTATGTAAACGATCCAATAACCTTGCAAGATTTGAAGTCAACATTCAGGAAAATATTGCCAAGATATCTAGCTGGCAGAAGTCATGACAAATGCCAGAAATCGGTGTACTCATATTATGGAGAATGGCTGTCGTCGTCTACCTGATTTGATCCTCAAAACTAAGTAAAACAAAATTGGATAATTTACGTGCCAACATTATAAAAAACAATTTTTTTCTAATTCATACGGTTTCAAGTTTTTAAAAAAGGAAATTATGTTGCCTCACTCTATTTTATTGTATATGCGCAAGTTATGACATTCATTAGCATCCTTTAAAAGGGGTATATGGATTTGTCAGTAATTTAAGTCATCATATTCTACTTCTGTTTCTCTGCGTCACATAATGAGAAAAGAATTCCTCATTAGAGTATGGACAGACATTCAACAATTCTTCCCTCATTTTATTTCTAAAGTTTTCACCCATGAATGCCTTGAGATGTGCTGGTAATGAGTTGTACAGGCGAATTCCAGCACTCTTCACTCCCCTCTCATACAAACTAGTCCGATGTATTTCGTCCCTTAAGTTATGCCTATTTCTGGTATTATACGAGTGAAGCAGCTCACCTGTGTTAAATTTGTCTTTATTTTTATCAATAAAGCAGAGGGCCTCAAAAATATATAAACCTGGAAGTTGGAGAATCTTTAAATCTTTGAAATAAGGTCTACAACTTGTTCTAATGGATTCTCCCACCATTACTCTAATTGCCCACTTCTGAATCCTAAATATCTGTACTGCCTGACTTGAACTGCCCCAAAACACAACTCCGTATGACAGAAGTGAGTGGAACAGAGCAAAAGAAACGTTTTTAAGAGCTCCTGTATCTATCAATTATTTCAAGCTTCTAAGAACGAATACTGCCGAGTTTAATTTGTTTTTTAAATAATCTAGATGAGGTCGCCAGGAGAGTTCAGAGTCCAGCACCACCCCAAGTAACTTTGCATCGTTTACTGAGCCTATGCTGCCATCTCCTGTCTCTAATATTGCTTCTTGGGCCGTTCTGAATGGAATTTGCTTAGTCTTATTATAATTTAATATCAACATATTGGAAGCTAGCCATTCTTTTAGTTTTTTAAAAGCTATTTTACATTCAGACTCCATGTTATGTTGACTATTACTTTTCAATAAAATACTCACATCGTCAGCATACAAAACACAGTGTGCTGGTTCAAGGTATGGAGGCAAGTCATTTATGTAAAGGAGGAAGAGCAATGGACCGAGAACTGATCCCTGAGGGGCCCCACCCCTCGTTTTTACCCATTCCGAATGATATACAAAAGGGTGAGACTGTATTTCAACCTTGACAGTTTTGGGACGTGAAAAGAGTAATGCGGTACACCAAATAATGCATACAAATTTATTCAACAATTTCAAACTATTTACAAAATTTACGCCAATTCTACACGCTTTCTTCAATAGAATAAATTTGCTATGATCTGATTCACACAATAATAAAAATAAAAATAAAAGAATGTATTCGAATCTAGCATTTCATTCTCGTTTTGGAACAAGCTGTGAGAAAAGCGCAGTGCCGAATTAAATAAAATAACATATCACTCGGAAAACTTCAGTATTTTTCCATAAAAATTCAGTTTTGTCTACAGCACTATCAACATAAAACTAAGTCCTCAATCTTATCAATGAATATAATTTAAGATACTAAACAAAAATTGACTATAAAACTACTAAAATAATTTTTAAAATGATAAAATTATTATTTCTTAAAATAATATTTAAACGCAATCGAAAACTAATTATTAATTATGCAAAGACTGCATACAATTTCACTTCATAAAACTTATTTGAGTCATTATTTTTTAGATGAGCAAATTCATCTTTTATTAATTATTGGCCAATGCTCAATCCTCGAAAGTCAGTTGTAGCGAAGCTGTCTAGTGAAAAAAAAAAAACAATATCTATTTCAACGTACTTATTGAATTTGAATAACAATTTAACCTATCACGATTTTTTTATCAATTGACAACATTTACAAATAAAATCATCAAAACGTTTACCACAACGAAAGTTTATAAAGTGTATAAATTACTTGCTCTTAATTCTAAGTCTTAGAATGGAATGGCAACTCAAGTATTAATTTCATTACTTTGGACATAGAGGAAAAACAAGAGGATTCCAAATGACAATAAAAAAGGATTTGAAAGTTTGCAATCGTGTGAATTACTATTACAAGGATTTTAAGATAACAATGGAAACGGGAAATACAGGTAGTAGTAATATCTACTTTCATAACAGACCATGACTGTAGTGAGACTGATTTTTTTCCCGGGCGGTCTGCGCGCACAGGTTCGGCGGAACGCTAAGAAAAATTGACTGACGGCTTTAGGTCGTTGAACACAGTAGATAGCTTGTACTGAGAACCCTTGTCAACTCGCCTTGTCATTGAGAATCAGCGCTTTTACTGGAGCAGCGATATACTATCAAATTTTGTATTTTTAAGCTTGGTACAACAGGCAAATAGACTTACGACATGATTAAACGGTGAGATTGGTATGGATAGACCGGGTATTTTTGAGTTCCGAGAAGGTAGGAAGAGTGGAAGACGACTGCTCCTTCAACCAGCAAGGCCGGTGAAAATGTAGGAGTGAAAAATTTACTAAACAGTGACGGTTGTGAAAACCAACTTAGTCATCGTTATTATTGCTTTCTCCTTTGCGCGCACACACATTAAGTCCTAATTGAATGGGGTAACTGTCAATTGCTGTTGCTGTAAGTCTGCTGGTGGGAGAAACCCCGTTAAAGTTATACTAGGCGATAATCGATTATACTAATCGATTGTTCATCATGAACAACAATAAAAATCTTAATTAAAAAAAAAAACTTATCAAGAAGTTATATGCTACTACGCAGAGTTTGAGGACTTTTATCGATTAGTCATCAATAGCAACAAAAAAAATTATAGAAAACTTTGGTTTTTAAGGAACAGGAATACTGAATGTACTTTGGCACATCTGTATTTCACAAGCTGCAAATTATTTATTCATCAAAAATTCATTATTGTCGTACATTCAAGAGTGATTTGCTTAGTGAAAAGTGGATAATTTTCAAGATTTTTAGCACGAAGAGATCATGTTAGGACAATTAGTTCACAAAGGAAATAAACATTTTTCAATTCTGAATCAAACAAAGATGGCTAGTTCCTGTAAAAATAGTTTTAGGAACAAAATGTTGACCACAATTCAATCTCTAGATGCAGAAACCAAAGACAGAATGTGGAGAAATAGATTGATTATGTCAATATACAGGTTGAGTGCCGCAAATACGTATTCTTCCGGGGAAATTGAGTACTTGTGTTCTCCACCAATCATCAGCTGCGTATCATAAATGAGATACAATGAAAATATAAATGCCCCGCCAGCCGCATAGATCAACGAGCCTATTTTCGAAGGGAAAAATATTGAGAATATGCCAAAAATAAACAGAATGAGAACGCCTACGAACAGTGCTCCTCCCATCACGGTGAAATCGACTTTCGTTTGAAATGCAAATATGGTCAGACCAAGGCAGACTATTGCAGTTATTCCCACAGCAAATATAACCTGAAATAAAATATAATAATTATTAAGGTTTAGAATTTATGAAAAAAATATCTTAGTAAAATTGATATCATAACTACGCTTTTTTACGCAATAGAAGATTCTATATCGTCGTGTTTTGATAATGGGATGGTGTGCAAAAACTCAATGGCTGCGCACATACATACGCATCTTGGTTACAGCAATGCAAACTGTAGTTATTCTTCCATACCATACAGAGTTGAATGAACGCTATTCGAGTTTGCAATCACCTCACTAACAGTCAAATCTGTATGGTGTGAAAGAGCAACTCCAGTTTCAAGTTGCTTTCTGTATTTGCGTAGCCTATTAGGGCGAACAAGCATTACCAATTCTGTTGAGAGGAGATTTTAGATACACTAGTTTTTGCATTCTATTCAAGTTGTGGATGTGCGTCATTAGCTCAAAGTACGAGAAAATACAAAATCTCAATTTCTGAATTAATTGTTTTGTCATTGATTAACAAACTTCAAAAGGAACGTTAACAATTTAAAGGTTTAATCAAGTTGACAAAAACTTGCACTACAACGTTAAGAGTATAAGTAACTGCACTTCACTATTCCAATTCTCGATTGATTTATGTATTCATAGAATTCATGGATATTTTTACTAAAAATCTAGATCTATTTAGGCAAATTGTTCAACTGGTCGACTTACTGTATCCAGATGGTGTAAGGAGATAATGCAGCCTACAAGTAGTGACTCAGCAACAGTGAATAAGCCCAGGAAAATGTAGTTGTGTGGCGCTTTTCGTCTCAATTCACCACAGCATGACAATGTCAGTAGTGTTACAAACATCATAATGAAAGCCAACCAACTGTAGAAAATCAGAAAACAATCATTTTATCAGATTGAAAGATCACAAAAAAAAAGAAGCAATTGCAATGAAAATAATGATGATTGCAGTATTTTTGGACCTCCTATGATGAATATAGATATAAAAGATTGGATATCTAACCGAACACAACAGTTGAGTTATGCCAAACCAATGAAGACTATTCGATTCTTGCGTAGAAACAGAGCTCTCCATCTTGAGAAATTAATTATGATGTATAAATCATGAAATAGTATTATTTTCACTGTTATATGAAATAAAAATTTTTATTTAGAAATTTATTTTTTAATGAATTATTGAATTTTCAAATCTCCCATTTCTTCATTTCGCTTTATATTAAAATGAAAAAAAATAAGCTATGCCTCCTGTATATGAGGTAAAAAAAGGTTTTTGCTATTTTCATTTTTCGTATAGCTTTTAAAAGAGGGGAGATCATATTATGGGGAGCATGGTAGACCGAAAGTTTTAGGTGGATTCGAAGCACCGGATACGTGATAAATTGATATAAAGTCACAGCTGCCATCCAAGCGCAGTTCCGAGCGCTTTTGACTTTACATCAAAATCTCTGCGCTGGCAATTGACTTAACATTTTATTTTCTCTCTTTATTGACTCTTTCATTGTTCATTAGACAAAATTCTAAATAAGCTCAAAGATCGTGCTTAGGTAATAATGTCAATTAATAGAAGAAAACTCACAGACTTAGCCGGGAATCTACAGGTTATTTGATTGAAACTCTTTATTATTAGCTCTCAATTAGAATTTTTGAGTGCGCCCATGTTAATTCTGATCCATATAGCTCATCTAATCTCAAAATCTTCAAATTAAAATCAATATCTCATTTGGAAGGTCATTTTATGCTCTAGAGAGAGTATTGGTTTTGCTAAAATTTCATAATTCTTGAAATTTGATTATTATTATTAAAAAATGTTTTATTTCTTCTAATTTTTTTCTGACATAAGAGAAAAAGATGTCAGAGAGTTTATAGGCACGATTTATGTTTTTTATAACAATTATTTTCCCAACAAGTATCTTTCTTATAGATCTATAACATAATTATAGATATAGATATAGATATATAATTAGGGAAGTGATAGCCGCGAGGCGTAGCAGGTATCTGTTCAATCAGATAGAGATAAGCTGCGTTCTCGTAGGTCCTGTTTGTAACGGTGACCGATTAGATTGGCCAGCAAAAAAGAGACTGTTCTCTGCTGTAAAATCACTTCCCGGTGGTTCGGAACCCACCTAAAACTTTAGGTTCAACTCATCAATCACCATCATCCAACTCATTACCCACGCACAGGTCTCAGACCTATGTGGGCTTCATCCTCAGAAGAAGAAGAACATCTACAATTAAATATGCAAAAAAGTAATAGGGGGCCTATTCCATAGAATTCAAAAGGTCAGATGAAATATAGGATTCATTTCATCTACTTTTTACTCAATTTCTATTTTTTAATTACTTCAATTTTTTTTTCATTTGTATCGAAGTAATTAATTGTTATATTGCAATTTATTAAATACTGTTATATTTATAATGATAATGTTATAATAATAAATATAAAATGGGCATTGGACTTACATGCAAAGGGATGTATTATTATTATTATCATTATTATTCAATAATTATTTATTCATTTTATACACAATTTATCTGTTAGCAGCTATTATTATTGAAATTATTATTTATTTTTTTCATTTTATTTTTATGTTACTGTAGGTATTTTTTGTTGAAAAAACAACATTCGAATATTTATTTGTATTGTATTAAAAATAAGATCTGCACTGCAATATTATCAATTTCCAATCAATAATTATTATTATTATTATTATTATTATTATATTAATTATTGATTGGAAATTGATAATATTGCAGTGCAGATCTTATTTTTAATACAATACAAATAAATATTCGAATGTTGTTTTTTCAACAAAAAATACCTACAGTAACATAAAAATAAATAATTAATAATTAATTAAAACTATAAAACAATATAATATATATTAGCAAACTAAATGGGAATCTAATAACTATAAAACTGCAATTTTTGAGAAATAATTTTTGGAAATTACCCTACTCAACTATGGTTTACCCATGTTCTAGAGTGGGGGGAGGGGGGGGGGGGGTTTAGTGCGGAATTATTAGGTAAGTGAGCTCACATGTTGTTTGAGATAATTATTTCCAAGTTTTGCCTTCCTGTATTTAATATTATCATTTTTATTTTTTCTTGAATATTCAAATTTTAATACACGGTTTCTTTCTTATTTTTCTGTTTATACATTAGTTTAACTTGGTACCTATTTCAGTCATAGTAATAGTAAATATACAAACTTAAATAGATAACTCAATTAACTTATTTTTACATCTTATGAACAGTGCAAATACTTGCTTTCTGACCATCTGCTATGTTATAATGAGGTGCCGAGCCTGGCTCGGCTCGGAAAACGTCCACTAACTAGCGAGTCCCAGCCGAGCCCAGCCGCGCTTGTAGCCCTGCGCGAGTCTGGCTGGGCTCGGCTCGGCTCGGGAGAAAACAGCCCACTAACTAGTGATTTTCTCCCGAGTCCGGCTGGCCGAGTCTTACTCGCGAGCCAAACTCGCTAGTGTGTGGGCCCCTTAAGATGCAGATTGCAGTTGTACCTGTCGTAAAATCAGATGTCACAGGACAGGCATTTCTAGCAGTGCCAAATTTTTTTGACTGCTGAGAAGAAAAGGCTTCTTATATATACAATGGAAACGAGATCTTTCAAGCTCTTTCCAATCATGAACAGTCGAAATTGTTCGATATTGTTTGAAATTAAATTGTAAAAATTGTTCATCTTATATTGAACTTATTTACTGCAAGGAATGGTACCTATATTGTTCTAAATATTTGGAATACTTACATAATAGCTGGATTGTTGTGGACATAATTTCGAGTTGGTTCATGAGCAAAAAACACTGTGCCAAATGCTAATGTTACAGCTAACTGGCACATAAGGATCGAGTAGACCTTCCTGCAATAGAAATGACTTGTCTCAGCAAAATTTCAAGTAACTCTGGAAAAATAGATGAATCTCAAATTGAATGATCACATCAATATCACTAATGCTTTTTTTGCTAGTGGTTCCCACATGAGCTTGAGGCTTGTACGTGGGTAATAAGGTGAATTAAAATACAAAACTGTCAGGCCTAGATTGGAAATCAAACCCAAGAACGTCGGAGTAGTGGTCAGATGTGCTAACGGTGGTGACCAAGGTAGGTACTAAAACAATTTGCGGTATTCCAATTAATTTATTAGTCTACAGTATTTCCGGGATCACCAATATCTTTTATGAGAGCTCAATTTATTGTGTTTTGTCAACCAATAAGAACTGTTGGCTATGTTAGCTCCTTTAGCCGTTTCCAGCTGTGAGTGACTCAACAGTAAGTTTTAATCTGAAGTGTATTACGCAAACGAGGATTGAGGTACGTTGCGATTGGTTTCCTAACTTTCCTCTTGATTACTGTTTGATTATATGATAATGTTTAGCATCAGAAAAATTTGCTGCTATTAACATTTTATTAGAAGTTGTAATTTATTCTACCAACTGATCTATCATTGTCTTCAAGAATAGAAAATTACATACATGAATAATAATTGATTTAGTTGAAGAAAATATACTCTTTGAAATGTCATATAAATTCTTCAATCATTATTATTTATTGCCTTCTCTGCCTTGGGATAAGCACAAATTATTGAACCTGTAATTATGAATTATGAACTATTAAAATATTATCACTTTTAATACAAGATTTTCTATCATTTGTGGGTATTTTTCTGACAGCTAGAATTTCTTAATCAAGAAATTAGAAAAATTAAGGCCCAGTACTCAAGCTCAGCTGGATGGGTTGAAGAACATTAATCTAGTTTTCAATAATGCTATTTGATAATTAATTGTCTTTAATCTGTTTTTATTAAACTTTTGTGAATCAATGTATACATCTTGATTTATTTAAGAGCACAAAAGAATAATAAGCAAGCAATGATATAATAATAGAGGTGACTTCCAATGACAAAATGATGTTAAGGGCGAAAATAAAAATATCGCAATAAATTACAAAGTGAATTAGGAATTCCAATTAAACATGAACTACTTTTCGCTTTTGGAATGCTTGTTTTTGAATACCTGATGAAGGCCAAACGTATGTTTTTCTCAGAAAATGCAGAAAAGCCACTGAAACCATCACTTTGATGTTGGTAAGAGGATTGCATGTTTGGGGCTGATGGAGACTGGGGAGAAGTGTGGCTGCCGAATAGTGGTGCTTCCTGAGAGTACTGCTGCTTGATATTTGATCCACCAGTAACAAAGCCGGGCTGCGGCGGTGCTGAAATAATAAAATAAATATAACAAATTAGATAATTACTTCAATTATTGTTCAAAGCCCCACCTCTTCATCTACGTAATGTTCAAAAGTCTATTTGGCTACAGTAAATAGCTGAAACTTCATAGAAAAACGACGGCTAACTTATAAGCTAAGAACAACTAGAAAATTCATTAAACACGTGAGAAATTCAACTATAATCATAAAATTAATCGTAAAACAGATTTTTAGCCTAGGTCTATTATTCTATACAGAAAATTAGATTGGAAACCACCAACTTTATTTGAAAACTCCGATTAAAATGTGGAGGTCAAGTTTTGATGTATTCAGACGTTCAAGATGTCTGCAATAATGACTGAAGAATTGACAATCAGCACAGTTAAATTAGACAAATCGAGACAATCAATTAATAGAGTAATGGTTTTTTCACCAATCGCTTCCTCCAACTTTGGTAATAACATACCAAAAGTCCCCAAGGGTGGGGCGAGCTCGATAAGGGAAAGGGTGTGGAAAGGTACAATTTTTTAGTTTTTGCATATAAATCAGTAACGATAACTCAAATTCATTTTTTTGTTTTTATCAAAGTTAAAGCTGACAAAATTTTCTACAATAATGAATGATCCTATAATTTTTTTAGAACCAACCGCGAGCGCGTTTCGGCTTCCCAAATTAAGGGGTTGCATAGCACATTACATTATGGCACAGGAAGAATTTTATTTCACAGCTATTCCACCATGAATGTTATTTAATTAAGTCCAAATCAAGGTTTAGGAATAATCATATTATATAGTTTTTAAAGGTGATATTTCAATGATGATTGAATAGCGGGTGAGGTGAGTGGGGGTACCCAATGATTCTTTCAATGATTCTTGATTGAGATGAGAACGTCTACCTGAGCAAAAGGGTGGGAGATACGCCCTCCGCCCTCGAAGAAATTCCCAACTTCCAACAACCCTCTAAAGGCAGTGTGGTACCGACCAAGTCAGAAGATGTTGCCTGCGATGGCAACGAAACGTCACATGAGTAACAATTTAAATATTTTTTATCTTTCTAATGGGATGTATCATTGGGTCATTATCTTTCTAATGGGAAACACACCATTCATATAAATATCTATGTATGTCATTAGGTTTTTGAATTAATATAACTCATTAAAATAAAATATGTAAGTATAAAATATTAAAATGCATTCGCAAAAAATGGTAGACATGCAAAATTACGACTTTCATGCATAGTTATTGTTCAGTTCAGACTAGCAATTTTCAGATTAATAGTGGTTTTGAAAATATAATTTTTGACATGTTTAATGTAAAAAAATTTATTGATACATTCGGTTATAAAAGATATGCTATCACAACAGAGGGCCGGCTCTGCATACTCACGAAGATAATATTATATTATATCTAATCTATTTGTCCTTTTTTAACCAACTTCCAACGAGGAGAAGGTTCTCAATTCGACCTGTATTTTTATGTTTGAACATCAATTATTTGAGCACTATTGGACCGATTTCAAGAGCATGATTCAGCGGTGGTCCCATCCAACTTTCGCCCAATATAAAAAAAGGAGCATTCATCGATGTCTTCATTTGAATTTCGTCCGAATAGGCTAGTTTCACACACAACCGGCATCGGATAATCGGTGCCATTTACTATACTCTGTTCAACGAGAAGATAGACTGACGTAAACAATGATGTGCGTGCGGGAGCACCAATTAATAATAACTTTATTCCTACGACTCCATATCATCAACTAAATTATTTACAATGTTCATACGAACAGAAATATTATATTCCTCTTATTCTTATTAATAATAATAATAATAATAATAATAATTTCTCTGGATGATGAAAAACATATCCAGAGGAGTTTATTAATATAAGCTCAAAACATTACAATAATATATTATTCAATAGAAAAAACTGATTGCTAATTTGATTCCTAAATGTAAAAAAATATGATACCCCACTATAAAACTATGTGTCGGGGTGATCATCAATGTGAACCTTAGATCAAGCTTATACTATTATACTATGCTATTCAAATCAAGTTCACCTGATTGATCAAAACGGGAAATTACAGGCTTGTTTCACACATATCCGGCTTTGGGTAACCGATATCGTTTACCCGACATAATTACATTGCATGATATGATTTCGAAAATCGGGTAGGTGTGAAGCGCTCCATATGATACAATGATGAGCTTGGTGAACGACACCGGTTATCCGACTGGCGGTTATGTGTGAAACTATCCTATTTTAACAACATTGAAATATAATGAAGGCATCAATGAATGCTCGTTTTTGCTTAATATTGGGCTAAGTATTGGGCCAATCCTTGCGAAACTTGGGAACACCGCTGAATGATGGATGCTCTTTCATTTAAAAAAAATCATCGAAATCGGTTCAATAGTGTTCGAATGATTGATGTACAAACATTTAAAAAAACAGGTCGAATTGAAAACTTCCTTCTGTTTGGAAGTCGGTTAAAAATGTTTGTTTTTTTCAATTCTTCAGTTATTAATTTTTTGTGTAGGCATACTCTCAAAGGTACTGAATTGAAATGACAAATCAAAAATCATATTAATTTTATGAAGCCTTTCGCTATTATAATTTTTCTGAATACAATAGTTAATGTTCAATAGTTAGAGAATTTTACTTTGTTTGTTAATTTTCTTATACATTTTGTTCAACCTTATAACTTTTCTTATAGTTAGACTTTTATTTACTTCAATTTATATGCTATATTGATCATATTGATTTACTAATTTACTAAATATGTCATAATGTATAAGAAAGTTTGAATATTCGACTAAAAACAGCTTTAAATTAAAAAATTAAAAGAAACCGATTTCAATGAAATGTTAATCAAAACTTAAATAGGCTACTCACGTACTAAAACGTTTTAAATAAAGTAAACGAGGTTTTAAGTTTTGATTATAATTTTATTGGTAGGTTTCTTTTTTGTTAAAAAAAAAAGCAGCAGCAGCTTTCTGTGCCTTACTGATGAGCGAATGATGAGAAACTGGAGCATTCTTCTTTAAGCATGCTTGGTAAATGTTGCAAACATAAGGGGCAAGTATGCACTTGTTAGCAAAATTTCAAAGGATTTAAATATTACAGTATAAGACATTACAATACAGCCAGAGTGCAAATCGTCACATATATCAAATAAATTCCACTAAACAGTCGTAGCTGTATACCTATTTCATTATAATATAAATTAATATCAAATCTGTCAAAATGAGACGAATCGTATCCAAATACTGAAAAATATAGTAATATAATGTGAGTGTTATGACTCATTGTTATTACTTATATTCTATGTGTGTTATTTATGTTATGACTAATGTTCATTACTGTGGATGAATGGATTGATGTTAACAAGAAATAGATAAACCAACTCTTTATCAGAAGGCAGTTTTCAACGCAAGGCAGGAAATAAATACAATAAGTCAATGACTGTGCTCATAAAGTACAAGGCTATAAAAATGATAGTTCTTTCACCATTCACCTTTTCACATGAAAATTGCTTGTAGAAAGTGAAATAGATTTTACAGCTGCAAAGCAAATACATGAATTTAAAGAAAATATATTTATCTCCAAACATGCTTCATTGCGGGGAATATAGAATAAATCAATATATATTTCCCACTCAAATAATGATATCAAATCATAGATAATAGTAGTTTTTCATTCACTTGTGAAGTCACTATGCAAAGAAATAGGTATTATAATTTGTAACCTAAAGTTGAGTTGCAAGATAAACCAATAAAAAATTAATTAATTCTGGAAGGGCATGGAAAATTTGAAATATGACTAAGCTACTTGACTAAAAAATAGCTTAAAAGTCACTATATTTATATAATAGCAAATGTACGATAACAAAATAATGTGTTTCACTAAAATGCGATTGCATGTAATAAAGTTATGTGAGCAACTAAAATTAACCAATAACTAAAGAAACCAATTGTTCGGTTATAAACTGATACCTGAAGAAGTGTATACGGTATTTGAAAAATTGATCAAAATATTTGCCCATTATTTTCTATTCAATAATTTACTCCATTTTCAATTTTTTTTAGTACAAATAAATAGTGAATCCTATGCAATATCAACGAAAGAGATACTATATTTGAAAGATATACTATATTTTTCAGAGTAAGAGTCTACTTTTATAGGTTTTGAACATTACACCCTCATCAGAAGAGCCCAAAAAGGATATTTCCATTGAATAGCTGTAGCTTAACACTGCTCTATCATAATGAATCTAATTTTTATTCAGTCAAAAACTGTCATAGATATTGCATAAAATGTTGAACCAAACAAGTGTTGTTTAATTTTTACTTTAATCAAGTTAATTCCTAGCATTCAAGGTTATGGTTATTCTGGAATTGATTACGTAACATACACCCAAGAGAATGTTGAAAATTTAGAAATATTATGGTTATGTAACAATCACTCTAGCTGCAACTGCGAAATTCGCATATTGATGAATCATTAATTAGTAATTAGATATGAATAAAGTTTAAAGCAAACCATGACAGTCATAAAGGCGGAAACTCATGTCCAAAGCATGTGAAAGAAAAAGCATGTAACTTATTGAAAGAATGTAAACATTAAAAACCTGGTTGGCCTGGATAATAGCCAGACGGGGTTTGTTGCCAAGCTGCCATACTGTCAACTTATCCACCCCTTACGTAGAGAACAGAAAGCTGCATGAGACAAAGACAAAGATATGGCACACAATGAAGAATCAAGAAAGAAAATCAACTGAACACATGTGCAGTGATCACAAAAATTGCAAACTTGACTATTTTTTGGGCTGATTGCAGAGCTGACAAAATTAAATAATCATTACATTTAATAAATTAAGTTTTGATAAATTTGGAAAATTTAGATCAATTAGAAATTTTTCATACGTAAATTTTAACAGACAAAAGTTTCAAAAAATGAACAATAAATATAATTCGACAGATTATGATTCAGACAGAAAGAGATTGATTTATTATTGAGAAAGCTATTGCATAGACAGAGAGAAAGAAAGTGTGTGACAGAGATATGTTATATAGCCTACTACTACGTAATTTATTCTCAAGCACACCATGGTAGTTAACCACAGTATCTGTTCAAATGAAGAAATAGAGTTCTACTAGAGCAATCTACACTAAACGAGAGCAGACTCGCGTTAGACTTCTGTAGCAAAAGTCTAGACTAGATTATTCCGATTCCGTTTAGACGGGGCTTAGGTTGTACATTGGGAAGTACTGTACAACATTGGAATTTTATTAGTATTTCTGGTAGTAATGATGTTAAAGATATTTATAATGACACAACTACATTAATTTATTATTTATAGTTTTCAAATTCGTTCATGAGATTTAGTTTCGTCTGATTCTCCGTTTTGAATCAGTAGTGTAGCACTGAAATCAATAAATGTGATAGATTTCTGGATTATAAAAATATATAGGCTAATTGAACTAGTGAATTGATTACATAAATCATTGATTCATATTTGGCGTAGGGGTTGGCGATCCCACCGCCCAGTTGCTATGCGCTTCTGCAATCAGCCTCTCCAGAGCCCTTCTACATCAACCCTTCTTCTTCTTCTGCTTGCTCTGGAGCTCTTACTTCTAGAATGGCCCTATTTTCATTGACTGCGCTGTGTGCCATTCTCACTCACTCTCTCTTTATTTTCTCTGTCTGGTCATCCTGGCCAATCTCTTCCTAATTCTTTCTTTCTTTTCAATTTCACGGGTAGACAAGACTCATTAGCTGTAGTGAAAGCAACTTGTCTAAGGGAGTAAACCTGATACAAATCCTGTGGGTTCAAATGCAGCAAGGTGGCGGCCCCACCATTGAACTTAACTTGCGCAGCGCTCGTAACGCGGCCAGGGGATCTCTCACTTACTGGTAAACTTCAAGCAGCCTCGGATGGGACAGGAAAAACGGATAAACAAAACGGACTACTAAAGATGTGGGTAGACCACGTAAACGCTGGATGTGATGAGTTGTTTGAAGTCGGAACAGGTAATTTGCCTAAACCTTGAAGGAAGACGACGACGATTGATTCATAATGGCAGACTTGTCAATTTACATGAATCATGTCCATTAACTCAAATCTGTGCTCGACATATTACGGTAGGAATTAAATGGGATTTGATGAAATTATTCCTTGATACCAATAAATATAAATAAATGATACGATAAACATAAACCCGAACCTTAAGAATTAATTTCGCCCTTATTATTGTAGAATCTATACAATTATACAATTTCAGGGAGTGGTACCAGGTATCTGTTTAGTTAAAAGGTCACTGGACTCTTTCTATGAGGGTGACCGTTTGCCTGCTTCATCATACGTTTTTTTAATAGATTTAAATTTATACTCTCAATTTAAGAGTACGAGTGCATATGCGCGTGCGCGATCGCGAGTATGCGTTTACAAAAATCGGTAGTGCTGAACTTACTTTACTTTTTCGTGTCCGAGCAATAAAGTCATCAAAGTTGTCGTGTCCAGTATTGTGCCACCGAAATGCCAGAGGCATTTCCCTGCCACAGGTCGTGAATGGTGCATTTTGTTGGGCAAAGGGCACACTCCAAAAGATGCTGAACAATCATTACGATGAAATAAATAATAAACATTATTGTCGTCGGACAACGAGATGACTGATTCAAATACGATTTCGAAATCAGAGGAAAATAAAAATTAGCAGCCAGTGGAGAATTTCAGCAAATTGAAAATTATTTTAAAACGCCGACCGAAAAAAAATTGTTCATGGCTAGAGAGAAGCTGACTCCAAACTGAATCAATCAATCAATCCAAAATTTATTCAGATTCTTCTTTGACAAATACAAAGATAAAATTCCAGACCTAGATTTCTTTATCACAAAGAGAATATGCAGTAATTAAATCAAGAAAATTTAGATCTGGATTCTGATCATTCAGCAGTAGTTTTAACACTAAGGGAACGAATAATAATAAAAGAAATAACAGTGCTGGCGAACGAAACCACTGACTGGGAAGCTTTCAAACGAGATTTGGAGAAAGAAATAACTAGAATATTCAACTTGGAACAACTGACCAGTTGGATGAGGCAGTAGAGAATTTTATAAGTCATATTCAAAAGTCAGCCTGGAAAAATAAAAGACAAACATGAAAAACAAGAGGACTCAATCGCCCTATGCATATAAGAGAGCTTGCTTTAGAAAAAAAAGAGCAAGAAGAAGATGGCAACAAACTCGTGACCCTGCAGACAAAAATCTTTTAAACAATAAATCACAAGAACTGAGAAAAGAGATATGGAAAGCAACAAGAAGAACCAAGCGACCAATATTGTAATTCCCTCTAATCAAAAAGTGGGATGGTACAAGAGACAACAGAGAGAAAGCAGAAACTTTTGCAAATCATTCAACTGACATTTTCCAACCAAATAATATTTAATCAGAAGTTGATGCTGAAGAAGATAAAAGAATTAAAAAGGCTTAGAAACAGAAATCCGTCCAGTTTCTAAAAATGAAGAGAAAAAGCATACATATTTAAATACCGAAAATGACCTTGATTTAACTTGATTAAAGGCGAGATCTTAAAGAAACTTCCAAAGAAAGGAATTGCTTTGTTGACACACCAAATCAATGCAGAATTTTCCTACAATAGGGAAAGCGGCTGAAGTCATTACGTTACAAAAGCCAGGAAAGCCGTTGCACGAAGCAATATCACATCGTTCTATATGATCTTTTTATATAATTATTTTCTACCGGTAATTTCAAAACTCTGAGAAATTATTAATGAAAAAATCGGCACCTCTGATAAGAAGCTGGAATCTGATACCAGCCCATCAATTTGATTTCAGGCAGAAGCACTCACCCCTGGACCAAGTACATAGAATCACCAATATTATAGAGAAGTTATTAGAGGAAGTTTCTCAGCAACTTTCCTTGATGTGGCGCAGGCACTTGACGTAGTGTGGCATGATGGGCTGCTTGAAAAACTTCATAAAATTCTTCCATCGCAATTTTTACTGAAATCATGTCAGATGTCACAGACAGATTATTTAGAGTGAAACAAGGCAATGAAGTGTCTGAATTGAAGAAATAAGGGCTGAAGTTCCACAAGGCAGCGTTTTGGGATCACTTCTCTATGTGCTGTACACAATGAACTTCCTGAGGCGGATGCGGTGGCAGTTGCTACTTTTGTTCACTATACTGCAATCACGACAGAAAAAGAAACAGATGAAGTTGCTACCAAACTTCTAAATGCTAGCAACAGATTCTATGACTGGACCAAGCTATGGAAAATCAAATTGAAAAAGTTGATGTGAACTTCACCAACAAAAATATCAACAACCCAATCCACATTAAGAGTCATACCGTCATACCACACTGTAATACAGCTAAATATTTTGGAATGACTCTTGATGCCAAGTTGAAATGGAAAGAGCATCTCAAGTGAAGTAAATTGTATTGGGTCTTAGGTCTTCAATCACAGCTATCATTGGACAACAAACTGTTAATCTAGAATCAAATACTAAAGCCCATCTATACCTATGGAATTTAGCTGTGGGGTTACTCTAGAATCAGTAACAACAAAAGAATTCAAGTCTTCTAGACCAAGGTGCTGAAGAACATTGTGAAAGCGCCACTGGTACAAAAGAACAGCGATCTGCACAGAGATCTACACATCCCCTTTGTAACCAGCGAGATTAGATGGTTAGCTGCCCATGATGAGTCGTCTTCATCAGCACAACACTGAGGTCACCCAATTCACAAGGAGATTGAAGAGAACAACGCCCTTTGAGTTAGTGTAGTGAAAGTAAAGTGAAAATAATATTATAATTTTGTTTTGTTACAGCATAATTAATTTATTTGCCATGAATTTTCACAAAAGGAGAGAGCCATTGTTGGCTATAAAAAATGAGGTTAGTGAAAATTCATGACAAGTAAAATTTATTGTGCAGAAAAAACGAGTGGCTCGGGGCAGTCGGGGTCGAGTACGGAAGCTGGTTCACATCTACGGCAGGTGACCCGCCCCACTCTTCCCTGCTGAGCGAATGACCGTTTGTGAGTAAATTAAATTCTTTTTGATAATTCTTGATAAGCTCATTAGCGTTTATTATCTTCATTATAGAATTAGAATAAATTTAGATTCTCTTTCTGAACTCAATCTAGTCATTTTAACACTGTAGTAGCACCTTTCCTCATGAGATTAGAGTAGTACCGGAAACACCTCTCGTATGCCAAGCGTTACCCCATTAGAAAATAAAAAAATATTATACTTACTCAACCACCCCATTCTAAGTTATTTATTGCAATAATAATAAGTGGAGTGAGAAGTGTTGAAAATCAGCGAGTAGAGAGCTAACTTAGAGAAGCTAGCAGTAGAAAATAAGTTTCAGTTTTCAAAATTACAGAATAAAATTAATGGTTATTCAAGGTAGTTATAATAAAATCAAAAAATTTTTGCATTTGAAATTAAAACGAATATTCAATAAATAAACTAAAAACTATACTCAACTATCTTAGACCACTAAATATTATCTGGATTTCATAGTATTATGCAACTGATTTGGTTTCGTTTTTTATGGTTTCAGGAATTGTGATAAGTACCAGATGAGTCAATTCTATACGTCAAAATTGATATAAAATTTGGTAAGCGAAAAATAATACCGTTCAACATAAATCTATTGAATAGCCAATCGTATATAGTTCTGATCTAATTCGACATAAACAGCGGCAACGTAGGTTCAATTTAGCTACTAAATCAAAGTATTACGACAGATAAACCATTAAAACCTATAACTACGGTAGTGAAATAACTTTTTTAAAGTTAATATTTACCTTCTAATAAGAAATCCAATTAGTAGATACCGACCACAGGGGTAGTCCCAATTACCAAAATTTAGAACTTTCGAGAATTCAACTACGGTGCGAAGTAGATTCTAGACAAATTCGAACTTTTCGAGAATCCTCTCAGGAATTTAACATAGGGTACAACAAAACTATATTTATAGTATTAAACCCACTCAATTACTATAAGTAAAATGTCAATTTTACTTGTTTGTAAATCACAGTAATATTAATTCTATGAACAGCGTAGATCACAATGAACAGTACACACTAGACTAAGCTGACAGCTGACAAAGTCCACTTCAATTTCAAGTACAAAGCACACTACACACAGAAGACAGAACCAGGGTAGCCAACCTACTATTCTACGATTACCGTACCGCACCTGACTTATAAAATTATCGGATTTAGGGCTAAATTATCGTTTCTTTCAAGTAAACGAAAAATATCTATATTTTTCGAAGTATCAAAACTTTGTTTATTCTACTCCACAGAAACAGCTGATTTCCGTTCATTTTTGTTGTTAAGAAAGTGGGAGAGCGCCAAAGTTGTCGACGACAGAGTGGACGATTTTTGACCACATCTGACGTTGCACGCACCCAACAGAGTGGGTCTACTCAGAACATGGTCCACTCTGTCGCAGGCCCATTCTGTCGGTTGGTGAAGAAATAGAAACGGCTGATTCACACATATAGGACTGGGCTACGACTGGACTACGTTTTGGATGAATTCGCCTAAACAGTCTTTCCATTTGAAATACACAGAGACGGTCGGAAGTAATTCACTTATATAGGACTGTACACCGACCGGTCTACGATTGTACTGTCGTAGATCACTTTCAGAGCGATCTTTCAAGGACAAAGTTTGCGTCCGGCCTGAACACAATCATATATGTGTGAATCAACGTAGGACTGTGCGTCGACTATACTGTTAGGATCGAGTGTTTCCACTATCTCCAAAATTAGAGATAGAAGAATTGTGATTTCAGATTCGGATTCAGCGCCCTAAAATTAATAATTTGCCTTGCGTGTACTCAAAAATAAGCAAAATTAAGGAAGTTATTTTTATTTATATATAGTCATCCTATACAGTAGTCTAGTTGGTTAAACTTAGTTTCATCTGGAATGGCAGTTCCTATCACTTCCACAAGTTACCATTATTCCTTGAAAGAAAAAAGTTCTACAAGGAAAAAATATTTCAATTAGCCTATAGTATCAATTTTTGACCAGAAATTTCCATCTAGAGTTGAAATTAAACATGACATGGAACTGATTCTTGCTTAGGAGCCAACTCAAGCATTCCATTTGGTAGAAACACAAGAAATACTTTGAAAGTTATTTTTGTTAATTTTGAATTATTATTATTATTAATATTTTGAATAATAATTTTGACATTTGATTTTGAATTTAATAATTATGATCAAAAACTACCTATTCAACTATGATAGTTGACAATATTATCGAACTGATAACGACTCTGCTGTCTAATGTATGTATTCACTCTGTTCAACCCATGAAGAAACTTTTACTTTCCTTTCACACTATACTGGACTACTATCCCCTCCTATCCGCTACCTGAAAGCTCAAAACATTATTGTTTCGTTTACCGTATTTCTTAGAAACTAGAATGAAATCCACTGGAATGACGTAACTGCTGAAGGAACCGACAACAGTACAATCGTAGTACAGTCCTACATTTGTGAATGATAGCGATCCATCCATAGAACTATAAACTAGTTTATAGTTCTATGGATCCATCACAGTCAGCGTACGGTCGTAGTCCAATCGTAGCCCAGTCCTATATATGTGAATAAGCCTAAATCGACCAACTTTGTCGCTGCACGCACCCGACAGAGTGGGTCTGCTCAGGAATGTATTGAAATCTGTCGCTTGCCACTCTGTCGTGGGAGGAAGAATTCAGAATCGACCACCTTTGTCGCTGCACGCACCCGACAGAGTGTGCCTACTCAGGAATGTGGTAATTTATCGATTTTCTTTTATCGATTCATTGTAACTAATCGATATGGTATAGGACTTTGGCGAGCCAGAAGATTGGTTGTATAATAACCTGGACCTGGCTTTGCCTCGAAATTTGAATTGTATTGTTCATTTTGTTGAAAAGATCCATGTGGCACTCCTTAGGATCTGAATAGAATAATTATTTGAAATCTGTGCTCAACAAAGCATGACCCCTGGCGACAGGCTGACGAAGCTTTTTTTCAGAAGTGAAATGCATCCCTTAAGCATCTCCAATATAAGTGAGTAAAACAACATATAAAAGTGAAATACAGTGTCAGTTTGAATATTAGATTGAATCATTTGAAATTCAAAATATAATTTTGTTATTGTTGTGGATATCTATTTTTCTATCCATAATTTTGTTTATAGTCTGTATGTCTACATTCTTTTCTCTTAGTTTTAATATATTCTATTTGAATTTCTTTAAAATCTTAATTTCTTAAAATTGTTATAAATTAGTTTTGTTTGATTTGTCTGAAAAGTTCTGAGCTCAACTAGTTTTTCCCCATTTGGATTGCAGTTTTGTAACTGATAGTAATGATTATTGACACAAGTCGTTGCCAATAATTTCTTAGACTAATAATTATCAAAAATGACACCTTATTTCTATTAAAATATTATTTTTCACCACTTATACTGGAGATGCTGAAGGGATTCACTTCCGATGAAGAGAAGCTTTGTCATTTCTCTTCAGAAGTGAAATGCATCCTTCCAGTACTGTATATTAAGTGAGTGAAAAATAATATTTGAATAGAAATACAGTGTCAGTTTTGGTAAAAGATTGTTCATTGAGTATTTTGTCAAGGAAAACATTTCCTATTTCTTAGTCTTGAGGATTTTGTGAAATTATTATTAATTCTCGGCTTAATGTGTGAATATTCTTCAGTATTGATTCAATATCTAATATACAATTTGACTGGCAAATGAAAATAATTCCGTTTTTTCAAATTACAGGTATAATAGAAACTCTCATAAAACCGCATGTCTCATGTATAAATTAATCATTACTTAAACTTTGTCAATGCTTTGTGTCCAAAAAGTGCTAAATAATTTATTACTTTCAAAATATTGTTTATTCAAGCATTCTATTGAGAATTAATAGCCTGTCAAGTAATTCCTCATTGAAAACCACTTGAAGGGATTTGTGTGGTATGCATTAATAATATTTGGCATTTCTAGCTGATAGCATGTCTTATACCATGAAAACTTATTGGCATTAATACATTTATTACTAGACTAACTTAATGGAGGTTGCCAAAACATTTCATAGACCATTGGGATTGCTGGGTTCCTAGCCAAGAGAGATCTATCAATGGGAGTCTAATTCAAACAATATAAAATCCGAGGTACTTTCCTCTCACAATATTTCATGAGATGAACTACTTGATTTTGATTATACTTAATTTTTATTATTCCATCCAATTCTAAAAACATAAAACATGCCTTTGATGGTGGGGGTGGGGATGTAGTTGGAAGTTAAAGGAAATAAAAGTTAGTGGAATGATAATTATTTGATTTTGAAAAGTTACAACTTTTCGTAGCTCTCCTACATTATTTATTTGAGCAGATAAAGATCACTTGTTATTCACCACATTAGTGATTGTAATAAGTGTATTGCCTACAAGCATCTATTATACAGTTAGTTTGAAGTGACTGACAATTGAATAAACTGACAAATATACATAAACATAATTTATTAATTTCGTATAATTTCAGTATAAAATAATAGCAATTAAAGGAATTAGAAATTAATAAATTCTGTATATTATACAGTTCTGGTGTACATTTGAATTTCGCTCCTTCACTTGAGGAACGGAATGGCAGCGGCGTGTACCTGGTATTTATAGAGCCATAGCTAGCCCAGACTGCGTTTTATTTGCGTCGGTCCACTCATTCTCATTGTCACTGATCGATTCTGGTTCTGGATTTCCTTTGAATTTTTGTCAAATTTTGTAGACATAATGATAATTATATTTTTTATACCAACAAAAAAAATTCATCAAATTCTATTGAAGATCTCTTCCCACCATTCTATTTTTTTCTTGCAAATAAAATAGTCTGCTACTCAGGCTGCTTGTCATTAAACGTTTTGTGAATCATGACGTCATTGTTATAGAATTCAATCGAGAAGAGTGTCTGACTTTGTAAAATGGCGAAGAAAACATACGATCTCTTATTCAAGTTACTATTAATAGGCGACTCTGGAGTAGGAAAAACGTGTGTTCTTTTTAGATTTTCAGATGATGCATTTACGCCGACGTTTATATCAACAATTGGTAATTCATTTTTTTTAGAATATGATCTTGAAGTTCTATGTCAAAATGCTGATTTTTATCAGGGAGTGTACTGGTTAGGCTAGGCTAGTTTCAACTTGATAAAGATGTTTTCTGATGTCTTATCGATACTGCTCGTGGAAGGATTCTTTGTCCATGTTGTGCAGTTTCATCATATTGAAATAATTGCGTGCAATCTCAATATATTTGACGTCAAAATTAAAGTGTCATGTATCAATATATTTGATACAGAAATATTTGATAGTGTCAATATATTTACAAAATGCTAAGTATCATGACATTAATTTAAAACAATGATGCGCATCACTATTTTATGATGTCTGGGAAACAAAACTATCAATGAACAAAGAGACGAGCTGGGCTTAATTTTTCTAGTTGTGCAAACTTTTCAGACAACCTTATGCTTTTATTTATCGATTAGGCTAGATAAAATATTTATAGACGCGATAATGAATCACTTTTGTCAGTGATGCTCAGAACAGTGCAGATTTTAGCTGAACTACAATTAATGTCCATCTGTCTAGTTGAGTTAGTCATGCAATTAACTTGGTCTTGCAATCAGGGTCTTTACAGTTTTGTTAGCTGGGTGATGGCGCGAATGCTTGTGTCCCAATTAACCAGAAAATTAGAACCAAAAGCAACACGTGCGTTAAATCTCAAGTATTATTTTTATTCATTAATTTGAGCTAATTCGATATCAATTTCTTTGTTGGGAAAAAGTCGTCCAGTTTAAAACTTTAGCATTGGGTTAAACGGTCAGTGACTTCCATTTACTAAGTATATTGATGCTATTAGATTGATGATTGAAAAATCCGTTTTATAAAGGATATGCTGCAAGACACAATCATCTCCATTCTTCCATTTTTTTTTTTTGGCTCTGCAATTGTAATTGTGTAATTTTTTCTAAAATCTTACAATAGCAGCAGGGATGTCCAGGACGCACGTGAGATTAGTTTCGTATGCTATCACGTTCACCCCCTTTCCCCTTATTTGTATCCCCCTCAATGGGGATAGATTTTCAGTTACCATTAGCTTATATTAATAAAATACATATGTGAGATCAAATTAACAATTACAAATGGCAACAGCAAAGAGCTATCATCTTTAGAATTCGTATTCAAATTTTTGCTAAAATTTGATTCACAAGTTTTCGAATCACAAGAACACCTCCGTGGTGATTGGCAGTAAGTTAAACAAAGCTGAAACTAATAATTGTAGGCTCTTATTTAATTCATTTTCCTTTTTATGATTATTCAAATATCCACCCTATTTATATGCATATTTTTACCGTGTTCATTAATAAATGTAGTTCATCTATTAATAAGTGTATTCATTAAAAAATTGTAAATTCGAGTTTTCTTTTTTCTCATGTGTGGTTATTTTTCTTCTACAGGTATTGATTTCAAAATTAAAACAGTTGAATTGAGAGGAAAGAAAATTAAACTTCAAATATGGTCAGTTTTGTTCATACTTTTTCTCATCTTTTCTAGTGACGTTTAATTTCTTTGTGCTGTGTCATTTCAACAAAATACTAAACCAGTCAGTTGGTAATTGTAGATTATACTGTAGAGTCAAATACAAGTCCATAATATTTGAAGTAATAGTTATAGTGCACAATATGTCAATTATCATTGTAAAATGTGCTCTTAGGAATATCAAATTATTCATTTATAGTGTAAAGAGGTGAACCAATTTGAAATTAAATAGTTCACTCAACGAATCTTTTTGTTGGCCTGGTCCTTGCAGCCGAGGGAAGATTTTACTTACATTTTTTTACTTCTTGGGTCTTCCCAACAGTCTGGTGACTGGGGAGTCGTCCTATTTTCTTCCCTTTGGCGGGGTTTCACATATATATGTGCTCTTTGTCAGTGGTGCTTCTATCTCAAGTGTTGAACAGTATGAACTTCAAGTGATCAGTACTGTTTTTGCTAGCCTAATTTGCTTGTATAAGACAAGTCGATAACTCGTGCATTCCGCCTCTAAGGCTCAAACTATCCGGACTAAATTTGACCTTTTACAGGATATAAAGATATGCCTTTTATATATACTTAAATGACCAAGAAGAGATGATTGGTTAATAAACTTGAAATGATGAACATCCAATTCATTGTCAGTAGTTGTAAATAACAGTTGACACGATGTAACAAATTACTCTTACTTATGAACGATTGACAAGTTCTAATAATTTTTTGGGCCGATCAATCCCAAATTTGTCATTCCTCTGATTTGTAGAAGGCTGTCTAGTGTAAAGAAATAGAACTAATTTTTAACCACCCTCAAAAAATATTCAGTTATGCTAAGTTAATGATTGAATTTTGCAAAATTATCTGATTTCTTCAAAACTGTTATCTAGTTGGCTCAATTCATCCTATTCATGTAAAAAAATTTGTTTCAATAAAATGCATCATATTTTAATTTATTCTGTATTGAATTATTTCAGGGATACAGCAGGCCAAGAGAGGTTCCATACAATAACTACTTCATATTATCGAGGAGCGATGGGAATAATGTTAGTATACGATATTACGAATGAAAAAAGCTTTGAAAATATAGTGAAATGGCTTCGAAATATTGACGAGGTGAGTTAAATCGCTCTATTCAAGGTTAGTAGATGAAAGGATTGACACAGATGATAATTCAAAATGGTGGGGGTTTTCGTAATGTGATGCAATGTTACGTCAAAACTGACACTGCATTTCTATTTTTTTTTTTTTTTTTTTTTTTTGAGGATGAAGCCCACATAGGTCTGAGACCTGTGCGTGGGTAATGAGTTGAATGATGGTGAGTTATGAGTTGTACCTACAGTTTTAGTATTTAATATATGATTTTCACTCACTTATACTGGAGATACTGGAGGGACCCATTTCACTTCTAAAGAAAAGCCGAGGCTGAGAAGTGAAATCCATCCCTCCAGTATAAGTGAGTGAAAATCATATATTAAATAGAAATACATTGTCAGTTTAAGTCACTCATGAAATCAAGATAGAAACATTAGAAAAACAGCGAACATACTTTACTGTTATTAAGTTATGTTATGATTTGTATAGTAGAAAATGGATTGAAAGTAGGCCTAATTGACATGTAGGAAGAAAATCAGGACCTGGGTATTTATGTCGGTCATGCTCAGAAGTAAAATGCTAGTGGGAACCATATGAAAAATTGTTAAACACATTTTATCATCATTTTACTATCCTTATAGGATAGTAATTGCAAAAAGATAACTCGATCTTCTCTAAATTCGATAAAAATTATAAATACACAGTTTTTGGGCATTTACCCGGCCCACTCACTAAAAACATCACAGATTAAATAATGTGCGTTTTGAAACCTCTTTTTTCTTTTTCTTGGAGGATGAAGCCCACATAGGTCTGACACCTGTGCGTGGGTATTGAGTTGATTGATGAGTTGGACCTACAGTTTTAGGTGGGTTACGAACCACCTCTACCTGTCTTTACAAATATTCAGTTTCTTTCAATTTTTAAAAACCTAACTTCCCGTGTCCAAACTTTGTTGTTGTGCCTTTTTGCCATGATCTGTAGACTGCCACTGTGGCCAAACGGACCATGTAGACTTTACTCTTGAAGATAACATGTATTTCAATACGATTTAATGAACGCGTAGTAATATACTTGTTTATTATTTCAGCATGCAAACGAAGATGTAGAAAAAATGATACTCGGTAACAAATGCGATATGGATGATAAAAGAGCTGTTAGTAAAGAACGAGGAGAGGCGGTATGTATAATACTAGATATTTCTGTAATACTTTTTTCAATAAGGCTCATATTCTGTATTAACAAAATAATGCCAATTAATATATGTATTATGTATATATAGATATTAATTAATGAATTACTGTTATTGAGGGCGTTTTATTTTTTTTTTTTGGAGGATGAAGCCCACATATGTCTGAGACCTGTGCGTGGGTAATGAATTGGATGATGGTGAATGATGAGTTGGACCTACAGTTTTAGGTGGGTTCCGAACCACCTAGGAATGTTAGGTTATCGACAATTACATGAGATAATAAGTCATATTAGTTGGTGATAGGTTTTGCACTATTAAAATTTTATGATTTCCATAATCATCATAATATGCTTTCCGATTCATATAAATAAAATGCAAATCGGTAGTTCTTGAAGTAACAGTTTGTTTCTTATTTTTAATTCACATATATTTATAAAATTCCTCAATATTTACTTTTTTTTTTCATTTTGACGGTTTGAAATTCGAGGAAAGATTCAACACACGATGGGAACCAGGTGTGCAATTCTAAAATTCCTCAATATTTTCTTTTTATCTTTTTTTTTCATTTTGACGGTTTGAAATTCGAGGAAAGATTCAACACACGATGGGAACCAGGTGTGCAATGTTATAATTTCCTCCAGCCATAATGACCTGCGACCATCTGCTTTTCATCATAATTATTTTTATATTCTACCGCCAAAGCCGAAAATCAATAGGGACCTCAATTGGACTGCAAAGAAGCTATATACAAAGTTTCAAGTCTAGAATCTTCCTTTTAAGTTTTTTTCACAGACAGACGGACAACGGCACCATCTCAATAAGGCACTGTAAGGACCTTAATAAAACGTTATTTACCTTAGTATTTTCACTTTCTCAATATCTTGGAATTATGTTGACACTAGTGGTTTCTGTTCTTGTAGATTGCTCGGGAACACGGAATACGCTTTATGGAGACATCGGCGAAAGCCAACATCAACATAGAGCAGGCGTTCAATGAACTAGCTGAAGCAATTCTGGTGAAGACAGCAGGCCGCGACCTAACAGAAGCACCAGATAGGGTCCAAGTCGATAAGCGGGTCGAACGCGGCGTCAATCGATGTTGTTAGGCAAGAAATGCATTAACGAATCTATCTGTATTCTAGCAGGTCTTCAGGAGACTATTTTGAGTAGTGCGCGCTCACTGCGTCTTACTCCTCTCAAAACACCACATCACTGTACTGACTGCAATTGTGTGATATTATGCGTTTTTAATCGTCATTACACTATATTAAATCGTGACAGTTCTAGGTCTCAAAGTGTGCTGTAGCTGAAAACTCACATCTTATATTTATAAAGAACCAGCTTTTGAAGTACAAATTTGATTCGATATAAAATTACTGTCTATAACCGATTACACGCCTCAGAAAATGTCATTGTATATTTTTCAATTGAAAATTACAATCATAGAAACAATTTTAATTTGTTAATGGATAAAATAATCTGTTGAGGTTGTAGAATCGTTCCATAATTGAAATTTAAAAAATTTCAATTCTACACAGTTCTATGTTTTGCTTGATAATGTGTTGTATTGTCATTTTTTTTTTCATTTTAATCAGAATAAAGTAATATCGCCGCCAGGGTTCTATTCCATAATGAAATTCCCCGGCATTTTAAAATTCATAATAAGGCTGATGAGTATGAATTACAAATTAGTTTTGTTTCAGTTTTTCAGTAAAAAACAGCCAGCTTTCTAGAAACTTGAATTTTTAATTTTTTTCGTTGTAAATTACTTATAAAGAAATTTGAAATGTTATTTTGAGTCTACTGCAGTTTTTCTAATAAGTTATGCTTTCTGGTTATTGAAATTCTATGTGTGATTACATTGTTTGTTTTTAGTTGCTTTGCTTTCATGATTAATTTCAATTTTGAAAAATAGTTATACAAAGTTTATAATCACAAAAAAGCTTGACCCCAATGTGATTATTAATAAGGTATTGTTTCAAAAGGTCCGTAAATTTGATGGTCGCAGCAACATTAACGAAGTATTAAATAATCTGTAGCAATTTTTTTCAATCCTAATTAATACCTGTTTGACAGTTGAAGTTTAGTTATTGAACAGTTGTACATTAGAAAAAATCAACGCGTTTGTGTCTTAAATTTCCAAAATTAAGTCTCAAAATGTGAATCTCCTGAAGACCTCCAATCGAAATGAACAAATTCAAACTTTTATGAACTATTTTTAATAAAAATATACCTTCTATTTACCACAAGCTGTTTTCTGCTGGGTTGCATAAGTGTGGATGGGTTCTCATTTTGTATCGTGTGTTTTAATATTCAATTGACTTGATGTACTTGTGTTCACAAAATTCCATTGCCACAGTTTTTTTCGGCAACTGAAGCTGGCTTATCAAAGATTTTATGTTATTTTAATTTCAACGCATATGCTTTATAGCTTTTCATTTGTTTCACTCAATAATAATAATTCATATTGTCAAGTTTTTATTCTAAAAATATTATGAGCAGTATTCACCTGCTCTGAATAAGTTATATTTCCCAATGAAATTCCTTTATATATGACATCTGATGATGCGCATAGCTTATTGCTCTACTGATTTATGATCAGTTAACTATAATATTAGAGTGATTATTATATGAAAAATTAGCGAATTGACTGCAGTTATTTTCAATCCATATCATATTTAATTTTAAAGGTGAGTAGATTGAGTGTATCATAAAATTGGCCGCTTTCTAGTATCGATTACTGAAACTCAAAAAGTTGCATGAAAGTTCGTTATAAACACCCTTTATCTTACTCTCTCCTTTAAATATTTGATAATATTTTTGTGGCTTGCAAATTTCAATATAATTATGGATCTCGAAGAAAATATTTCCATTGACTTTTCAATTGGAACTATCCTTATTGAAAATAAACAATATAGTACTCCTGAAGAAAATACCATGAAGAAGTACACTAAGTTCAGGTCATATATCAATGCAACTTGTATAATATGTGTACCATAATTTTTAATATCATTTGAATGAAATCATATGGATTCTGAATAATTTATCAATTTGTACTTTCTCCAAGAAAACTGATACTATTAAATAAATGTTATTTTGCATAAATTCCTCAAGTTTTTAAATATTGATTTTTTATAAAATATAGATTATTATTACAATTATTTTCGTCATAAATAACTTATTTAATTGAGTGCCCACTGCAATCTTCTAATGTATTCGGAAATTGCATTTTATAACAACTAATGAGCATGTATTGTTAAAAATAAAAAAATTAATGTGAACTCTCAGATAACTTTTAATTGTATCATGCGTTATATTTTTCAGAGTTTTTTACCTTTTCGGGTTGGTTGTTGTCTCTCAGCCTTACAATTTATGTGTACTACAATCTTTCAAGAAATTTGAGAGGTTATTATTGTTCATGGAATTGAATGTGTTTGAAGAGCAGTTATATTCCGAATATAAATGTAGCTGGGAGCTGTCTATAACACGAAAAGTGGTAGGTCTTCTCTTCAACTACTCAGCTGAATATTTGTGTAAAATTTAACATTTTATACTAGCCCTTGAGGAATTTTTATTTTTCAATCTGTTGGAAAATTCTATTTTTCTTTACTTTTAAAACTGTCAAGTCATCGTGTAGGATAACATCATTAGTTATCGTTAATGGCTGAGAGACAACATAGTTTAAAAAATAACTGATTTTTAATTGGCCCCTCTACATTCTTCCTTGATAATATTATTATTTTTAATATTATCTAATTCATAATCAATTGCTACTTGTAAAGAACAAATATTACCAGTAATGACTATAAACAATCATTTGGTTGTCTTAGAAAGGCATGCAATTCAAAGCAATAATTCCATAGTTGAAACGAAAGCAATTGTTTGGTACGGTATTCATACATTCAAAGATTACTTTAACTGTACTTAATAAAAAGTAATCTTGAAATTTCACAGTTAAATGTTCATTATAAAAATGATCCATTTCTCACTTAAATTGCCTATCTTTAAGAAATGTAAACTCTATGGTGAATTTATATTTAAAAAAATATTTTTAATGAAATGAAACATGTTTTATTAGACGGCGTTAAGACTTTTCTACCATTCAACCTGTAATATATTTTACATTTGATCATTATTTTAATTGAAGGTAAATTTTTAATATATTAATTTTCAATATATAATTTCAATAAAAAATAAGAATTCAAGATGTTTGATATTTATTCATTGTTCTCACATGATTTCTTGAATAAATAATGAAGATCTTGTTCAAGGGACTTCTCAGAAATATAATGAACACAAAACAGCCAAAAATGATAATATTATGTCATTGATTTATGAAAGAATCTTTGATAACTCTGTATGAAGTGCTGCATAATCGACATACGTACTCGTTATTTCTATGCAGCACAGATTCGAAATTTTTCATTAAACAATTTGTTAAAACAAGTAAAAACGTTATTATTCGCGAGTTTCAAAAAATTCAAAGCATATTAATTAATATACAGACAAAGCTAGAATCCCATTAAAGTAAATTCGTATGGCTTTTCGTGGTGGGGAGACCCTTACGGGTAGAATCCCATTCATCATATTATACTGTTACAACGTACCGTATGTATACAATGTAATGTAGTATGTACTCTCAATTCAAAAGCAAATTTTGGGACTAACTTCTCGCATTGGGACTAATGCTCAATTAGTTATGTATTTACAGTATGAATATAGATAGATCTTTGACTAGTTTTTGGATGGACTCTTATACACTGTCAGTAGTTTTTTGTATTATCAGTATCTAGCCTTACCGTATAGTTGATATACTTGTAAAAATTCCACTAGCATGCATTCAAAAATCTTATGGATTATAAACAATAGTTTGTTGAAAGTGACATAAGATTTACGAAATGATGCGATAATTTTAAGTTACTCATTTATATTAGAAATATTTTTTTCTTGTAAACAAATTCTTGAACTGGGTATAATTTATTGAAATAACTACTAGAATTGAAGTGTTATTTTAAAATTTATGAATAAGCTGTGCTAATTTTCAAAACTTATGAGCTCATTTGAACCGTCACATTTTGTTAGGAAAACTATGCCTTGCAGTAGTTTGCATATCAGTATCCAATGGAATTAAGGCAATTTATACTCTGCGAATAAATCAATATTTTATCGAACAAAAAAATATTTTTAGGATACCCACTGAAAAAACTTCCCCACCTCCTGTAAGAGACACACATACTTCATTCTCAATGTTTGAAAATTTCGGGGGAATACATCCTCTTACCATTCCTCAATTCACACCTAATATACCGCCTTTATATTGATTAAATAGTTGCTTGTATTATGCTGGACCAATTCATTGTTTTTCATCATCAAAACGAAGCTTGTTTTATGACAATTATAATATTATATATATAATATTAAGTAATTCAGTAATATTATTATAGTAATTTTAAGTTGTTTTTATTTTATTTTACTGCAGTTACTGCATTGTGTAGAATTTATATTATACTGATGTTTTGCTTAGAATGCTTGATTAAAGTGGAGTAGTTTTCATAATACAAGGTTTTATATGTATACCATTTGAATAGTGTGTAATTGTCAAAGAACAAATAATGTTATAGTTTTCTATTAATGTAATCATCAAATAAGCCTTTTAAAGAATGCACGATCGCTTGTCACCGCATTTACCCACCTACTTTTCAATCAAAATTTAGTCACTTCAGTACAACAGATTTATCGAGACTGTATATAACTTGAGAATTCAAAATAATTTATTGAATGTACATGTATGCCTTACGCATCGATTCTTATAAAAATAAGATCTATTAACATTATCATTCATTATATAAAAATATACATTTACTTACCATAAAAGAAAATATGGTAATGATAAAGAAATACTAAGTAATACAAATTACAGTAATATCTACTAGGAGGGTATTTTTAATTTATACTCACGGCAATTCTTCATTTGCTCTGAAATTTCGTATTTCCTACTTATAAAGAACTCATGATCTGTAATAGTGAAGTAAATTTCCGTATTGATAAATTTAAATATCTGTTGTGTCGAAAAATTGAAGTAGTCAAAGCCTCCATTAAATCTTTCTTGGAAAAAATGTTATCATCCTTCCAGCAACACTCCAGGTACATGAGTTGGCTGAAATTGAATCCGTTTACTGTAAAAAAATTGATACTTTACTTGTAACTTATAACATTTGGTATAATAAAGTCAATAAAATTTTCTTCGATTGCAAAGCCAAAAAAATTCAATAGGTTCAAAAGAATTTTTGCAATAGTTCTAGAATAAAGTGTCAACCTGTAATAATTATTGTCATTTCTAGATCAAACTGGTTTCATCTCAGTCATTACTAAGAACCTTTCAGACATGAAATGAAATGTGAAATCCACATACTGGTACTAAAATTTAAGAATTTATTTCGAATGTTGCTTTTTCCAAAATTCATCTGACTGTTTACAGTCTTTTCAACTCTGCTAACACTATCTTTGACAAAGGTGAAATCTGCAGTGATGTGTAAATGCAAAGTGAAATCTTGAACACAAAAAGTACTTCAACAAATTGCTGACGTTATAATTCATTAATATTTTTCTAGTCTGAAATCTAGTAGAACTGCATTGATATTATACACATGCATTGGAACATTTTTTTATTGCTTCTCTTGGCTTGGAAAATGGATGAGAAGTTATAATGGAATTTAAATATCATTTTTAAGTGATTCGTGAAAATTCCAATCCCTTTTATTTATAATTCAAAATGTTCACTTTTGCATGGTTAAAAGTATGATTTTTATAAATGGTAATAAAGGTACATTAAAAGCACAAAATATGTAATATAGGCAGTATTATACTTCAGTGTGTACAGAAATTGTATAAAAATTTGACCTGATTGACAGTTTGTTATTTTCTATGTAAATAATATTCCTTTAATAAATAATGTTGTACATGCTTTGCATTGATTTATAAATTGATCTTTTTCTTATGAACGTTTGAACTACCCATTTTTTACAGTAATACAATTTGGATGTAAGCTTGACTGCAGAAGATATTTTTCCTTTTGGATAAATAATTTACCGAAAAGGGGTCTCTGCTTCAAGTCGACCGTTTTTCATTTGTCTGTCTCTGTTTTTAACGGTTATACAACTGAACGCGTGAAAGCAAATTTTATGAAATGTTGCATGGATCTTTCATTAAGGAATGCCCAGCGATGTAAGGATTTTTAAAATTCGCTTGAATTCAAACGATATTTGAAAGAAAAAAAGGAAAGGCATTCAGGCCTTCTTCTGTGGAAAACGTATGATTTCTAAAATGAGTTTATTCATCTTGTTGAGCCTTAATAAATATAAATAAAATTATTATTCATAAGAATAACATATTTGTTTGAGAGAAAAATAATTCTTAATATTTCAATTAAGTATAATAAGTGATTACTAAGTGAATGATAATAATTATATAAATATTATTATTATAGTGTTCTATAAATTCTTTCATCAGACATGTTAAATCTGATTTGAACAATCAGCAGTCTGGAACAATTATTTCAGCTGAATGAGAATAGAAATGCAGCCTTGTTGATGCTATACAAAGCGACATTTTGTAGAAAACTGACATGAAATTGAATGAAGGGTTGGGTTTACATTGAGTATGTTCCTCTGTGCAACCAGCAAGCACCCTAATCACACCTCTTTGACATAAGTGTACCCTTATTCGTGGGCGTGAGGTCTACTGTTCGGCTGAACCTGTAGACAAAATTTTATGAAATTTTGCATGGATCTTCCTTTAAAGATTGCCAGTGATGTGTGTTCTGATTTGCAGTCTTCGGGAATGTTCTAATAAACTCTTATTTGTGTACTAGAGTTTTATTGACATAATAAGTGGCAGTTCCAGGTTCCATTAATAAGGACAGTGTAATCCAGTGAGTGTTACTACAGACTGTGTTTTATGACGTGATAATCGTTGTATATTGTGACAGATTATTATTCAGGCTTCTTTTACAGTTTGTACAGTGGCATATTATTAACGGCCAGTTGTACAAAAGAAAATTAAATTTGACCGCCGTAAGATGACGTCATTTGATGGAGCCAGTGCAATGACTTCCCTGTTGAGCTTCATAAGATGTCATCTTACGGTGGTTAAATTTAATTTTCTTTCGTGCAACTGGCTAAAGTGTTTTAACTGTTATTTTTAGACGATTCTTTTTGAATTTAACAGTTATTTGTTAAATATTTGATCAGCCTATTAAAAGTTAGTGATTAGTTTTGGAACAGTAATATAGAAAATTCGTTATTAGCTGAAAATTATTGATTTATTTTGTGAGATATAACTGGTTAGTGCGTGTTGTAAATAATTTGTGTAAATGAAGTGATAGTGTTAATATTTAAAGTGTTGCCAGTGTGGCATATAAAACGCCACAGATGTTAATTATGTAAAAGATGTTAACTAATATAAAATAAACTAGTTAGTTCAATGTTTACTCAATATAAATACTTCTGCACTCTCTTAATACTGTCTTAATTCAGTAATTCATAAATAATATAAGAATAGGATATAAATCTTATATTGGTGACCCCGACGAGTCAAGAACAGGTCAGCTTGTTCTTCCACAATCAACACAACTTTACCACTGGCACCCTGCTTCCAATGGACAAGTAGAACGTATCATCATCATCAATTAAAGTTCACCATCATGGCCCAATCTGACATGACTGGATTCACTCATTACCCATGGTTCTGCTCAGAATACGTTCGACCTTCAAGGAAGACATCAAAGCCACAGTATCTGAATTGGTATATGGTGAACCTCTTCGTTTACCAGGCGAATTTTTCTCTGCATACACCAATAGGATTGTGGAAGATCAAACTAGTTTTATTTCTGTCCTGCATCAGATCGTACGATGCTTACATCCAAAACCCCATCATGATATGGCAAGCCAGCCATTTTAATCTTCAAGGAGCTTGGCGATTGCTCTCATGCATTCTTGTGGTACTGCCCCATTCTCAAAGCACTCCAACAACCATATACCAGCTCATACAAGATTGTCGAGAGGGATGCCAAAACGATCAACAGTGTACCTACCAAGGTCTCAATAGATAGGGTCAAACCGGCTTTCCTATCACCGGACATTTGATACCGCCAGCCACAAGTACTGTGGCGTATATAAAACGCCACAGATGTTCATTGCAACACAGATGTTAATTATTTAAAAGATGTCAAGTAATATAAAATTATAAACTACAAGCCTATGGAGTGGAGTAAACAAACATATGCATGTGTGCAAGCAAAGACCCAACAAAGCCCAATTTACAGAATATTTTTCATGCATTGAGCAGGCAACAGGCCTACCCATTGAAAACGCCTAAACTACTGTAAAATATAAACTACCATATTGGAATGAAGAACTTACTAATAAAATTATTAAAAAAAAAAAACTACTGTACAAACACAAACATAACGAATTGTTAATCACAATGTAGGACATTCGTATGCTCAATGTCAAACAGTGAAGCACAAACTGGAAGTGCAACAACAGCTGTTAAGAACGAACTGTAGGTGGCAATGAGTGTGAATAGGCTGACCAACCAATGCCAGGCCCTTTTTAGAGCAATTCTCAGAATTTCTCACACACACATGCAAAGTATGTTTGGGTCACTCCTTAGGCTTGCTGAACAGACTATAGTTAGTTCAATGTTCTTTCAATACAAATACTTCTGTACTCTCTTAATACTGTCTTAATTCAGTAATTCAAAAATAATATAGCCTAAGAATAGGATTTATAATAATATCAATCCTATACCAGCATTATTTTAGAGATAAAACCTGTAACAATTGGTGTCAGAAGTGGGATATTTTTAGTTTTATTAAAAATGACTGGCAAAATTACATTGTGCAATTTGAAAGTGACTGATCATGAATTAGAAGACCATGATTTGGAAACATCTGGAAAGAAATCAACTCTACAAGACCAGCTTCATGAGGCTTTGTTGGTAGAGGGAAAATACCCAGCTATCTACCTCTTTGAGACTCCAGATACAAAATTAATTACATCCATGGAGCAAAACTTCACATCAATGAAGGGTGATCTACAAGGAAATATTTGGGATATACATGTGAATATTCAGCGAAATATAGCATCCATGAAACACAAATTACAAGCCATGGAAGAAAAGGTCAGAGGACTTGCTGATTATGTTGATCAAGAAGTCAATAGGGTGAAAGAGGATTTAAAAAAACCATGGAAGATTGACTCAAGAAGCTAGAGTGTGTATCTGGAGCTTCAAGCAGCAATGATAAAGTAAGTAAATATTCTAGTTTTTCTGAAATAGCCATCTCAGAGAAGTCAATAATGGCAGTCATGGAGGAAGATCTTCTTCAAAAACAGTCAGTAGTTATTACTCAGCACATGGGACTGCCTACCTATGATGGAAAAACACCTTTAGAAGACTATTGAACACTGTATGAGACAGCATCTGAGTTCCATGGCTGGTCATGGCTATGGAAACACCTGGAGATGCAATTTGTCACAAACACTTGGAGCAGTTATATTGATTCCAGCTCAACAAAAGAGTTCAAGGACCAAATGAATCACTGCTGGAGTTTGAGGCTGCTATTGCTTGACTTGTGAGGAATACATATTCCCCTGTTGATGACAACATATATGAAAGTATAGCAGTAGAAAGGTTCCTGAGTGGATTGAGGATAACACAGACCCAGCTTTCAGTCAAATTAGCCAGACCAAAGACACAGAGATGCTCTTGCCCAGTTGGGAGTTGCCAAGAAGGTTTGACATTAGTGTGGTAATAATTACATAACAGTAACTGTAAACTTACTTGCAGTACAGTATTTTTATCTTTTCATGTATGTTATTATTTTATGCCTATTAGTGCCTGATAATACAACACAATTTTAGGTTAGTTTGTGACCACGATCAATGTAATAGAGCCTTTCCAAGTCTTTCTTAGATAAGTCATGCTTAGATGAATGTGAGTCACGTTCATGAATATGGCCCAAAGTGATAGATTTTTGTACAGTAATGTTCAAATCAATGGAGTTAATCATGGAGATTTGTCTGGAGACTCATGAGTCTCCATGACTCACAAAAAAGTTTGGCCAAAAGTGAGTACAAATATTATTTATTCACAATTAAAATTGACTCTCTCTCTCTCTCTCCAATGGCGCTACAGCCCAAGTCGGGCTTTGGCCTCAATTAAACTTTGCCTCCAGCCATCTCTGTCCATTGCTGCTCCTTTCCATCTCCTCACATGTAGCATTTCCGTAGCGTCCTTTGCCACTCTATCCTCCCATCACTCTCTTGGTCTTCCAACAGGTCTCCTTCCTCCAGGCTGTCCCACGAATACCTTCCTTGGCACACGTACATCTGGCATCTATTGCAAATGTCCTGCCCATTGGAGCCGCATCAATCTTATGTGGGCCTATAGTGGGGGTTCTCTATAGTGTTGCTAACTCTGCATTAGTACGGATATGCCACTGTCCTGCCTCACACACTGGTCCATATATTCTTCGTGGCATCTTTCTCTCAAATAAATTCAACAGGTCTGCTGTTCTGGCTGTAATTGTCCATGCCTCACTTCTGTAGTACACCACTGTCCTTATAATGCTTTTATATAGCTTTATCTTGCATTCATGGTGTACATTCCTAGCCTTAAATATGCTTATAAGGGAGAAAAATGTGCGGTTGGCAGCAGTGATACGTTTTTGAACTTCTTTGAATTCCTCATTAGTATCGGTTATGCAACTCCCTAGGTAAGTGAAATTGTCAACTACTTCATAGTGCTTCCCTCCACATTCCATAAGTTGTCCGAGTCTGTCTACTCTGGAGCAATACTTTTGTTTTCCCAGTATTTATCTCTAGCCCAACATCTGATGCACCCTCCTCCAACTCCAATGCTACATTTTTCACAGCCACTATAGTTCTACCAAGTATGCCTATATCATCTGCATAGCCCAGTATTTGTACTGACTTCATCATCAGTGTTCCACACCTATCCACTGAAGTCCCCCTTATTGCATGCTCTAGTGCCAAGTTAAAGAGCATTGGTGCAATTCTATCTTCTTGCTTTAAGCCATGCATCACTTCAAAATATTCTGTTAGCTCTTCAGCCACTCTGACTTGGCAAACCGTATTCTCCATTGTGGCTCTGACTAGCCTTACCAGCTTTGATGGTATGTTGAAGTCTAATATGATTGAATACAGCCTGTCTCTTGTGATGCTGTCATAGGCCTGCCTGAAGTCAACAAACATTGCAAATATATCTACTATATTGTTTTCCCAGCATTTTTCTGTAATCTGTTGGAAGGTGAATAATTGATCAGTGGTTGACCTACCTGGCCTAAATCCTGCCTGGTATTCTCCAATTATGTTTTCCACATACACCCCTAATCTTGCTTTTAATACTGTAGTGAATATTTTATATGTTGTGTTCAACAGATATATTCCTCTATAGTTTCAGCAGTCTAGTTTGTCTCCCTTTTTGTAAATAGGACAAATAATACTTTTCTTCCATTCATCTGGGAGCTGCTCTCTACACCATACCTGCTCAATAAGCTTGTGAAGCCGTCTGTATAATTGCATGCCTCCATACTTCCATAGTTCACCTGGAATTCCATCTGTTCCGGGAGCTTTATTGCTTCTTAGCAGCTTAGTGGCCTCAATAATTTCCTCTAGAGTTGGAGATTCAACACCTTCTACATTTTCCTGATCCTGGTCTAACCAAGGATCTCCATTTTGCACTATTTGGGGAGCAGCCTGATTCAACAATTCACTAAAATGGGTTCTCCATATCCCCTTAATAGCTTCCCTATTTCCAATCACTTCTTCTTTGTTTCTGCACAACACTGTATGGGGTTTATATCCTTTTTTGAAAACGTTGACTTCTTTGTATGGTTGATGTGTCTCATTGTCCAAGAAATTCTTTTCAATTCTCTCTAAAATTTTATTTTGGTACTCTCTCTTTTTTTCTTTTAATTGTCTTGTTGGATATCTTTCTTGATGTTTCGTTTAGTTCCCTCTTTGCTCTAGTGGGCCTTTGAAGATAATTTTTCCTATTTCTATTTTTTCTTCAATTGCTTTTCTGCAGTCCTCATCAAACCAAACTTCTCTTATTTTCCTCCTTTCCAGTCCAAGTACTGCTTCTGCTGAAGTAGTTACAGCTTCTGTCAGGTTTTGTAATTGCTCTTCTATCATCACATCACCAATAGACCCATCTATCTCTTCCATTTTTCTATTCAGTGCTTCTTCATATTCTTCTCTCTTCTCTGCCACATGTAGTTTGTTTATATCAAACTGTGGTCGCTCTTGGTATCTATTGTTATCAACTGCAATATGGCATCTAAACTTCACACCTACTAGATGATGGTCAGAGTTGCAGTTTGCCCCTCTGTAACTACGCACATTCATGATACTGGACATTCCTCTTTTACTAATGATGACATGGTCAATCTGATTAAAGGTTCTGCCATCTGGAGACATCCATGTTTGCTTGTGTATATTTTTCCTGGGATGTTGTGTTGATGCAACAACCATGTTTCTGGATGTTGCAAATCCTATAACTCTTCTCCCATTGTCGTTACTGACTTCATGAAGACTATTTGAGCCAATAATATCTCTCCAGTGATCTTCTCTACCCACTTTAGCATTCATATCCCCAATAACCATTTTTATGTCATTCGAGGGCAAGCTGTCATAAATACTTTGCACTTTACAGTAGAACTGTTCCTTTACTTCATCCTCCTTATCTTCAGTTTCTGCATGTACGTTTATAATGAACATATTGAAGATGTTTGTTTTGATTCGCAAGACACATATACGCTCATCTATTGCTTTGAAATCTAGTATGTTATGCAAAAAACTTTTTCTGAACAATGAAACCAACTCCCAACTCATGTCTGCAATCCATATTTCCACTATAGAGAATTGTCCCTTCTCTAGTGTCAACCACGCCATTTCCAGTCCAATTAAAATTGACTGAAAGTCGTTAAATTTCCAATAAAAAGTTAATATTTACAACGCAGATCATTATGGAACAAGAAATCCAAGAATTTAACTTTTTGTCATTTAATCAAGCAAGCTGTTGCAGGACAAATACCCCAGATGAAATTTTACATTTATTTTTTCAATGTAAGGAGCCCAGGTCAATCGTCTATCCAACGAAACTCCTAGAAATGCAAGGTTTTCTTCCTGTTCTAGTTGATTATCGTTTACGAACACGTTTATAGCCCTATATTCATTTGAATTGTTTGTTTTTGACTGCACGCCTTTATGGGCACTTATTTCTGAATTATCTAGAATAAAATTGCTAAAAATGAGTGATGTATCGTCCGCAAATAAGAGGGCTCTACCTCTAATTAATTCTTTAGGTAAACGGTTGACAAAAAAAGCAATGTACCTAGTATTGACCCTGAAGCACTCCAGCTTGGACCTCCAATTTATTAGATTTATTCTTCACTATGCTATTCCCAACTACTGTAGTGAGTTCTGTACATTGTTTTCACCCAATAAGGTATGATTCAAACCATTTCAGTTCAACCCCATTTACGCCCACATTTTGCATTATTTCCAATAAAGTTCTATGATTAACACAATCAAATGCCTTTGACAGATCTAAGAAGATTGCAGTAGCTTTATCACCTGAATCTTATTTATTACATTTTCAACTAGAGAAACTAAGTCTCCATTTCTGGAAGCCATGCTGTTCATCACAGATGAAGTTAGCTTCTTGAAGATATAGAAGTAACCTATTTAGAACTACTCTTTCAAAAAAAGTACTTATTACATTTAAAATACTAATAGGCCTATAGTTTTCCACCTTTTCTCTATCACCACTTTTGAAGATTGGCGAAATCTTCCCCTCTTTCAAATTCTTTGGAAAAACACCTTGTTCTTATGAATGATTGATCAGATGAATCAAAGGGTCTAACAATTGATCTTTACATTCTTTTAAAATTTTACTGGATACCCCATCCATTCCTACAGTTTCTTATTATTCAAACTATCAATGATATTTGACAACTCGTCTTGGGGTACTGCGTGGAATTTTAACTCATTCTGGATCGCCTTAGTATTCCACATGTTTGTATTACTTACTTACCATACTTGTATTAAGAGATTTTTGAACATTCTTAGCAACCAGTTGGTAATAGTTAAAGAAATTAAAAATGTCTACACTATCATCAATATATATTTGTTATTTTCGTTAATTATTCTGGGGACACTATTATAAGCATCTTCAGGAGCTACATGCCTATTTTTGTGTATTACATTTTTATTTTTGTTCATTTGTGTGTTGAATTACACACTGTTATTCGAAATTTCAGCTGTTTTTTTACATTTGGCTCTTTTCACTTCTTTCGTATAGTTTTTCTTTAGAGCTTTGTGCACTCAACATATTTCTAAATTTGAATTCATCATATGCATCTTTAACCCTATTTCTTTCTGCAAGGATATCATCAGTTATCCACTCTTCAATTTTTTCTTGTTTGGTTTTTACAGGGACTTTTGAACTGGACAACTCATAGTAATATGAAACCTTAAAATATTAATGAAACTATTATATTTGTTATTCAAACTATTGCTGTTGTAAACCCTACTCCAGTTTTCTTGTAGCAGATTCTGCTACAAATAATTGATATTCCCCTGTTCACATTGTTGAATTTCTTTAATTAGGTACCCTACTCTTTTTTATACTTTGGTCTATGGGCGAGGAGGCTTGAGCTAGTGCTCAGTCGAAGAGCAATCAGGGAGATGACGGCGACTTTTTATTAACTCCTAATCTTAAGAAAAAATCTTGAGTTAACATACACTAATAACTCAGCTCCTGAGCGCTTACTCAACTTTATTCACGCTACCCGTTGTGCTGAAACTTGTTCAATTATTAAAAATTCTCATGCCTCACATATTTTCTAAAATAACTAGAGCTAAGTCTAAAGACCATTCAAAACTGATCATTAGAGTTATCTTGTTTTTGTTTGTTATCACTTTGTATTGCTTATCACTTTTATTGCTTTACAATGTAAAATTATCAACAAAGATAATAACAAATAACGAGGAGAGCCAATAAAAAACAGATTAATCTGAAATAATTAATAATTATAATTTGTTTTTGTTCTTTTGATTAATGCCAGATGCTGATGTTATTTCCACTTATTTTGCTTGGCAGTAAGTGCTAGAACGTTTGGTGAGTTGAATTTCTAAATTTTAATATCACTGATCAATGTCTAAATCGTCTAATTCTTCCTCTAAATCTTCTAAATCATCCTCAGTGAAGAGGTTTTCATTAATTGAAACAGCAGTAGCTCCTGCTGCAGCCGCTTCTTCGCTGGGCGTATCTGAAAAACACAAGAAAACCATTAAACGATTGTATTCTGCTTTTCATAATGTGCTTAAAAATTGGTGAAACAGTGAACCTCTTTTATTGACCGAACGAAGTGAAGTCTCCGTTTCAAGTCGACTGTTTTGCATTTGTCTGTAACGCACTTTTGGCTAAACACGTGGACCAAATACTACTAAATTTATATGTAATTATATAATATATACAGGGTGTCCCACGAGGAACCCGAAAAACTTCTAAGGTGGTTTCCTCTCATCAAAATAATGAAAAAAGTTTATATAAACATATGTCCGGAAATGCTTTGTTAGGGATTTACGGCTAATGAAAGATTTCCTACGATTTTCTAGGAAAGGATGGAAATAAAGCCAAACTGATTTTTTTATGGCGTTAATTTAGGTGTTACATCTATTGGATTTCATGTAAAATGAACTGAAAAATTGAATAAAACACGTCCCAGACCTCTAGAATCACCCACTTTTGAGATATCAGACAAAATATGCAAAATTCGGTCTCGAAAAACATGCTTCATTTAGATTTGATCCACATTAACTTCGTTAAATGGGTAATAAACACGGAAACTTTATGAACAAAACTTGTAGTAAATTTAATTCTGAAGAGAATGGTGTGAAATAGGTTTATAATAAAGAAACAGAAAGTTTTAAAAATTAATTTTTAATTAAATCAACACATAGATTTTGAACTCTTTGAAAATGATATGGATAAAAGTTGTTTTCTTTCAATGTTCTTCAGACTGAGATATGTTTAATCTATTAGAAAGTCGGCGAGTATTAAGTTGAGGACTACGCTGTATCATGTCAATGATATTTTCTTGTTCGCGTACAGCCTGTATTACAGCCATTACAGGACGTTCACTCGAACAAGTAACAAATGGAAAAGACCCATTTGTTCTTAAGTTATTGAATACCGATACAAATGTTTCTTAAGTAGGTGTTCTTCTATTCGGAAATCGTCTTTCAAATTCAAGTTTAGCTGTCCGACTATTTCCATTGGCAAAACCATAGACGAAAACAATATCTGCGTACTATTGATTTGAAAATGTGAATGGCATCTTTTCATTAAAAAAAAACCACGAATAAAGTATAAATAATACAAACCACATACACTGCACAAATCACAGTTGACAGACTAGTTATTGCGACCGCTGTATCATTGTACGGCTGTACAATAACTTGGATTCAGGTATTGTTGCAGAAGTGCTGCCAATTCTTGATTTTCAATAAACTAAAAGCATTTCACTTGACGCTGTATTTTTATCACGTTATTTCTCAATCAACAACTTTTTTATGCTGTGAATTTTTTGTCATCATTGAATTGAATGAATACTGTATTTGCGAATAAACCGCATGCCTTTACAGTAATTAGAATGTACGGTTTCGCAACATCTTAAAATGTTTTGTTTAATTTTTGTTTTGCTGCTGTCTTATTTTCGTACAAGTTTTGTTCATAAAGTTTCCGTGTTTATTACCCATTTAACGAAGTTAATGTGGATCAAATCTAAATGAAGCATGTTTTTCGAGACCGAATTTTGCATATTTTGTCTGATATCTCAAAAGTGGGTGATTCTAGAGGTCTGGGACGTGTTTTATTCAATTTTTCAGTTCATTTTACATGAAATACAATAGATGTAACACCTAACTTAACGCCATAAAAAATCATTTTGGCTTTATTTCCATCCTTTCCTAGAAAATCGGGGGAAATCTTTCATTAGCCGTAAATCCCTAACAAAGCATTTCTGGACATATGTTTATATAAACCTTTTTCATTATTTTGATGCGAGGAAACCACCCTAGAAGTTTGTCGGGTTCCTCAAGGGACATCCTATATATATATAAATATAGTATATAAATATATTTAATTACATATATTATATATTTAAATGTAATTATGTTAAATATTTAGCAATTTATATGTAAGGATTTTCTAAATGTGCTTGCATTTAAAGGATATTTGAATGATAAAAATGAGAGGTATATGGCCTTCTTCTATATGAAATATATGATTGGCTATTCCATCATAATTTGGGATCAGTATCAGATTTCAAGATAGTACATTCTTTTAGATGGTTACCTACCATCCTGAAACATTATGATAATCAATATTGCAAAATCAAACAACGTATGAATTTTGATGCTTCATGAATTTCACATTTCACTAGTGATTATGATATGAATGAACTAAATTGGAAGTTGAGCTAAATTGGCCCGCCGGCCACAGTAAGTTGTTGCACATAATTAGAAATTTCGATCTCAACTTTTTGTTCAAGAGTATTTCGTTTTGGGCCTTTTCTGAGTATGTGTAGGATGTCCATGTTATTTTCAATGTCTGTGTGCTGAAGTCCTTGTTCTATTCAATGATCTGCAAAGGCGGATTCAGTGGAGTTGGTGAGGGCCAATATATGTTCCTTGTATCTTTGTTTGAAAGTTCTGCTTGTCTGTCCTATGTAGAACTTGCAGCAATAAGAACACTTCAATACTCCTCAAATGTGTTATTGGAATACTGTATCCTAATTCTGTAAATTTTTAGCCATGGTGTTGGATTGTTTGTTGATGTATGTGAGTAATGAATTTTTTAGGGGCGTTTTTCTAAGTGTTTTTTTTTTCATTTTTAGAATCAGCTTGTCAATTAAGTTTGGATTGTAGCCATTACCAATACTTGATAGTGTTGAGTTCGATTTTGCGGTCTTCAGCTGTGAAAGGGGTGTTAAGTAAGCGGTTGATCATGAAGTGGAAAGAGGCATGTTTTTGTTCTATAGGATAATTAAATGAGTTGTGAATAAAAGAGTCTGATGTTGTGGGTTTTCTGAATATGTTGAAGCTGTGTTTCTGGTTGTTGTTTTTAGAAATGCCCAAGTCTAGGATTGATCGTGTTCGTACTCTGCATTGAATTTTATGTTACTATTAATTTTGTTGAAATGTGTACGTAGCTGTTCACATTGGAGTTCACTACCTTTGTACAGTAAAAAAAAAAACATTCAAATACTTGTACCAGTACATTATTTTCTCAGAAAACTTGCTGTTGTTTAGTATTTTAGTTTTCTCTAGGTGCTGGAGGTAAATGCATGAAATGGAGGATTCCCATTTCACTTGTCAAATGTGAAATAATTTTGTTGAGTGATGATTTTCTGGAGTTCATCAATGTGTTGTTCAGTAGATAGTTTGTTATCCAATGTTAGTGTGCTTTCTACTATTTTTGTTTTAGAGACTGGTCCACTTGTGTAAAGGTTGGCTATATCAAATGAAGCAAGGATTAAGTTGTGCAGAATGTCAGTATTTTCTATTTTATTAATGAGGTCAGAACTGTTTTTGATGAGAGTAGGGGTGGTGATGTTGATATGTTGTCCATGTGGATTGCTAATTTGTGAGCTGGTGCTGATAATTTGTAGTTTACAATAGGCCGTATTTGCATGTTTGGTTCGTGAATTTTAGGAAGGGCTTGTAGAGTAGGAGTTGAGGGCTGAATCTGTTTAGGGTAATGTTCCTGTAAGATTTGTTATTTCCTGTTTCATTATTTTTTTTTTAAATTTTTGAGGAATCAGTCTTTACTTCAGTGATATTTTTTTCTGAAATGTAATTATGAGTCTTGTTTGTGAGGGTTGTTGGGTTAATTATGACAGAGGTGCTTCCCATATCAGCTTTAATGTAGGTTAGTTTGTGTATAGTAGCTTTATGCTGGTGCTGAGCGGCTACTACATGTTCTGGGTATACTGGGCTGAATGAGGATTTTTGAGTACCTGTTTTTGGAAGTGTTGAAGCTTTAAAATCTTGCCGGTTCTTTGTATGGAAGGTACAGTGTCAAAGATTGGGGTTTTGGTAGTGTTGGATCGGTTTTTTTATTGTGTTTCAAGCCCTTATCTAGAAGTGACAGTTTTGTTTGGGAAAAGCTGACCTTTAAGCAATTGAAAGCTCTAGGGAAAAACTTATGAGTGCACTGAATGGGAGGAGGTGCTGGTGGCTGAAGTCTGGCTATGTTTGACTTTGCTTTAGCTGGCCGCTGTTTGAAAACCATTCATCGTTTGAGTACTGAACTAAAACTTTTGAAACAAAACTGGACATTTTGAAAAAATCATTGTATCCACTCTTTTCTTGAGCCATCATGGCTACAGTTACTGGTAAATATAAATATGCACATATAAAAAATATTAAAAAGTCGGTCACGGTGGTGTATGGTTGTGCGCTCGTCTCTGATAAGACTGGCTGGCTGCTACTCCTGCGGTCACGAGATCGTTTTAAGGATTCTTTTGTGTAATCATTCATCACATTACCCAAGCACAAATTTCAACTCATGTGGGCATCATCAGCCTAAAAAAAGTGCGACGTAGTCTAGACCTCAATTATTGCCTTACACCAAGCAGTGATATTGTGGGTGCCATTCACCTACAAGCGACAGGAAAAACAATAAAACAGAAACATAGAATAGCACAGTTCATACCAGGTGATGTTGTTCCATTAACAGGTGCTGCCGTCTCTGTCAGTCGGTTTTCAGGTGCAACTGTTCCCGTATTATCCACTTCACACGCTTCCATTTCTAATTGATCCAACTGTATTTCGCGATACTCGTTTGTGTCATTAGACTCTTCATCGTCATTCCTCTTGTACGAATCGAATGCCTCATCTCCTTCTTCATAAATATCTCCAGATGCCAACTCAGGATTGAAGCAAAACATTTCTCTACCAGATAACTGAAATAAAATAATAATCATTATTATTATTATTATTATTATTATTATTATTATTATAGGCCTCCAGCCATGCCTGAGGAAGCATTACAACAATTCGAAATGACTATCACACGACAAAGTAAGAGTTGAATTTACAAGTCAAGTTCACTTTTAATCATTATTTATGTTTAAATAATTATTAATATTAATTTTTAAATATGGGTAGCTGAGCTACCAATATGAAACCCTGGGTTGTTGATTTTCGGTATGTAACCAATTCTTCAAGTTTGATAATCAACTCTTGTGATGATGATGACCAATTCAAGATTGAAGCAAGCCAGATAACAGATAATAATTAAAAATAATCAGTAATATGAATCTTTTTATATGGGTTTCTGTGTATCCGTCATTTACATATTGCTAACATGTAATGATCAAAGGTCGATATTCAACTCAATTCTTTATAATATGGGCAACATATTAAGTCATTTAGCTTGCATTCTTATTTTCTAAGGTGCTGTAGAAATAACACTTGTTATAGAGTGAATTGAGCCTAAGTTTAAAATGTACTGGATATCAAGGAGAATTATTTCAGTATTCTCATTCGTCGCCCACCAGGTACCACGTAAGAAGAAGTAACAGCTTCTCAAGCATTTTAACTCATTTTTGGTAATTGTATGAATTTGCCTCGCGGGTGTGACACTCTACTAATGACAGCTACTCTATCCTGTGAGATGTTCTCACATACTTCTCATGTGAAGAATGACTAGTTCTTAGTACAGCCGCTTGGAACGCTGTGTTCGCTGTGCAGAAAAATGTGTTTCTGTTGCTAAGAATGAGCTGACAAATTCTTTATTTTCCTAAAACTGCTCGTAAAGTATTTCTTTACGTACTGAAAACTGATTGTAAAATACCTATTTACTGCTCAGCGAGCGGTAAAGTCAGCTGACGAACGAAAAAAGTACTTTACCGCTCGCTAGCTGTGTTTGATGGCTTCTTATTGGTGGATCACGAAATCCGTAAAATTCTCATAACCTCAACAATGGCGCACGCTAACCAAATCTGTGATATTACAAACTAAAAGTTTTTATTGTGTTAGAATCCAGAACTGCAGTAGTAGGAAAAATATTGTATGTAATTCGCGCGTGAAGCTTCTTTATCGCTCTCGCAAAATTACCGCTATGCGTCGCGCAGTAACTGTTTTGGCTCGAGCGATAAAGTCGCGCTTCACGCTCTTAATACATAAAAAACTATTATGTGTTAAGAGCGTAAAGAGCGACTTTATTACTCGAGCTAAACAGTTACCACACGACGCTAGCGGAGTGCGGTAATTCTGTGAGTGATAAAGAAGTTTTACACTCGAAATACATATGACGTTTTAACTACAACTGCGGTTTTGGATTTCCTTTCATAGTCTAGTCAAATTAGGGTAAATTTTGGGTGAAGAAAGAAAAATTTCCAACATGGCTGAAAATCGGGATATATTACCAGAAAAACATGCTGCACAACATACCCAAAGTCCCAAAGAATCCTAGCTTCTGCTTCGACCGCCGTCTTGAAAAAACTAATATTTTCTTACGTCTTTTTCGTTTTCTTCAAATTTGAGACCAAAGCCTCGAACAGAAAAAGTTACTCTTTCCTTTTTTCAAGAAACAAAATTTGCGAGAATTTGATCCAAGTTACAGCTCTACTTTAAATAAGACTCCAGTGTCCCAATGGAGAAACCGCTATTGCTCAGAATAGATAGTAAAATTTCTTTCTTTTTTGCATTTTTGAGCGAAATTGAAGCATGCGAGAGCCCCAACCCTTCTTCCACTCAACCCACTAAGAATTGATAGCAAATGCTCAAGCAGCAATAGTGTGGGTTTTAATTGAAACCTCATTGTGTAACTTATTTTTCATTTATTTTTTAAGAGCATTTGGAGAAATCGAGTCACGATCAGGGGACAACAATAACAATTTACAAACTACAAGTAATAATTTCCATATGATTTTGTATCAACTGTATCACGTACAGAATAAATAAAATTAGTTAGTAAATTGTTATGCAACAGGCCACTGATTGGTTTATGGTTACAGCCGCTCCATAAAACAATGAAAATTAAAAGTTTGAACAAAAGAGAAACTGGAATGGAAGAATAATTTTCAAGAAACTATTCAAGATGGTAAAGTAATACATGGAACTAATATTGTAATATTAGCTAGTAATATTGACACTAGCATGCACATTAGCGATTGTATCAACGAGAATGTGTACTGGATAATTACGCACATGTGAAGGTATCATGTTGCTAAGTTTATTACTAGATAATAAAACTTTAAAAAACACTTTCAAGTGTAAATTGTGACTCACGTTATGGCGTGACGGCCGTTTCACTCTGTTGTTAAGAGCATCGTCAGACAAGAGTACTGTTCTGCCGATGTTCTTAACAAAACAGTGAAACGGCCGTCACGCCATGTATAATGTGAGTCACAATTTGAACTTAAAAATGTTTTTGAAAGTTTTACTATATATTAGTGGAAGCAAGATGGATCTTCAACATCATTGTTAGTAGATTTTTGATTGATATTGTCAACCTCCATAATAAAAAATTAAACAAAGATGTCAATTTTACGTTTTTAAATGTGAATAGTGAAGCCACAAAACCGGTCCATTGCTTCATATCAATAAGAACGTGGAATTGACAAAACAACTTGGTTTAATTTTAGTTATAAGTTTATATTTTTAGTTATAAGTTCTTACTCCAACTTGTCTGCCGGCTTTGAAGTCCGATCGCCGTTTCTCTTCCTCCTTGGCAGCGGCTTCTTTCTTTTCTCTCAGTTTTCTCTTCTTCCAAGCAACAAAAGTTTCCAAAGTAATTTTTGTAAATTTCTGAGATCCTAGTGCCGCTCTTTCCTTTTCTATCAGATCTTCCAACGATATTTCGTCTTTCTTCTCCTCTTTCTTTTTATCCTATACACAAAAAACAGATGATAGAATTTTATTAATAATGATGGGAGAGAAATAAACATAGGATTAAAAAAATATTATCAAAAAATGATTACTAATTTTACTTGATCAAAGGAAGTCCAGTTCAATCAACACACAAAACCTATTCTAATATTACAAAGGAAAGAACCAATAATTTACAAAAAAATATTCGTCCCAATTTACTTTTACAGCACGATTTTTTTAACGTTGCAACATCACAATTAAATTTAGGTGCATTGTCTATAATTAGTGCTCAGTTTGGTACTCATTTTTTAAGAATCAAAATAACTAAATAGGCAATTAGAAAAACTTCTTGAGACTTATGCGTCGGTAACAGTGGCGGCTGGTGTCATTGTTGCAGTGTTGCACAACAACAAATTTTTATTTATTATAGTAATATTATAATTTTATAATTGTAATAAATTATTTTAAGGAACAATAGTGTAGGATTATTTAAAGAAATTCTTATGTTTATCAGATAAGTTAAAAAGAAAGTTAGATAATAATCAGAAAAGTAAACAGCAGTATAACAATTTAACAAAGTTGTTGCTTGCTATTGCAACACGGGCTTCCATACAGGGATTGCATTGCGGGAAATACTCAATGGTCTCCTATTCGCGTCGTACAGCTGTTGCATTGGGCTTGCAAGTATAGCTGGTAATGTGCAGTCGATGTCGATTGTTGATTTGCTTTGTCATCCATTTGATGACCATTGATTGTTGTTTTGTTTCACGTGGGTGAAATTCAACATTCAACATGAGTTGAGGCGTCGTAGGTTATATTATGTTTACAACATATTTGTGCTAATTGCTTCTTGCAATTAGGTTCACATTTCGGCCTTAGCGTAATGCGCTTTGTGCTTCACATTCTTTTATAGTAATCTAATATGAACATGAATTCTGAGCAATTTTTTTTTTCATTTTGTAGCCTTCCTTTAGAAGACAGTATTTTCTTTTTAAATAAGGTAAGATTACTGTCTTCAATTAATTTTATTGACATGTTGAAACTTTTTTGAATAAATTTTTAATTGTGAAGTACTCAATGATTGACAGTAAATTTTACGTTGTACTTTATTTTATTGAAAATGTAATAACTATAGCTTAAAAGGGTGGGATAAATTATCTTGCAACACCCAATTTGTAAATCCACCAGCCGCCACTGGTCGGTAATGAGGTGAATGATGACAGAAACTATTCAAGGCTGAACGAGATTCCAACCTGAGACCGCAGGAACAGCAGCCAACCAGAGTCTTGTCTAATCAGAGACAAGCGCTCCATCCAACTGAGTTACTATGACCGCTAATTACATTACAGTTTCATAAAATAAGCCATTTCTGCAAAGCCGAATTTTTTTATTTATGTAATATTTAAAATACAAACAGTATTCATAAACCATCTCACCTTCTTAAGTACAAATCCAGGAGGTAGGGCATGTCTATAAATGCAGTTTTCTCCATTTGGACATGACCAGAACCAACCGTACTTGCTCTTTTCGACAGCATCCAAGAAGAATTTGCAAATCTAGAAAAGACCAGAAAAAACTGTGAGATTATTGACTGCATTTATCATAAAGGTTTTGGAAATTATTAATTATCTTACTGGTATGATAAATCATAATAAGGAAACCAATAGAATCCGGCCATAAATAATACCAAAAACATTATCTTACTGAATTAATTGGAGTTATTGTGGTGTAGTCTTGCGATAATTTGCGTCCATTACTGGGATGAAAGAAAAAATAGTTTGAAACAGAGGTTCAACATCAATTGATGTTGATTGAGGAAATGCACAGAGTGTATGATGGAAGAACAAGTTTGGTGAAATCTTGGAGTTCAATTAAAGGTTTAGTCGTTTTTTAGATTCTACACCTGCAGGTTACACTATATAGAGAAAAGCTAAAGAAGAATTAACTGTGAGGTAAAATAACCAATACATAATATAAGCCGACGATATTGACATTTTCTAACTTCCGATGGGAAACAATTAATTTTTCATCAACTAACAATAATTAATTTCTAGCTTTCGTTTAATAAAAATTCTGTTTGAAAGGAATTTTGAAATTAATTATTTGTTTATCATGTTGATTCAAACATGGTTTCGTGTTATTGCCAGCTATGCTTGGCAGTTTCCTCGCCAACTAACAAACTGAAAGCTTGCTTGAACTCCAATCACAATTGAAATAAGGTATTATAAATGAAAAATGGACTTTTGGGGCCGTATTTATAAACGTTTCTTATCAAAGAACGACTTGGATAAGTCATACTTAGCGGCAATAAGTCTTACTTACACTTACAGGTTCATGACGTGACAAGCCAGCGAGTAGCTGTAACACTAAAAGCCAACCCAGCTCCCTCAACAAAGACCTGACTCCTGATAAATAATTTACATTAAACAACTCTAATTTACACCAATATAAGAATTTACACTACATAAATATTGCAGGGACTAATGGGTTGGCTTGTAACCTCAATTTTCAGCTTTTAAACTCTCCCAGTATAAGAAATGCTTCAACTTAACTTCGTATTTATGAACCCTACTTGAAGACCTTCTGAACTTAAAAGTAAAGCCATTCTTAAAATCTCAAATCCGTTCTTAGCCAAGATAGGTACAGAGCTGTCTTGAAGCCGTTCTTAGATTGTTGTGTTCTATCATATTTTGGCTTCATTTTTAGTATAGCATCTGCTCATTAAAATAAAATCATCATATTAAATTTTTGTACCATTACAATGTAATTCACTGTATATTTGCCTTATAGAAACTATTTTTATATTCTTTATATAAATCGACTTCTAACCTAATCTATGAATTTTCCTACTCACGATGAAGAAATAGAATGGATAAAGTTCTTTGGTCTGCTGGCAGATAGCGCTCACTACACTGCATCAAAATTCTATTATTTTACAAATTCGAAAACATAAAATAATACTGTAATTTAAAAGATATTTGTGTGGTAATAATTACATAACAGTAACTGTAAATTTACATGCAGTGCAGTATCTATATATTTTCATCTATGCTATTTTAGGTTTGTTGGGTGTGTCTGATATTATGACTCAATTTCACTGTAGGTTAACTTGTGACCACGTTCAACTTAATAGAGCCTTTCTAAGTCATTCTTAGATGAACATAAGTCACGTTCATAAATACGGTCCTTGAACTCCAACTCTGGAAAATTGAAAGATTCGACAGGAAAAGAATGAATGAGATGCAAGAAGTAGAGACTGTAAAAAAACTTTCAGTATAACTGTGATGTGAAACAATTAAATTAAAGTATAATTATGGGAAATTTGTTATAGAAGAGAGTTAGAAGCATACTTACGATATCAGTAGTAGGTTTAGTTTTCTGTTCACTTTCTCCATGTTTCTTTTCAACCACTTCTTTTAGTTTCTCTTCGTCCCAATTTTCCATTGTGTCATTTTCGTCTTCTCCATCCCTCATATCAACATACATACTTCTCTTTTCAGCTTTCCTTTCTACGGTTAGGTCGTGAGAGAACTTGCATTTAGAGCCTTTAGTGCACTGTCCTTCCTTATAGAAAGCACAGACAATCGACTTGGGATCAGCACCTGCAAATGTTCAATGAAAATTTGATTAATGTGAAGTTAAAACATATAAATATGGTATATAAACCTATTTTTCTATACTAAACATACTGAAAAACTTTAGTCAAGAATTTCTTCTAAATAATTTCTTTATTTACAGACATATAGACTCAGATCAGAAGTTTGAAACTGTGAAAAAACGGCTGAATTAGAACTGAAAGATGTGATTTTTAAAAAGGAACTAACAAGAAGTCATTACTTACAAGTGAAATCTTCAATCAAAACAAATTCTTTCAGATGAATTAGCAGGCATGATGCAAGAAATCGTTCCAACCATGTAGAAAATCCGGTAAAAGAAATTAATTTTTGACAATTCACTGGCCAATTGGAATGAATCTACTATTCAAAAACAACTAATATGGGGCACAACTAAACCACACTTGAGTTTGCAAGTGAAAAAATAATGTTTCTACCGTAGCTGACGTGATATTTATCTGTATTTTGTACAAGTATTTAAATCTAGTTGATTAGGCGTTTTTATTCAGTGAATGCTTATTTTGTGGTTTATTATAAAATATAAATTACTTAATTCTTGACTTTGAAATTTTCAAAAGTGAAATTATTTTTGTGAATTTCAATTTACATTTATTTATTTAGAGAACAAGTTTGAAAATCAAATATAGTCTTCGTTGCCCACCTTTTTCAACCTTCTGAACTGGTCGAAATAGCATTGCCAACTCTTTTGCCTTAGTATCTTTATCCTTGGCTTTTGGATCTTCATTCTGTTTTCTAGGTGGTACGCCTCCTGATTTCACTTGCTTTTCTACCTGCTGGATAAATCGTTGCTGTTTCGCTCCTTTCTTATTTTTCAGCCCAAATGTCTTGTCCTACAGATAAAAAACAGACGAAACTTATTAAAACGAATTAGTAATATTGATGCGCAGTATAATGTTTTGTGAATTACGTCTGGGAAACTCCAGTTAAGGAGTAAAGACAAGTCAGTTCAACAATAATTATACAATCTTATACACTAGTTACCATAATTACTATATCAATTAGTTGAGGTGAGGCTTAATTTTGATGTGAAAAGAACTCTTTTTTCAATTGTTTTTAAATATTTCTATATTTTCAACTCTTTAAAAACTGCTGTAGCTTGTTGTAGAGTTTCCTACCAATATAACTAGGCTTTTGTTTGAATAAGCTACTATTGTGACTCACCCAGTGATAATCTATTCGGCTTCTTGTATTATAATCGTATACGTCAATATTCTGGTTAATGTCACTCTTTTTCACATACAAAGTAGCTTCATACACATATAAGCAGGGTACAGTTAGGTTAGGTTAGTTAGGAGTCAAGTCTCTTGAACAACGGTCTACATGAATCTAATCTATATACTCTTTCCTTACAAAATTCATAATACAATCAACAGCCTAAAATTCTAAGCAATTGGGGATTTGTTGTCTAAATGAAAGGCTGAAAAAAAACTTCACTAGCCATAGTCTACATCTAAATCGATCTGGTAAAGCAATATTTTTTAATAGGCTGGCAGAGCTGATTGAAATTTGTTTGCAATCTACTGTCAATAATTGTCCTAAACAATCATCTAACTGTTTTTAGAGATTACTACTACTCGTTTTACAAACGTTATTGTAGCGGAAGATTTCATTATAGACTTTGCAACACAGAATAAAATGACAGAAAATTTAAATGATGTTATATACATTATATGGATATTATATACATGAATAACTTGGAAATAAAAGTTCATGAATATAACCTAAAAGTCACAAGAGCATCACAACAATAATTGATTTGACATTGTTGAGCTCGGTCTCGCGCTTGGCTGATATAATTTAGCCTGAATTGTGACGCGCGACTACAACTACAGTCGCTCAGTATAACAAGGCTGTTAGATACAATTTATTTCAACATCTATTTACCTCTTGCAATTTCACAATTTCTACTGAGTCTAATGACTATCATAGCAGTGACGTAGCCAGGGGGGGGGGTCCTGGGGGTCCGGACCCCCCTTCCTGTCCTAAATTTTATATAATTTTCCATTAAATTAAACGTAAAATAAGACAAAGCACTGATGTTAATGTTAATTTTCAATGCCAGGAGAGCTAAAAAAGACTGTTCTAGGGCCTCTATTTTTCAAAAATTTTCCGGGGAAGTACCCCCAGACCCCCCCCCCCCCGGTCAATCGAGCCCCCCCCCCATTTCAAAATCTTGGCTACGTCACTGACCATAGTAATACAAAATAATGAAAGTAGTATTATTATTACACATTGAATTCATTGCCTACTCATTGATTTCAATTGTTTGGAATGAAGATAAAATGTTGTATTCAAAAGAAGATGTAATTAAAAAAAATTGCTGAGCATACTCCAGTTAATGACAATGGTAAATTCAGTGTTCCTGAGATAAATATTTGAAGGAACTTTGAAATCTAATATAGTAAACAGTTTTTATAGTCTTTACTTCAAAGGTTTTTCCATCCAATCCTTATTCGTGATAAATAAACTTATTTAACTCGCTTTAAGAATTTAAATTTTATTCAATTTATTAAAATGAGAAATAAGAAATTTCATGTTTTTGTTCTTTATTTCTTGGACTATAAGTGTTAGTTCTGTTTTATATATAAGAAAATAAACAAATTAGTTGATTACAATGAAGACTCTAAGCTATTATGGTTGATTTTAAAATTTCTCTACTATGTTTATTAATTATTAAATTTATTAGATATAATTTTTTAAATTATTTATAATATCTCCAGTATGTGTTCTATACGTTTTATATCTTATATGTATGATTACCATTTGATATAGATAATCAAATGAGCTCATTCCTTACCTGACACGGATGTCAGGTACTGGAGGTGACCAAAAATAGGGATGATTGGTGTAGATGTCATTTTAAAATAAAAATTTCAAGTTCAAATTTGTAACCAAATTGATTCCAATTTAAATTAGCCCTTTAAAGACTTGAATAAATAGATTGTAAACACTTTTTTATTAATCCATAGCTCCAAAGTTAATACATAATATGATCATGAATTGACTCACTAAGGTGTCAACTACTGGTTCCTTTCCCCTAGCTTCAAATCAAGTAAATAATAATTCAATTTTTTATTTTTTCAAATTGTTTCTTACAATTTTATTAATTTCTTCTAAGTAATGGGGGGGGGGGTGTTAAGTCCCCTATAACCCCCCTAATTACGCCTATGAATTTGAGTAAGGGTCAACACAAATCCCTCAAAAAATTAGTTAGGCCTACTTTTCTTCGTACTATCGCTTCCAAGACCCAATATTATCAGATAAAACTCTTTGCTGCCCGAAAATGTGCTCAGTTCAAATTAATGAGGGGTGGATTGGAATTTTGGACCCCCTACCCATGAACGGTTCGTCGCTCACTATCGTGTAATGCCTATGTTTACTCAGCTCAAGGCGATTCAAATTTACATGTAACACGTTAAATTCTGATCATAACTTGGAATTTTAATTAAAAAGGAAGTATTCATGCTTCCTCTATACTTGGAAAATGGTGAATTTTTATTTTAGAATAGCTGTAAATCGGAAACTACATTTTGTCTGTTAGTATGTTACACGATTATAGTTAAACTTCTTGACAGACTGTCATGAAATTTTGCATAAATGTTCTTATTTATAGGCCGAGCGATGGTTTAGGTATGAGGTTTTTTCAGAAAAATGTCCCCACTTTTTATAGGGGCCCCAATTCACCCCCGGATTATTGAGTGTCTGATTTGGGTGCTGGTTGTTTTAAATTAAAATCAAGACAATTTGTGAGGGGGTTTTATCCGTGTATAAAATTCGATTAACTAAACGAGGGTCGATAGAGAGGGGGGTGCAAAATATTTAAAATCTTCAATATTGAGATTTTTCAAATTATTTTTCTTTTTTTGATAGGAATTTTTGAGCCGAGTGTAGTACATTTTTGAAAACTGAACATTTAAGGGTGGTGGTAGGGAAATAAACCTTTTTAAACACGCATTTTTTGGATAAGTTATGCTTTTTTCGAGGGGAAGTGGAAGATAATTCTGTAAGAGGAAGGTTGACATTGGACTACTCTTTAAATACTAGTGGTGGGAAAAGGGTGAGAAAATTGAACAAACACAAATATTGAGATATTGGGAAATTCTCATCAGGTACAGCATAAAAACTCAGGAGACTTTCATTCGAAAAATAAGCATTTGAAGCTAGGACGGAAATTTGAATTTCACCAGATAATGGGGAGGGTGAAAGGTGAAAAAATTTTGAGTTTCTCTGTTAATGGATCATTTTTGCTTTTTATAATTATTGTATGTTAATATTAAGAGCTGCTAAAAATGCATAGTAGCCCTTTATTAGGGGTAATCTTTAGAGGGCACCAATTTTTGGACATTCCAAAAATTCTTTTTTGCAGTTTCCATCAACAATGAAAAATGAATCTAGTCGAAAGTGCTCTTGAACGTTTTTCGAAAATATTTTTTTGAGAGAGGAGTGTTTGTGTTGGGCGAGTGAGGTCTGATCACAGTACTAGTTTAATGCAGGGGAAACTGAGGGAAGGAGAGCTCAGTAACAGGACACTCCTGGAAAAATATTGGTAATTATTTAGTATCCAAAAGTTTCGAATTTTCCGACAATTTTTTTGTGACATTACACACCCCAGGAAGCAATAATCCGTTAAAATTTTTTGGGATCGCGATTTTTCCACAAGAAAATTAAATTTCCGAAAATTTTTTTATGAAAAATTCATAATTTGCAAACATGTGAGGAGCTACATAAAACGATATAAATCAAATCAATTATTTGATTATAATCAAATCAATTATTTAGTATCCAAACGTTTCGATATTTCCGACAATTTTTTTTGTGACATTACACACCCCAGGAAGCAATAATCCGTTGAAATTTTTTGGGGTTCCATCAAAAAATTGATGGAAAATTCGAAACGTTTGGATACTGAATAATACCAAAATATTTAACCTGAAGGTGGCAGGTGTGAAACACTGAAGTCTACACAGGTATGTACGAATCGTAAAGTATTGAAAACTTTTAAGAGTTTTTGGTCCCATATATATAAAACTTTACTTTAAATGCATAGTCTTTATTTATAATGAATAAGTGGAATACGTAAAAAAACATAAAGTCTGAGGTTAGAAATAAACTGACATGTCTATGACTAAATGTGGTAAGCTGATTTAGAGTAAGTATAAATTAAAAATTGAACACATTGACTGTATTTAAGTTGATATTTGAGTTGAGTCAAATTAAATTGACATTTGAATAGATATGTGATGTAAAAACAACGTGAAGATTGAACAATTTTCTTGCTACTTGCAAGTTATACAAAAAACAAAAGGATAATCTACAACTAGTTACCTCGATAACTTTCTCCTTTTTCTTTTGTTCCGTTTTTTTACTAGCAGCTTGGGGTTTTGCTTTCGGAGGCATTTCACTTTCTTTGCACTAAAATGTAGAATTAAAAAAATTCTATAACCTCAAATGCAATGCAAGAGAATTGAAATAGGATGTAATGCAGAGGGTTGGATCAGATGAGTTCTAGTTGGCAGTTTGGTCAAGATCCCACTTCTATCAACATCAACGCCAACATTAGGAAGAGATACTTCTGTATCTCTAGAAGGCGTTGCGGGTCTATACCAGTTGTTCGCGGATCCACTTGTTCGCCAAACTAGCTCAGCCAGTATACAAGCGTGATTCTGTGCGCATGCGTGAAGAAATTTGTGTCAGCTGGTTGTCAATATTATTTCTGCACCATTGCCAATGTTTATGTTTTATTACGATTCAAGATTATGAGTTTTTGTTTGATGTTAGTCCAGTTCTGTTGTACTTTTATAACTAAGGTAATCTTTAAAGTACTAAACTTTTCATGACGCTGATCATGACATTTGTATAGTTTTAAGTATGTAGTTTTTACCACCTTGCTCTAACATTGTACGAACGGTCAGACTATCGTCTTGAAATCGGTCATTGAATGTCAATATATTTTATTTATTTGGCGTGGAACGTGCATGGTTTGTTTGCCAGCTTTTATAAAATTTTATTATAATTTAGGTAAACTCATCAATTATCGGTCTTTCAACAAATATCGACCATTCACAATTCTAACCTAAAAAGTAAGCAATAGTTTCAAGTTCAATTCAATTCAAGAAATTATTGTTTTTTGCCTTTCCAAAAACAATTGCGTCTGAAAATCAATGAGAAATAACTGATTTAGATTCAACTGACCTCCCATTTCACAAACAAGATTCGAACACCTAAGCCGCTAGCTAAGTTATGGTCTATGTTACTTCAAAAGCAAGTCTCGCCTTAATTGTAGCAGGAACGGAAACAACTAAAATCAAATGAAAGAAGAATGTTTATGAAATAGAATGTATCCATTGCCGACTTCATGCACATTTTCCTTCATAAGCTATAAACTACTATAGACATCCAGGAAACTACTAAACGTTACTTCAAAAGCAAGTCTCGCCTTAATTGTAGCAGGAACGGAAACAACTAAAATCAAATGAAAGAAGAATGTTTATGAAATAGAATGTATCCATTGCCGACTTCATGCACATTTTCCTTCATAAGCTATAAACTACTATAGACATCCAGGAAACTACTAAACGTTGCTTATAAGATTGTACTTTTGGACCCAGAAAATACACTTCGTTTTGATCGTCTATCATTAATAATCTAATAATAACTGCAAACCTAAATTATGATTTAGGTAAACTCATCAATTATCGGTCTTTCACCAAATATCGACCATTCACAATTCTAACCTAAAAAGTAAGCAATAGTTTCAAGTTAAATTCAATTCAAGAAATTATTGTTTTTTGCCTTTCCAAAAACAATTGCGTCTGAAAATCAATGAGAAATAACTGATTTAGATTCAGTAGGCTTTAGTAAGTATGAAATTTTGCATATTCTCAATTCTTGAGAGCTGGCAGGATTCAAGCCGGCTAAACTTAAGAATAGCTGATGGGTTCGATTTCTTAAAATTTCTGGTTTTATACGATTTTCCATGCTATTCAAAGTATAAAAAAATTACCACTCACCTATAAGTTAGTTTATTTCTAACTTAAATTTATAATTGTACTGACTTGAGGATGAATTAACAACACCACTACTTGACATTGTAAACTCATCCTTAAAACAAGCCATATTCCCAAAAGGTCTAAAGATATCGATCTATCCGAAATATAAAGGAGGAGAAAAATCTGGCCCAAAGAACTACCGTCCTATAGCTAACCTGCCCATAACCTCAAAACTCACAGAACAGGCTGTCTATGATCAATTAATCCTGCACCTGGAGAAAAACAACCTGATAGCAGCACAACAGCATGGTTTCAGAAAGGGCCTAGGCATGACAACAGCAATATCCAACTTATGTAATAATATCAATCAACTATGGGAGGAAAAAAATACTGTCTCAGGGCTCTTCATTGACCTCCAAAAAGCCTTCGACACACTGGAATGGGACATACTAATCCTGAAACTGAAAAACTTGAAAATAGAGGGTAAAGCACTGCAGTGGATAGAAGACTACCTCACAAATAGGATGCAATATGTAGAGATAGTACATCGAAGGAAAAATGCTCTAATAAACTATAGATCTTCAATGAGGAAAGTGTCTAGAGGTGTACCGCAGGGATCAATCCTGGGACCTCTACTCTTTCTGGTCTACATCAATGATTTTCCAAAAGAGATTGATAATAGAAATCGTTGTATACTGTTTGCGGATGACACCACCATCTTGATACCATCTTGCAGACGTTTGATGCCAGATGACACAGTGGAAGCAGCACTAGATGAGGCAACAACAATATGTAAGAGACTAAAACTCACAATAAACAGGAAAAAAACAGTTCTCATCAGATTCACCCCAATTAACAATAACCCGGAGGAAATAGTGACTGATGAAAGCACCACAACAGTGGACAGCACTAGATTCCTGGACATCACAATAGATAGACACTTGACATGGAGGAAACACATTGAACTGCTATGCAAGAAATTATCATCAGCTGTGTATGTAATACGAAGAATAGAAAATATCACAGAGAAAGGTACATCGCTCATAACATACCACTCACTTTTTGCCTCCCACTTGAGATATGGTATTGTCGCCTGGGGCTCAGCATCACAGACAAACCTAAACAGAGTCCTAATAATTCAGAAGTGGGCCATAAGAACAATATTGGGAAAAAGCATAATGGAGCACTGCAAACACCTCTTTGTGGAATGCCATATCCTAACTGTAATCTCCCTATATATACTGGAAGTAATTATCCTTGTCAGGAAGACCTGCCCCACCCTGAGATGTGAGAAGTACAGTTACAATCTGAGAAATAACAGGAATATAGACCTCCCACAGCACAGACTGAAAAAATTTGGCTGCTCACCAATGTATTTGGGATCATATTTCTACAACCGGCTGCCCAAAAAACTCAAGGACATTCTAGATGATGCAACATTTGCCAGATGCCTAAAGAAATATCTGATAGCCAGGCCTTACTATACTGTCTCTGAGTATGTCGATGAGCACACTTTCCAACACATCAAATGAAGATCAGCAGGGACTAATCTTCAAGAAGGAATGACAACTCCTCAGCCACCTGACTGTTAGGAGGGCAAATACAAAACAAAACTTCACTTTCGTAATCCATTGTATTCAATATACATGTTTTTCTAGTTTTACGATATTATTATAATATACCTACAAAGGCTAATCATCTGACTTGATCTTTTGATGCCAAGGTTTGAAAGGTTAACTCCTTGCTTTTCGGTTTCAGTTAAGAATATATGAATGATGCAAAAGTATATATGTATCTATAATTTAATGGTTGATGATCACTGACACAAAAAAAGAAGTAGAAGTGATGTTCAAGTAGCATTACATGATGCTCAACTAACCCTAACCTTTCTGGGTGTCTAACAGGGCTACCATTTATGAAAGAGATCCTTTTTCACAATTCCCAGTATTTGCGAGACTTATATTTATTTTTTTCTGATTACAGGCTTCATCATTATGAGCCCATCAGTGTATTGTGGATTTGTAAAAGACGAACAAAAACAGGAATGTCTGTCATAAATAATCCTAATGGTGGAGCGCCCGATGCACCTAAGGCTACAAACACCAAGAGTAAGTTACATTCATCTGTCATTTTGGTTCAAATTTGTTCCAAATTCAAAAGGATTCTTTATCATCATCTCATTTAAATTGTCATTAGCTGGATTATAATGATTCATCATTGCATTAGAACCGAAATGTCAGGTGAGGGAACCTGATATTTTTTATAGATGCACCAGCTCTCAATCATCAGCTGGACGAACTAGAGCTAGATCTTCACAGACCATGTGTAAGAGGTGGGACCAATCTTTACTATTCACCAAATCACTCAAGTTTCTAAAAGATCAACACCAGTTCCATTCTTCCAGGATGATTTTTGTCTTAAAAATATTGTTGTTTTTTTTTAAATCTATGCTTTGACTAGTTTTGATGTTTATATAAAAAATGAAGGTAGAACGTAAGTGATAGAATAGAATATGCTTTTATTTTACTTGAAATTTACAGACACAGCCTATATTTATTCTCTACATACATGAATAAATATAGTTAGTGGAACTCATTATAAATAACAAGGACATGAAGAAAAAATGAATAATTTAGGCTAATGTAGCCTACTTACAATGAGTGGAAATAACTTAACCTGAATGATTTATATTAAGTACAATGAATAGCTTCTCCTATTAATATTATAAAATTATAAGGAAACATTACTTAAGCTATCAAATTCATTATGTCAATATAAGAAACAAATACATATACAATAACAACAAGTGAAACAAAGTACTAACTTGCAAATTGATAGGACGGAAGGTAGACTTATTCTGAGATACAATACAATATACAGAAGCGTATCTTTCTTCCTTGTCTAGTTTTTATTGTGATAATTTTTTTAAAGCAAGAAAATAGTTGTATAGCTCCAAATTGGAAAATACAGATTGCTGTACATCCATTTAATTTAGACTTAATTCACAGGGTTTGTGACTCAGTTGACACTGCCTACACGTTAAATGACGGATTAAATATGAAAGAAATGCCACCCAACTTGATTTCTAATATGTTACATTGATGCTACATTCAGTGAGTTTTGTTTTATAATAAATTATGCTTATGTTTATTCTTTTCTGGTGATACCCACATGAATCTGAGACTTTTGCATGTGTATAAAGTGGTTGAGGATGCAATGATGTTATGGATATTGGACCTACAGTTTTAGGTGGGTTCCAAACCACCAGCTAAGTACCGTAATAATAATCCAGATATTGTTATGATTTTGACGCTGACCACCCTCCCAAACGCAGTCCCGAGTGCTTGTGACTGAACATTACTTCAATCCTCTATCTCCTAGTCAATGTTATTGCTTAATTATCTTGGATTTCTTATTAATTTACCATAAAAAGTTATAGTTAATTATCTACCTTTTGACGCACAAATAGATTCCAACCCGTTATCAGGGGAGTTGCTGAAGAGCCTGTAACTTGACATTTTTAAATGGAATCACTCTTTCTCTTTGTATGTCACATAATCTTGATGGTATATATTTCAAAACAAAAATAATAGGAAGAGAGTTTGTGAAAGACTAAGCTAATTCTGTATTATTTTTTCTAGCACAACCACATCCTTAATGGGTCACCTGGTTCATGTAACTCCACGCAAACGCTGAAACTTTGCTTTGCCTTGAATGATTCTGAAACACAAGAATTGGCTGCTCTTGATGGGAAAACTATGGCTGCTTAGACCACCAGTAAGAGTTTTGTATCCTAAAAAAGAATAGTAAACCGTTTTGTTGCTGCCTCTTCATTCTACTGCAATGTGGTGATGTACGTAGATGATAGATAAATAAATAAATGAATGAATTGGTACTCTCACAAGATCTGTGGTTTGATTGTGTTGCACACTTCTATGCTACCCACCTCCTATCAAGCTAAGGAACCATTATTCTAAAAAGATTAAAGCAATGAATTTTCCTTTTTTGCACCTTAACAAATGCAGTATTCTGATGAAAAAATGACAGAAAACTCAATAGCCGAAAACACACAAATTTCATCAAATCATATATTATTGAAGCAAGTACCTGCATTATTTTTAATTATATTATATATTATAAGTAATATATGATATTATTAATAATCAAGTACATTATTTATTATAATCAGATATTTACCAAGTATAGATATATTTTTCACTATTTCGATTATTGAGTTACTTGTCATTTCTGAATAAGAATCAATTTCTCTACACGTTTTGTAAAAAGATGTAAAAAATACACCTAACTTCATGAAATAACAATTTCAAGGAATCAAACTACATGAAATTAGCAAGCAATGCGAAATTCGTGTGTTTTGATTCAATAATAGGTATGAGTTGAGACAACTGATAATTTTACCACATATTCCACGGGGATCGGAATATTGAATATTGTATGATTTATGTTGTACAAGCTATAATGCTCAACATATGATTAATAAAAAATAAAAATAAATAGAAAATGGGAGTGCTGTAAGAGGCTTAATAAAGACCATATTTAGAAAAAATATAGGATAACTATTTATTTTCAGAATTACAGATCATTTACCTATTTATATTCTATTCACAGAATTTCACAAAAATCATACAAAAATAAGTTTTAAGTAGTAGTTTAATATAAATATACAATTAATTTTTATGAGTTGTATTAGTATCTGAACTATGAATCTCATTGATTGTTATTGCAGGATAAATAAGAGTATGGGTCAGGATCCAACATAATGGATCAATTAAACTTAAAAGGCAATATCGAGGCTCTTACCAGTATAACAGAATTCAGTAAAGCGGTAATTGATAACATTAGTAACAGCACGTAATTAACCAGAACAAATGTAGATGTCATAAATTCATTGCTTTCGGACCACACTGCTCAGTTCATTGAATTAATTGTAGAGGGATGTCCTCATACTCAGGGTTATATTCCTAATGCTGTAACTACTTTATAAACAATTTTCTTGGAAGTAGCTTTGTCAAGTGTCAGTTGGAACTTCATTGCCTTCAAGAAAGATACAAACAAAAATAAGAGTTATTCCATTATACTTTTCAACATTTTCATAATCTCCATTATCCTATTTTGACCAAATCCTCAACTATGGCTAGGAAGTTTAGACGGAGTGTCAGAAATAGTATGATGAAGGAAATTGAACAGATTAGATTTTTGCTCAAGATTGCAACAGGGGTAAATTGATAACATTATTACTAGTACATCACCAGAACAAATGTAGATGATCAAAAACTGGTTGGAAACTAATAAATCAATTTTTCTTTGTTCTACTCTCATGTTGCATATAGAATGTAGCTTGTGGGTTAGTACTGCGGATTTACATTTCCAAAAAGTATTTATATTGCAAAAAAGTGCAATTCGCTATCTGGCAGAACTCAGGCTCAATGAATCATGTAGAGAATTTTCTGTTATTCATGATGATATTTGACAGTATTTTCTTGTAAATATGCTTTATTGAATAAATAAATTATCTTGTCTAATCCAAGAAAATATTAATTCAATTTTCAATGTTTACTTCAGAACCAAATTAAAGTAACCCGACATTCTATCCCCAGTGGGTGGGGGTAGTAGAATTGCACCCACAGTATCCCTGCTTGTCGTAAGAGGCGACTAAAAGGGCAACTGTCCGTTGACCTCATTATCCTGGAAACCTATCCTTTATCCTGCTCTTCATCCCAGCCCCTTCCTCCACCCTTTCCTCTTTCTCTGTTATAGGCCAACCCAAGGTGTGATGTGAACCATGCTGATGGGTGGATGACACTGGGCCTTTTGTACAGTGTCTCAAACGGTGCCTGCAGGACACCAGGCGCCCTCCTGCAGTATGTAGCCTTGCCCGGGCATGCGGGGCTCTGTCTGGGTTGACTCCACTTCCCTAGCTGCTCGTGGGAACCACATGAATCTCCAAAATTCAAAACAACCAGAACCAAACCCCAAGGTAACTCCAGAAGTTGCCTTGCCCTCAAACCCATCAGGATCCGCCCCATCAGGGCAGGTTCCTCAATCTGAAATGGGTGCATCAGGAACACAGGAGGTTCCGTTGCATTCTCATGTAGAGGCTATCAACATTGAGAAGGCTTCTATGGATATCAACATGGACGACATGAGCTCAATCGCATCAGCCCCACTGGAGGGGGAGGATGAGCTTCTCAGAAGTCCAGAAACACCAAAATCCGCCGGTATGCTTGAAGATGCCATAGAGCAACTGAGCAGCTTGTGGGTAAAGAAACCAAACCTCACCACTGCCCAAAGAAGGGCGGCCATTCAGGCAAAACTTCTTGAGAGAGGTGAAGCTTTTGACCCAGCAAAGTTTCGGAGGGGTAAAAAGAAAAAACCTAAGAGACCAGAGATGGGTGAAACTCCAGGCACAAATGTGGGTCTAGAGGCTGGGTCAAGGGTGGCCAAGCGCCCTAGAGGCAACATGGCCACCCCTCCCTCAGCGGAAGGACCTACAAAAAAGGCCAGGAGTGGAACTCATAGAGGTCATGATGTCCAACCCCTTAATCTAGGGACTTCTAGTAAAGGAGTCTCTTACAGGGACATTTCTGCCACCAAAATGGCCATTGCCTTGGAAAGCTATCCTGAGGCTAAGCTTTCAGCAGAGCAAGGAGAAGTCATTGAAGACGCCATTATGGATGAGCTCCTGGAGGACGGCTGCACTCCATCATTTGCAGGCACCTACATGGAAAAAGGTGTCTTGATTATATCCTGCATTAACGATGCTACTAAGCATTGGCTGGAGGTACTCATCCCCAGACTCAAACCACTTGGGGAGAAGAAACTCATTGTTGGTCTGAGGAAAGACATTATGAAGTCAATGAGGGTATTCTTTAGAGCTCATCCAAAGCTTCTGAAAAAGACTCCAGAAAAGGTCCTTGAGATGCTTGACAAGCAAAACCCCACCTTGAAGGTGAAGGAGTGGAAGGTCCTGCCAGCCAAGCCAGACCCAAAAGGTTATGGATTTGTCTGTTTCCTGGATGAGGCCTGCTTCAATGCTGTTAGGTCGGCCAACTCTAGAGCCAACCTAGGACTCTGGCAAGTCTCAATTGTCTCAACAACAGTCAAGGACAATGCCCAGGGTCCTCCAGATCAATCTACATCACAGTAAAGCAGCCTCAGCTGCTTTCTGCCAGTTCTTCCTCAGAGAGGGATTTGACCTGGCACTGATCCAGGAACCATGGCTTCACCAAGGAAGGGTTGCAGGCCTGGGTGATACCAAGGGTAGGTTAATTTACTGTACCTCTCTCAAAAATGTCAGAACCTGCATACTTGTGAAGAGAGGTATGGACTGCCTAACACTCACTGAATTCTGTTCTAGAGATCTCACTGCGGTGTCTATAACCTGGAGCAATGAAGGCAAGGAATGGAGCACAATTGCAGGCTCGGTTTACTTGCCTTACGACTCCGGGGACCTTCCTCCATCAAGAGAACTCGAACTTCTGGTGGAGTCATCTTGCGCTGGCGGACAACAACTCCTTTTAGGTTGTGACGCCAATGCTCATCACACAATTGGATGGGGAAGCTCTGACACTAATCCAAGAGGTGAGGCTCTCCTTCAGTTTCTCATATCTAATAATCTTTATGTCTGTAATGCTGGAAACCGTCCAACGTTCGTTACACGAAATCGAAGTGAGGTTATTGACATTACACTTTGCTCAGAAGGACTCCTTAGTGCCATCGACAATTGGCACGTAAGTCATGAGGCCTCTTTGTCTGACCACAGGTTCATCTGTTTTAACCTGCAAAGTGAAGGCAGCTCATCCTGCTATCGAGATCCAAGGAGAACAGAATGGTCACTCTATAAGTCTGACCTCCTGTCTCAACTTGGATCATTAGGCAAGAGAGTCACCTGCTTTGCAGACATTGATCAGATTGCTTCCGATCTTCAGAATGCAATCATAAGCTGCTTTCAGGACAATTGTCCATTGCGGCGGGGAAAGAGTCGTACTAATACTAAATGGTGGACTGCTGACCTTGACCGCAGAAGGGCGGTTGTCAGGAAGCTTCATAACCATTGCAAATGGAGCCGTAACTGGGAACCATACCACAGGGCACTCACAGAATACAGCCTTGCAATCAAGAAAGCCAAAGAGAACTCTTGGAGACTGTTTACACAGGAGGTAAATAGTCTTAGGGCAGCAGCAAGACTGCAGCATGTCTTAGCTTCAAGCCCAATTGGCCTCCTGGGAACTCTGAGGTTACCAGGGGGACAATATACCACTGGAACTGGTGGAAGTCTCAAACTTCTCCTTGAGACTCACTTTCCAGACTGTGTTTTTGAGGGTGCTTGCTCAGGCATGTCCGGCAACAGCGAAATGGGCTCACGGCCAAGAGCTGATCGTGGAAGCTGGACTTTAGCCAGACGTATTGTCACACTTTCCAAAGTTAAATGGGCCATCTCCAAGTTTGGCCCATTCAAATCTCCTGGGGGGGACGGTATCATACCGGCTATGTTGCAGCAAGGACCAGAAGCTCTCTTGGTCCTCCTGTGCGAACTATTCAGAGCAAGTCTGGCTTATGGGTACATCCCTCAAGCTTGGCGCCTCAGTAGGGTGGTCTTCATTCCCAAGAGAGGAAGAGCAGACTACTCAACTGCAAAATCATTTCACCCCATCAATCTTACATCGTTTCTCTTGAAGACACTGGAGAGACTGGTGGAGAGACATCTAAGAAAGGGAGTGCTTTCAGGTACTCCTCTTCATCGGAATCAGCATGCCTATCAGCCTGGTAAGTCCTGTGAAACAGCCCTGCATCAACTTGTGAGCAGGGTGGAGGACAGCCTTGCTGCCAAGGAGATTGCTCTATGCACCTTCATGGACATTGAGGGTGCTTTTGACAATGTTACTTACACGGCCATGGTCCGGGCAGTGCATGGGCGTGGTCTTGAGTCTGCTATATGTAGGTGGATTGAGGCCATGCTCCACTCCAGGCGGATCAGGGCTGATCTTCAAGACAAATCGATGGTGATCATACCTGCAAAGGGTTGTCCGCAGGGAGGTGTGCTTTCTCCTCTTCTGTGGAACCTTGTGGTGGATGGTCTCCTCTGTGAACTCACTAGTAGAGGTGTCTTTGTCCAGGGCTATGCAGATGACATAGTCCTCATGGTACAGGGAAGGTTCACAAATATTGTTGCTGATGTCATGAACGTCAACCTTCAATTTGTTAATGACTGGTGTCTTGGAGAGGGACTAAGTATAAATCCCTCAAAGACTGTAGTTGTTCCATTTACAAGGAAAAAGAACCTGGAGTCTCTCTCCCGGTTGAAACTTGGACCAACACAGCTCAAAGTATCAGGTATAGTCAAATACCTAGGGCTGACTATCGACTCCAAGCTGACTTGGAACAATCATTTGAATAATATACTGCACAAAGCAAAATGGGCGCTTATGACGTCCAGGAGATTTGCAGGCTCCATGTGGGGGATCAAGCCTCACATAGCGCTGTGGCTGTACAAGGCAGTAATAAGGCCTCAAGTCACATATGGATCACTAGTCTGGTGGACAAAGGTGAACCAGATTACAGCTACAGCCAAACTCACAAGTTTACAAAGGATGGGCACACTCCTAGTCACTGGAGCTTTCAGGAGCAGCCCATCAGCAACTCTTGAAGTTGCTCTTGGCTTGCTGCCCTTGGATATTTTTATCAAGGCAGAAGCACGAAAATCAGCCTATCGATTGAAAGTCACAGGCCAATGGAGGGAAGGCCTGTCTGGAACAGGCCATTGCACAATCACCAAAGCTGTTGCTCATAGCCCTGTGCTTGAAATGACTTCAGATGTCATGAGTATGGAGATGGTTTTCACTAAACCTTTTTCTGTTAAATTCTGCTCTAGAGAGGAGTGGAGGTCTGAGGAAGGGCCCTATATCAGGAGAGGTAGCCTTGTCTGGTACACAGACGGCTCTCTTATTGAAGGGAAATCTGGCTATGGGGTGTACAGTGAATCACCCAGAACAGAAATCTGTGCAAGTCTGGGACAATACTGTACTATCTTTCAAGCAGAAATTTGGGGCATCATGGCTTGTGCCAATATAGGCATTGCCAGACGCTATTGCAACAAGCATATAGTAATCTTGTCAGATTGTCAGGCAGCCCTCAAGGCTCTTGACTCTAATGAAATCAAGTCAAAATTGGTGTGGGAGTGTCACAAAACACTCAGCAAGCTCGCAACACACAACTCTGTGCATCTTGGTTGGGTACCTGGCCATGTAGGCATAGGTGGCAACGAGTGTGCAGATGGGCTTGCTAAGCAAGGTTCTAGTAGGTCATTCTTTGGCCCAGAGCCAAGCTGTGGCATAAGCAAAACTACTGCCTTCCACACAATAAACAAATGGTCCAGGGACTTACATCACCAGCAATGGCAAGGTCACTCAGGCCAAGCACTTGGCAAAAGGCTGCTAGCAGACACAAGCTCCTACTTCACCAACTGGCTGGTGAGGCTGGGTAGAGGTCAGGTTAAGCAGCTAATTGCTCTGATAACTGGACATGGCCACTTCAGGAAACATCTCCACACAATTGGACTCAGAAATGAAAATCAGATGTGTAGGCTTTGCAATCAGTCTGAAGAGACTGCCAAGCATATCATACTGGATTGCGAGAGACTCGGGGCAAGGAGAATGGCTCTGTTTGGCTTTAAGCAACCAGGTGATGAATGGGACGTTAGCATAGGGAAGAAACTCCTGGATCTTGTAAAGGGCACAGGTATTGGTTTGCCTAACTAACGTACTAGGGACACACAATAAGCTTCGGTTGACGTGTGAGGATCTTTGAATCTTCTGGATCTTTGAATCCGTCCCTTCAAACATAACATAACATAACCCGACATTTCTCATTGTTCGGTTCATTGTATGAAACGACTCATTATTTTTCGGCTTTTACCAAAAGTCAATTCTATGAGCTCTTTTTATCTGTTTTTAACTGACTTCCAAAAAGAACAAGGTTCTATATTCGACCTGTTTTTTTTATGTTAGTACATCAATCATTCGAACAATATTGAACCGATTTCGATGATTTTTTTTTAAATGAAAGAGCATCGCTCAGCGGTGGTCCCATCCAAGTTTTGCAAGGATCGGCCCAATACTTAGCCCAATATTAAACAAAAAGGAGCATTCTTCGATGTCTTCATTTCAATCAAGTTTGAATAGGATAGTTCCAAACATAACCGCCAATCGGATAACCGTTGTCGTTTACCAGTCTGATCATTGTACCATATGGAGCGCTTCACATCTAGACGGTTTTCGAAATCATATGATGCAATGCAATTATGCCGGGTAAACGACATTGGTTACCCAAAGCTGGTTCAGTGTGAAACATTAAGTGGATTTTTACTTACTTAAGTTTGGATGTTATGAATTAGTTATTGGCTTGCTAATTTGATAAATATTTCATAATGTAGGCTTTAAGAAATTTATCATGTTTTCAAAGTTTGAAAATTCAACTAAAAAGCTAAAAATATAACATATTTTAAAACAAAAAAAGAAACCGACTTCAGTGAAATGATGAAATTCAGTTTGATAAAATACTCACATACAAAAAAGTTTAAAATAAAGTATTTACTTTAAACTGAGAAAATTTTTAATTTCATACAAGTAATCTTTTGAAGTCGGCGCCAAATTTTCCATAAACTTTTAAAATATAACAGAATTACTCTGTGAGGTCTTCCATGACGAAATAATTGAACAATCTAATATCAAAACTGACACTGTATTCCAGTTAAAGTGAGTGTAAATCACATATTTAATTGAAATACAGTGTTGGTTTTAATATTAGATTGTTCATTAAGTATTTCGTCATGGAAAAAATCACATATAAGTATTCAATAATAAAACTTAATAGATTTGTTATCAATATGTAATTTATTTATCAAATTTAGCAGTTCATTATCTACAAATTAAGTATTTTTTCAAGTGTGCAAACAACAAAATTGCTAACTTCCTACTATGCAAAGGCACTTGGAAAATGTCACCTCGAACTTGAATTTTCTATACTGTAGAATAAATTTTGAATTAGATTATGAGCCACTTGAAAATGATCTCATATTAGTACCCATGAAATTCTCATTTGAAGAATCTTCAAAGTTGTTCCACTGTGTATTATAAAACTTGAGTGACAGGTAACTCATATTTAATGTGGAATTATAAACTCATATTTTTGGTGTGACAGCCGTTTAGCACTGTTGTAGAAGTGAATCTTTAGAAACAGCTATGTAGACTAAATTCCGCGTTGAAATATGCAAATTCATTTAAAACAGTGCGTAATGGCTGTTACACCAAAATGTGAGTAAATAATTCACTTATAAGTTATAGTCTATATGTCATACTTTAGTACAATAAATTATACAAAATTTCAAACAAAGTTGAAAGTAATTTATTGTAGTCATCAGTAACAATAATCCAAGTTGCAATAACGAATACTTACAAGATTTTCATTGTTTTGGCTACAGTGTGGAAATAACAAACATTTGCATTTCAGCTCTTCAATATTTAGAAGATCAGTCGTTTTTTCTAGTGAGTTTACTACAAAAGCTTGCTGATTTTTAATGGACATTTGGAAGAATCTTATTTGAACTTACATTTATCACATTCTAAAGAGCATGAGCTACCACATCGTTTCCTTATTTTATTCACAACTACAATTTCACTTTGATATGTCCACAAACAGCCATCTTTGAATCCAGTCACGTTACAACATGTACTACCAGGATTGAAAGGTACACATTTAGAAGATCAGAATTCCTTTTGGCATCCGGTATAATACAGTTGCAGTTACACATCAGTAGTTGTGACAACCTGACTCCTCTTCTCCCTACCTCCTTCCCGGTCTTTGGAAAATCGAAACCAATCTCTCGTATTATTATTAACTGGATTTTTTAATCCGTACTAGAAGAGATTTGTTGTTTCTTACTATACCTGCAAACAAATAGCAACATTTGTAGCAATATTATTAACTTAATGAAACTAACAGTCAAGATAATGCTCAAAAACATAGAGCAGATAACAATTCTCTAACTGAGACACTATTTAAAAAAATTAATTTAATCATATTATATTAAATGATTTGAATATTTATTTATAAAGTATGGACAATTTTGAGAGTAAAAATTGTTTTATTCAGTCATTTATTTCTAGTCATTTTCAATGGTTGACGAAAATCGAAAACTGTAAATTGGTCAGGGTAAATTAGTGTGCCAAATACACACTTGAACAAAATAGATATAGTTTTCACCTAGATGGCAATATTTATGCCATTTATGCAGATAATTCAATCATTTTCCAGGATAACGTGGAATTTATTTATAGAATTACAGCATGGAAGGATCAGATTTTCAAAGTTTATGTTAATGTTCGATGCTTTTTCAAGTCCTTTAATGATTATCAGAATAAGCATTTGAAAAAAATTGCGGTTGACAAAACAACCATAGTGACATAAGGGCCAACGTTTCTTATATGGCTGCATTTTCACCAGAAGAGTTAATAATAACGAATTTTCAAAAAAAAAAAAAACGTCAATGGGAAATTATTGTTTTTTTTTCTAAGGACATTTTCTGTTTGTTTTAGCATGTAGAATACGATGAGTTGCTATGCTCTCAAGTGACACCCTAGTATTAAAATTCATCACTGTGATGATGTACAACCAGAACAACAAGAGGCTGCTTGGGTACCTTACAATTAATAATGTTCTTGCTCATCCAATATGAATTTGGAGTTTTCAGTGTAAGTAATAATTGCTAAGAAAATAACTCGAAAATAATCGATTGAAAATTATAATCGACGAAAATGCCATGGCTTGTCGAGAATGATACTGTTTGTATTTCAAGTTTACCGCTTTTTCTTCTCCCAAACATGGCTGACCAGCTTCGCTGCCTCTTTGTTCGTTATCAAGCCTCGTCAACTGTCTTCGTATTCTTGTTTCTTATATATTCATTTCATATATTCTATTATATATTCTATTTTCTTATATTCTATTATATATTTCTTATATGTTTTCTTCTTTTTCTTTTAAAATGCTATTTGATTGATGATTCATGATCTGCTGACAGTAGCACGCCAGAAAACAAGCTTGACTAGCGCTAGTCGGCGAACAAGTGGATCCGCGAACAAGTGGTAACTGGTAATGTCCCGTTGTTTTCGTTAGCCGGTCTGGGTGTATACCAACTGGACTACGATCTAAAATAAAATCAGCTGTTGACCAACTCGCCACTAATGGAATGCGGAATTCACAGATTCATAAGAAATAGAATGAGGAATGCACCAACCTATAAGAGCATAAAATCCCTCCCAGTGATATATTATCAAATAATAATGCTACTGTTAATAATCAATATTGAATGATAGCATTTTTTTAGATTTGTGAGCTGAAACTCATAGATTGTTCACACAAAATTAATTCATTTGACTTTCTGAGACTTCTTTCATAATCGCAATAATGTGTCAGCAGAATTTTAATATATCGATCTATCTAGCATATTATAAATTGAGAGTACACGCACATTACTTTGTTTTACTCCTGATGGATAAAACTCATTATAATTATCATTTTTTAAATAAATAAAAGATAATTTGTGAGCTCTAGTGCGGTTTGAACGGTTTTAGCCTATGGTTGAACAATATTAACCGAAATGATTGATACGTTGGCACACTGAGCTGTGTGAACTGGCAAATTTGAAACTCAATTTTCAATGGTAATTTAAAACTATTATTAAAATTGAGTGGGACAATTTGCATTATTTGAATCATGAAATATGAAGCATTATGTTGAAACCAGTGACTTTATAACCAGTTTGCATGATATTGAATCGTGCTTAAATTACTTGATGTTACTTGATTAAACCAATATTTTATGATTTGTACGATCCATCTCTTAGTCAACTTATTTCAACGTACTTGGATAACAATCTATGGTACCGGTACCATATCTATTGCTGCACATTGTACTGCATAATCTTTCAAGAATAATACATATTTCTAGTACATTTATAGTGTCTGATTCAGAACTAGAGAGTGAATAAAAAATAAAACAGTGTACAAACTAGAGTGAATAAAAAACTAACAATGCATTGTACATACTTGTGTATGTGGGTTTATTGAAAAGACGATTGCAAACAATGTTTTACAACGCATGATGCATTGAATAAATTTCAACATGAGTACATAAAACTTATGCTTCTCTTGAAAACATGTTTTTCTACCAACCTAAGCCTTTACTGGACTAGCTGCAACACTCCCACCCCAGCTCACATCATCACAACAAAGCAGGCGCTGTTCATTGGTGACCATCTCAAATTCAAGCACCTTTACAAACTGTTTTTACTAAAATAGGAGCGCTAGTTCAGTTTTTTCTACAACTGTATACTCTGTCACCAATATACTATAGTCTCAAGGAAGTTGTTTATTAGGAATTAGAAAGATTAAACTGTCAGCAGTTGTAGGAAATGAAATTGTATTCTCAGTGAATTTGTTGAATACAATACTGTATATTGATTTGTTATTTTTCATCTTCCTATAAAATACGCCCAATAAATTTTGCTCACTCTTTAAATCAGAACAGTTATTTGCACGCGCAGTTTATATCAGTATTAGCGAGTGGAAGTGTAGAATGCTACACAAAACTCGATTGTTATTGTAGGATTTATCAGTTCAATAGTCAAAATAGCTCCAACATCTGTTTAAAGGTACGCGCGCGTAACAATCACAATATTGAAAAAAGTAATAACTTGGCTGAAAACGTTATCAAAAAATCCAATCACAGTTATTTATTTGATCAACAAATCAATCAATCATGATTGTAAATTAGTGATGGTACAAAAGTGGAATCACAGCTACTTCCATAGTTAAATTATATTATTAGCATTCCATTAATGCAATAAAAAGTAATTGAATGATACCAAAGCATATTAATTTTATTGGAAGAGTTTTTGTAGCCAGGAATGGATAATTTAAGTAACAAATGTACTCGTTGCTGATATAATCTGGACACCACTTGCTGCTATTTTCAATAAATGTTATGAGCAAGGATATTTTCCCAAACATTTTAAATCGGTTAAGGTAAAACCACTGTTTAAATAAAGAGATCCCTCTAATCCAAACAATTACAGACCAATCAGTCTCATTATTAATTTTGCTAAAATTATGGGGGAAATAGTTAAGAAAACAGTATTATAATATTCTAGTAAATATGAAATAATAAACAGAAACTAATTCGGCTTTCAAATCAATAAGAATAAAGAAGAAACCATAATAAAATTCACAAAAATACTGTTTCTCTGAACCTAAACTCCAACATGAAATTTCTTTTGTATTTCTCCATAATATAATAACAGAAAAGCTTTCGATACTATTCTTCATGATTCCTTCTTTAAAAAAAAGGAAAAAAAAACTAGAGGCAGACGGCTTTATAGGAGTATTATTCCTGACCTCATTAAGAGCTATTCCTACAGGATAGAACACAATCACTTTCACAGAAAATGAAATTTTTTCATTTCAACTTGCTAATAGGCTACTTCTGTAATCTGAGCTTTTTCTGTTCAAGAATCACCTCATCTTCTGAGTCCCAGTATTTTAAATATCTCTTCAGAAATAATGTTTAATTCGAACTCTAAGGCCATATATCTGACGTGAAGGGTATTCAACAGTGCTCACGCCTGAACTTCGTTGATAATTTATTTAACATACATGCTTAATAATGTTTCTTTTCAGGAAATTCCAATAAGAATGACTTGAAGACAGCTATTAAACCTAATGACAATTTTGAGTTTATCAATTGATAGTGTTTCTTTCCTAACATCTCTGTCAATGGGTTCCAGCGTCACATATTGCCAAATTGCAACAACATTTATGCCAAGTTTAGATGACGTCTGTCATCTACCTCATTATTGGAAACCGACGCTTTGTATAAAAGCGGTCTAATGAATTAAGCTGCATACACACAGAAGTTCACAGTTTTGAGCAGGTCTTCAATTAAAAAAAGTAACTTTTTGCAAACTGGTTGAGTTTCAAACAAAATTCTCGTGTTGCAAACTGAGTTTTGTGTGTAACTGCAGGTACGTCCTCCACTCTCCACAAATTTAATATCACTAGCCATTCAAATAAAAAGTTTCAAACACTTTTTAAGCTCAAACTTGAGCTAGTTTGCATTTCTCTGTTTCAGACTAAAAAGCTGCAAACATTTGTGTAGAAAACAGCGACTTGTAAACTAGGCGACATGTTACAAAATACTATTGTCAATTCGTGTATTGAGGATGGTAATTCTCTACCATCAGCTGCTGGCATCGTCTCGTATCACGCAACATCGCAATATTTCATAGCAACCTAATTTGGGGGCGTGAACTATATACATGAGGCCCCCATTGTAACTGACGTCTAGAACTCCTACTGTCAAATCGGCACAGGAATTTTTCTTGTCAATGGTGGGGGTTGCCCGACAATTGAGGGGAAGTTGTTTAGTGACCACGGACAGCTGTTGTCACTAAACAACTTCCCCACAATTGATGTGTCGTCTGCACAATATACTGTTCAATCCAAGTAACAGAATAGCTTTGAATAAAAATCATATATTTTTCGTATAAAATGAAAAACAACAACTTTACAATGGTCGCGTGCCATGAACAAAGAGGTTAATTATAATTTGTATAGGCAATTAATTTGTTAACTTTTCAGGTGAAATTTAACGACATGCAGTCAAATATTTGTTAAGAATAAGTATAATAACTCACTTAAACTGGCCGAGTACTTTCGAATCTATGAGATCCATCATCAGAGGCCTCTGATGATGGATCTCATAGATTCGAAAGTACTCGGCCAGTTTAAGTGAGTTATTATACTTATTCTTAACAAATATTTGACTGCATGTCGTTAAATTTCACCTGAAAAGTTAATATTAACAACGCAGTTCGTCATGGAACAAGAAATCCAGAAATTAATTTGTGTTATCACCATAGGCCAAACAAGGAAGGGGGGTTATTGGGGACGTAGTCTGCGTGAATGGAAGGAAGTGGAATGGAAACTGGAATGGAACTGCATAACCAAACCTTTCCTAACCTGGCTAGATGTGACTGAACCACCTCTGTTTACTAGGTCGGTTAAAACGACAGTCGTACAAATGGTGTCCTCCCAATAAAAATGTTATTACCATATTACCATTTAATGGTACGTTGCGTTTCAATGACAAATTTACAGAGGTGGTTCAGTCACATCTAGCCAGGTTAGGAAAGGTTTCGTTATGCCGTTCCATTCCAATTTCCATTCCACTTCAGTCCATTCACGCAGACTACGCTTCTGCGCATGCGCGAAATGTTCGCACGGGTCGTGATCAGGCAACCCCCACCATTGACCAGAAAGATTCCTGTTCCGATTTGACAGCAGGAGTTCTAGACGTCAGTCCCATTGTACAGACGCGAGCAACAATTTAAGATAAATTACATCAGCTGAGTGTCTGATCGAGCTCAACTATGACATAGAACACAAAAGCATTAACATGTTTGGATAGCCATCAGCTGAATTTTTAATCAAATTTAACCGACTGATGTAATTTAGCCATAAAGGTCGCGCGCCGTTATAGAAAAATGATTTGCTAATAAAAATAATTCATGACGACTGAACGCAAATAGCTAATTGAACACTGCTTTCTAGCTGATGCAGTACCATTACATAATATTGAATTAGAATATGAGTATGATGTAGAAGACCACAACAGTAAATTGATGTATTTATTCCTAATTATCAAATACACACATACATATATATATACTGTGCGAGACTAAGCTCCGTGTCCCTGACGGCTGAAGAGGAGAGACGAAGAATACTATACTGGGCAGCGCGGAAGCACGCACAGAGACGCACAATTGCATTGCTTTTGCGATGACATAGTGCATTCCTCCGAGGGATACGGAGCTCAGTCTCGCACTGTATATATATATATATCTATCAAATAATTATATATATATGTGTGTGTGTCTTTGAGCGTTCCCAAGGAACGGATTACTTGAAAATTAAAAACTAGAGTCAAAGTTTTTAAACGCTAAGAATTTTGACAACACTTCAAAGTTGTTGCATAACATTTTTCAGGTTTGTTTATCTTCATAAAATTAGCTCTGCGCATGCATAGGTTAGACATCAATTTCACGCAACCTGTCAATTGTGATGAGTTGATGAGATATATAATGTGATATATTTCTTAGTTGTATTTCTGAATAAGAACAATAGAACTGATACATTTCAATAAGAGATTTATTCCAATAACGTATAAATGTTATTCAACAAAACAAGATACATCATATAAGATTATATTGAATTATAACAAATTTGTAACTTATAAATCGTAGTTAGTTAGTGTATGTTGAATCAACTTTCATGAACTAATATACTATTCAATGATAATAATGGCCTTATAACTGACATATAAGGTATACAATGGTATAAATTTGACAATAGTAAAAATATCAATATAATAATACATTTGTTATAATAATATATAATAAAATGATAATATTAATAATAACCGATTTCATTTGTTCTAAAATAAGAATTTGTTGTTGGTAATAATAAAACATTTCAAACTTTTGATTAAGATATAAGTCAAGGTTTGCTTATTTTATGCGAAGAAACTATGATGGGGTGTCCATGCAGTTTAAGATGAGTTATCAGGTCTGAAAAAACAATATAAAAAAATTAGAAACAAATTAACATGGTTTACAAGCAGAGCTGGCTCAAGGGTAAATTACTACCTGTGCGAATCATGGCTGGCACGCCCTTACTAGGGTGCTAGAAGAATCATTTATAATTTATGGTATTTTTTGTAGTTCCATGTCGAAGTTCTTATGAGAAAGTTTTTATCTTAAATCAATTCAGTATTCATAAATGGACGCTATCTATGCCCATATGTAACCACAATAAATGTGATTTATTTGGTACAGAGGCGCTTTTCTTTAAGAAACATAAGGAAAAGTGAATATATCCTGAAGTTCAATGTGCATATTATTATAGTATAATAAAAAATATTGCCATATACATTTTCCATGTAAATTTGTGTGTACTCACTATGTGTGTGTCGTGCCTACACGTCCCTTATGATCAATGTCCTTCTCAATGGCTTTTTATGTCCAGGTGAAGCTTTAGACACACGTTAATTCTAATAATTTCATTTATTTATTATAGATGTGCAGAGTTCAAAAAGGTAGAGTTTTATGGACAACTCACTATGTGTGGGTGTGGGGAATGACATGTCCCATACAGTCAATGACTGTCACATTGTTGAAATGTTGGATAAAATCGTAACTGAGATAGCTGTTTGACAATGCTATGCCAGAAGAAAGGGTGGATTTCATTCCCAGAAGCGGCAACAGACACTCATGAAAAAGATCATGATTTTTAGAACGAATCTTATAATAGCAAGCAAAATACACAGAAAAAAGATAAAAGGTGTAATTTGAAACAGTTCATAAAAATTAGTTTGGGACAAAAAATTCAAAACTTTAAGATTATAATCGATCAATCCTACTTTGCAATATTGATAACTTCCAAGCATGTGTGCCTCAAAAACTAAGAAATTATTGTGATATCTTCAAGAATTTGTGCTTGAGAGAATGAACAGTGATTGTGATTAGCAAAATATAAATTAAGCAGTTAAAAATAAGAGTAAAACAGAATATACAAGCACTTCCAAAATCCTAACCTCGAATTTGGCTATGTGAGTCCTTATTGGATATTACTCATCACAGATGAGCAAATATAGCCTACAGAAACTAGATGAGTGAATGGCTTTCAGGCCTCATTTTATAATTTCCTTTTATAAATTTTATTAAAACAATAATTGCTCAAATGAATTATTTTGAAGCTGAAATACGTAGTCTTAGCTGCTATTAACTTATTATTGTCTATTATTTGTATGGTCACTATCTCAATACGTTACATTGACAGTAGTTAGAGCTGATAGTATGACATTTATTATTTCATAACCTAGTAATCGCAGTCTTTGTCTATTTAAATTGATTTTTCAACAGTATTTCTCAAATGAGCATAATTGTGTCTTACACTACACTAATAATTGATTCACAAGTTTGAATGCTTCAAGGCTTCAAGTTCAATTCAAGATGTCATATAATAGAGTCAAAGGTAATTGTGCCGCAGATGTTAGCAAGAAAAAAATCACTTGAAACCTTCACCAAATTGTAGTATTATGTCTCCTGATCACAATTATCAAGTTTTTAAGTGTCGGTCTCAATTAATTTATTATTTAATATTAAAAACTCACCTTTTGAACATAACTACGGCTCTGTAAAAAGCCTTTATAGTGCCTTAAGCATAACATCATAGACGAATTGTTTTAAATGTTTATTTAGGCTAAAAAACATTGATTTCTTTCACCAAGAAATTAATTGGTAATAATGGGTGTGCTTTGGTTCATTCGAGCCTTTTACCGTTTACCGGTAAATGAAAATCTACAAATATTTAATATCAAGTTTTGGTTTCAAGTAAAATTCCATTTACCGGTAATGATAAAGATCAATGTAGGGATGGAGTATCAATACCAAAATTATTGATATATCATATCAATATGGAAACTGGTATTGATATTTATTGTGATATAATATCAATATATTCCCAATATTATGTCACTATATTAATTAATTATAGTGATCATTATTATGTTTTCATTAATTCCATAATGCATTCAAAGTAAAAATCTCTTCAATAATTTTTTTGTTATTTTAAAATTTTTACATTTAGAAATAGCCTATATCTGTGAGTTCAGAGTGAAACAAAAGCATCAGTTTCAGATTCTATAGCACTCTATGATATTATCATCCATCATCGTTAGTCACAGTCGGCAAAATTCATAAGCTAAAGAAATAGAAGGCCCAAGCGCCCAAAACCCAGGCTGTGGCGACAGATTATGCAGAAGTATGTGCAATGCATCAAGTGATAAGATTATGGAACAAATTGAAAATGCTTTTATTATTGAATAGATAAATTGTATGAGTAAATAATTCATAAACTAGAATGCAAATTATTGTGTTGCAATGATTTAGGCATTCTAAACACTCAATTCAAGTTAATTGCTAAAGATAATCATTTTGGGGTTCTGTTCAAAATTTGAGTTTTTAATATTGAATAATTAATTAATTTATTGAGACCGACACTTGGAAACTTGATAATTGTGATCAGAAAACTTAATACTACAATTTGGTGAAGGTTTCAAGTGATTTTTTTCTTGCTAACATCTGCGGCACAATTACCCAATATATATATCACTTATTAAATCTACTGCATTATTTCTAAACCTTTATGTATGGTATTACATATTCTTCTGGATTTGGTAAGAATGCAATCAATTGGAGCATTCAAACCTCTTGGTTGTACCACATTCTTACATGTAAGTATACAAGTGGCTGGAAACAAATTATCATAGTTTTTAGTTTTTGTGCAACCTCAAATGCAAGAACCAATTAAAAGCAATTTTTTTCTCCTTTGAAATATATTAGGTTGATATTTGAGAAGAGAGCTCACCTGATACTTCACAGATTGTTCACAAGCTGTGAATGATGCTTGTATTATAAATAAACAATAATCCACTTGCAATAACATTCAGTAACTAGTTAAGAAATTACAGTTCAGCCAGCAGGTGTTATTCTCTGAAAAAAAAAATTAAAATGAATATATTATATATATTCTATTGTAGACCTGTTCAAATTATAAACACATGGAACATACACAATTATGTAGACATATACTTCAAGCAACTAAAAGTTTATGACAGGGATAAGAAACAAAATGGCTATGAATAAAGGTATCTCTGATATGGAACGGTGCTATCATCCATTTACCAAATTTAGTCAGTTAATAAATAAAAAAATCGAACTAGTGTGAGTGAAATTTACAACTGATGATACTAAAGCTTGTTTCATATAATTCATTCATCCATGACAAAACACAATCAAGTGAAGATACAACAGGCATAGGGCTAAGGTGACCAGACGTCCCGTTTTCAACAGGACAGTCCCGTTTTTGAGAGGCATGTCCCGGTGTCCCCACCATCCTGGTCAGGACACCCATTTGTCCCGTTTTGGAAATATTAGATACTAATATTCTACTTCATGAATAGGTTTTTTCATTTATTGAAAATTATTATTGCTCTAAATAATCTAAAAGTTGAACTCAAGTTCTAATTACAATAAATTGAACCTTAGCTCCAAAATCCCTCAATATTATGAGCAGACTTTTACTATTCTTCGGTCATCTTTGATGGTATTGCGAACATTGATGGCATGACATTAAAAACTACGGTTTCGTTTTAATATAAGATGTGTGAGAATGACTACAAAAATATATTTGTATAGAGAAGAAATAAAGTTTTTCCCCTACTATCTGATCAACTTTTAACCCCCCCCCCCCCCGACCTATACGTTCAGTTGTCCCGTTTTGGGGTTTCAAAAATCTGGTCACCTTGGGCATAGCCCACTACTGCTTTCTTTATAAATTTTTAAATGAAAAAATAAATTTTTATATCAAATGTCATAAGGTTGTCACATTATCGCCTTATTCATTGAAAGTAGCTACTTGAACATGTGTGAACCAACCTGAAGTGTTTCAGCTGTGAGGCCTGTTTTATAGACAGAAAAACGCAGCAGGAACACGAAAAAATTTGATTATGCTCTGCCTATGTTGTTATTCTCATGGTACAGTGACATCAACAATGATTGCCATTACATTGGAATAACTATTACGGTATCTCTAATGTAGCCTACAATAATTTGGGGGTCAATTATCATTATCAATTCCAAGGGGTGAGCACACCTAGGTGTACCCACACAAGGGCATTCAAGGTATAGTAGAAACAATTAGTCTGGGCGCGCGGCCTTTTGGTAGTCAGCAAAGGCGCGGGGTGGAGAGGAGAGTGTTTATCGCTCATTTCTAAAAACATTTGTGTCTTCAAGGTCACCATTTCAGCCGTTAGTGGAGCGGTAGAAAGGAGTGGAGTGAGCGAACCAACTTTTACAGGACGGCCAGTAGTGACAGAGCGTAGTGTGAGAGCCATGCGCCCAGAGTAATTGTTTCCACTGTAGATTGAGGAGCGCCAGTATGGCAGAACAAAAAGCTTTTGATGAAACACACATAATGTACCAGCATAAACTGAAAAAATTATAGCTTTGTAATTAACGATCTTAAAAACATTTTTCACTCCAACTCATGATTGAAACCAAGGTAATCAAAAGACAAGGTAGTGTTCAACAGCATGATGCGCAGTAGCAAGTTACAGCCAGCTGATGCAGTGACATCATGCAGGTCTCTTTTCATGATTTCGCCTATCTTTTACATGATAAATTGCATAACTTTATAAGTCTTTTTCTCAAAATATATATGATCTTCAAGAAACTTGGACGTCTCCTATGGTTTATGATAATATATTCAACTGTTGACCTACGGCATTTTTAATATGATCATACAATTACCTATTCAATTCAGATCACTCGATAATGTTATAGCATGTACATAATACAAGGATAGTAGTTCTCGGGTATTTAAGTTATTTTATTTCTCTTCAAATTAATTTATGAGTACTGTGGAAAATTAAATATTCATTTTTTTTAAGAAAATTGTTTGGAGAAATAGGTATGCAATTCCAGTAAGCACATAATATTTAGTTGAAGGTCAATTATTTTATTACGGTTAACTGAATATATTTTTCTCCAATCAATTTCAACGCTCTTCCAACTACAGAAGTATACTGTTAAAAGTATTGAAGGAAAACAGCATCATGTAAACAATATATAAATTATTACAATAAAAAATTAACACAATTCAATTCCATTAAACATTGAATATTTAACCTTCCACAGTACTTGTAAATTAATTGAAGTGAGTTTGAAGACATAAAATAACTTAAATACCCGAGAAGTACAATCCTTGATGTTATGTGCATGCTATAACATTAACAAGTGCTCTGAACTAAATAATTGTATGATCATATCAAAAATGCCGTAGATTAACACTTACATTTATACCATAAACCAAAGGAGACATCCAAGTTTCTTGAAAATCATATATATTTTGAGATATACTTATAAAGTTATGGAATTTAACAAGTAAATTATAGGTAAAATCGTGAAAAGACACCCAAATGACGTCACTTCATCAGCTGATAGGACTCAACAGATGAGTGGAGATGTGCGAGAACACTACCTTGTTTTCTAATTACCTTGATTGAAACAATATAATTTAGCATATTTATAATATTATTATAAGGACGCCTCAGCCAGAATGACAAAATATTGGGCTGAGAAGAGGGAAAAAGCTAAATCAACTAAATTATTTACAATGTTCATAAGAAGAGAAATATTATCTTCTTATTCTAAATTCAAATTAAGTTCACCTAATTGGTCAAAAAGGCTCTGGGTAACCGATGTCAATCACCCGGCATAATTAGCCTACAATGCATCATATGATTTCAAAAATCGGTGGGTGAAAGAGCTCCATATATCATAAAATGATCAGTCTGGTAAACGACAACGGTTGGTTACTCGACTGCCAGTTATGTATGAAACTATCCTATTTGAATAAAACTGAAATGAAGACATCAATGAATGCTCCTTTTTGTTTGATATTGGGCTAAGTATTGGGCCGATCCTTGCGAAACTTGGATAGAACTACCGATGAATGATGCGCATTCATTAAAAAAAAAATTAATCGGTTCAATAGTACCCCAATAATTGATGAACAAACATGAAAAAAACATGCCTAATTGAGAGCCTCCTCCTGTTTGGAAGTTGGTTAAAAATTAAAAAAAAAAAAAAAATAGCAGAGGGTTGCATGCAAACAAACAGGTGTATTGGTTATAAATGCACGCTCCACTGCACCCCTGCCATAAAAAATTTGAAACGCTTCAACTACCATTGTTCTCTTTGAATACTCATATTATATGAATTTCGAACGATACTTTTCGAATATAGTATACAGTGTATGTTTACAGACGGTTGCTTGTAGACAAACCATAGTTACATGATCGTGAATGGTTGCTATGGTGATGGCGAATTCTGTCATTTCCTAAGCTCCAGATGAAGCTAACAAAAAGTTCTAAAAGAGAAGAAAACATACCAACATGGCATTACCAAGCACTGATGAAAGAATGCTGCACAGGCAGAGTCAAGTGATTAGAAGGAGCTACATACCATTCAAAATTCATACACCAAATACAGTAGGTTGGCCAGCAGACTTTTCAACCTTTGACGGAAACAAGCAGCAGACAGACCTCGTGCTGAAACAGGAATTTTCTTAGTTTCATTGCCAAAAAAGTTGAGCTTGCTCGAGCTGTACTAAGCTGCAAGTAGGGTAAATCTCTCAATCATTTGAAAAGTAATTAGGCTACTGTAATCACAATTATCTTTAGTGAACAGCATAGTCAAGTTTAATTGACAAAAATTCATGAAAGAACTATTCAACTCCGTTTGCCTACTCATTTATAATATACCTCCGAACTTCTATACAATATAGGTACTGTGTTTCCAGTAAGGTAAACATACTAATTATTAGCCACCTACCTAATATTGACCCCTTTCACTTTCAACTTCGAAAATCGAGGTTGCACTTCCGTATTTAGTCTAGTGACATAATCGGCTGATAATCGATAAGGTAACTTAGTCGATATATTCCAAATCTAAACCTAACCGCGATCGACTCTTAGTCAATTATTTCGGTGGATCAGATACGGAAATGCAGCCCCAGAGCCGTCTAAGCTAAGCATCGCCGCCACTATCAGCGACAAAAATACTTTGCAAAAAATGCCACCACCAATATAAAGGTAGATAGATAATCTATCAGATGATTTACTTTAGATTAATAACTGTAACTTATGCAATGAACTCAGGTATGAAAGTTGTTGACGAGCAATTTAATGAATGATTTGCATTTGACTCTACTTACCGTAGTTTAAAAGTGATGTAAAACAGCTCTAGATAACATTTCAACAATTAGAGCGGTCGGGTTATTTCACTAGATAGAAATTCAAATTACTATAGGTGGATCGGCCATAAGAATACATGTAAGCTGATGCCATTCTCGTGGCGATCCACCGATATTTATTTATTAAGTAATCTACGTTATTAGATTGATAATTTCATAGCTTGAACATTAACTTAACCAATAAAACTAAACAGTTATGAAGCTCAGTAGATAGAAAAACAAAATTACGCACTGATGGTGATGCTACCAACGTATAAAGCATAATATCTCTGGTAGATTCCAACACAGATTTTGCAGACAGTTCCGAGTTCAAAAGCATTCCATTTCGTTAATTCCGCATTCCATTAGTGGCGAGTTGGTCAACAGCTGACTTTTTTCCACTGTTTTTGTCAGTAGTCCAGTTGGTCGTAGTCCAGTTGGTACTCCCCCAGCCGGTCTTACTTTGTCAATTTAATTCGAAAATATAAATTAACTCTATTCAGAGCTCTCAGTTGATGAACTGCAGTTTATTTTGAAGAATTTCATGCTCATTTGAAGTGTTGGCAATTAAGTTATTTGAAGTGTTGGCAATTAAGTTATTTGAACTAGAAACTGCAATATAGGAATCGAATTCTAGCCCATGTGATCGACCTTTACAGGTATGATGTTTATGTTTAGAAACTAGCTTTTTACAAATGTCTTGTAATATTTAACAAATACTTTGAATATGAATCAACTTGTGTCCTTTTCATTGCATTATTTCCATTTTTGTTTCGAAATTAGGGGTTGCATTTGTGAATTTTCATTATTTGTGATAGGGATAAATATCGTGGTAACAATAATTTTCAGGACTCAGTATTACAACATAGATCAAGTGAATGAATACAGCATTGCCTAAATACTTCCGCCCTCTAACACAGTGCGTGCTTTGCAAGCCTAACCAAACCTTCCCCGGGTGGCTTAACAAGGCTAGATATGACGGAACCAACTAATACCTTTAGTACTTTCATGCATAAAACAACAACAAATAAGCTAACCACCTTTCAATACTTCAATGTTTGTCGGGGTATTATTACTTACTAGTGTGTGTAGAGTGTGCAGGCAAAAAATTGATGAAAAATTTGATAAAAGTACTGAAGGTATGGATCTGTCATATCTAGCCTTGTTGAGTCTTCTTAAGAACAGGAAAAATATGTCAATCCCATTTGTTGACAAGATGGCGACTCTCGAATACATAATTATTTTTATCTTGGGATATTATTTGCTAATTCAATTGCTATAATATCAATTTAAGCCACCTAGGGAAGGTTAGGTAAGGCGCGCGGTGTGGGCACTGTGTTTGGGGGTGGTTGTGTTTTGGAAATATTCTATTCTCTTGATTTATATCGTTTTATGTAGCTGCTTATATGTTTGTAAGTTAAGACTTTTTTTATTAAAAAACTTTTTCAAAATTTAAATTTTCTTGTGAAAAAATTGTGACCCCCAAAAAATTTACTTCCTGGGGTGTGTAGGTGTCACAAAAACAAAAATTGTCGGAAAATTTGAAACGTTTAATTACCATTCATTCATAAGCTCATTAATTTCATTATAACTATCAAATAAATTAAAATTATTTTTCTGAACTCACTCTTAACTCTAAATTCATTCTTTTTGTAAGTTAGCAGCTGGAGGAAGCAATGACCACACTTTCTATACAGGGTGTTCCGGAACTCTCTACCAATACTTCTAGGCAGTGTTTCTGGACCACTAACAAAAGTAAATATTGTAATTAAATGTTTCCTAAATTCCCCAGTTACTCACACAGCCGCCATTTTTTTTTTCACTCATTAGTTTTTTATTCAAACACCTCTGAATGTATAATTTTGAAATTTTGCATACAGCTTTATAAGAATTGAAACAATTTTTAGAAAATTAATCAAAATTTTCTGACTTCAAAAAACAAAATGGCGGCCATTTAAAATCTTTGAACAGGATTAAATTAATAATGGCAGATGATATCAAAATTTGACTAGTATAACGTTTTTTAGATATTTTTATTGCAAATCCAACGATACCTCATTTTCCAAGATTGGCCAACAATTAACAGAGATATGCTACTTTTTAGGGTGTGTAAAATGCCCTAAGAGGTCTAGTGGACTATGGTGAAGGATAACTCCACCTGGTGGTAGCCGGGCTTCTACATAACCCCTGTAGATGTATAAATTTCCGAAGGACCACCTAGAAAGACGTTCTAGGACGTAAAAATATTTGAATTGCATAAATAGGAGATATCAGGTAATTTCAATAAAAGGAGCCAAAGAAGTTGGATACATATATTTGTATCACCAAATAATGAAATAACAAGAATAATAATTGTAACCAGAACGGAGTGAATTACTGGCTTAAGAATTACAGTATGCCAAGATGACAGTGTTGACATCAATAATTATTTTTGTGATAGTTTGAAAACAGATTAAAGTCACTTGAATAAATCAAAATTGATAAAAGGTGTGATAAAAGTGATAAAACAATAATGTTAAAGTTAAATTGAATATGAAGCCAATCATGAACTTCAAGGTTTAAGTTACTAGCAAATGACATTAATAGAACAATAATTAAATTTGACCTTCAAGTTGTTCTAAGAAACAAATGATATTGAAAGATTGAAATGTGTCATGAATGTTTATAATAATTAAGTAATAATATTTCTGCAGTTGCTTACTAAATAATATTTAGCAACAATAAATACAATAATGTAAGGTGAATAAGAAAAATAATTGGATACGATACCGAACCTAACCTCCTGAGTACGCCAGAACAGGAAGAAGTAATGAAATGTAGTTGATGGAGCGAAGCCCTCCAGGTAGATAGGTAAACAGACCAGCAGTGGTCCCTAATGTAATGGACCTTTAGGATCACAGAACAGCTGTGTCGCAATGTAAAGTTGTGTGGTTGCAGGATGTGTAGGAATGCAAATTGACCACCAAATTGCATGGAAGGTTCAGGAATGTTCAGCAGTGTAAGTTGAAGAATGTAGAAAAGCTCACAAGTAAATCACGTTTTTTGAATGGTACAAGTTCATGATGAAGTGCGTTGAAACTTGAAGTAATAAATTCTATGCCAAGTAGGGATCGCCGACTTGCATGATATGTAGAAGATGGAAGCAAATGCATCGAACCGTTTCAAATACAAATGCACATCAATTTCAATGTGTAAAATTGATGCGGTAAATAGAGTTCACAAGAGAGCATGTTGAAACGAACGGTAAGTGATACTACGTAGGAACTGCCTACTAGTATAATATGTAGAGTGATAGCAAATGTAATGAACCATTTCAAATACAAATGCACATCAAATTCAATGTGTGAATTTGATGATGTAGAGAGTTCACAAGAGAACACGTTGAAAGTTGAAACGAACAGTGATACTACGTAGGAACTGCCTACTAGTATAATATGTAGAGTGATAGCAAATGTACTGACCCATTTCAAATACAAATGCACATCAAATTCAATGCGTGAATTTGATGATGTAGAGTTCACAAGAGAATATTGTCAGCCATTGTCAGAGTACATAGACTGAGGAACACCACATCTAGCAATGAATCGAGTCAAGGCAGCCAGGAAGGCTTTAGAAGACAGTTCAGTAACAACTTCAATGTGAACTGCACATGACACCATACAAATGAACAATACTATGTAAGATTTTACAAATGTGCGTGACTTGGGACCGCCAAGCCTGAGTGAAAATGGACCGGCACAGTCGACTCCACAATTAGAAAAAGGAATATCAGCATTTACTCATACAGCAGGTAGCTGACCCATACCTTGATCAGCTCTCAACTTAGTAAACCTAAAACATTTTACACATAATTTCAAAATACCTGTGATAGTACGACGGGTGGAGGGTATCCAAAAGCGTTGCCGTAGTGCAGCCATGGTAGCCTGTACTCCAGCATGGAGTAATCTACAATGAATATCTCTAATCAGAGACTTAGTGAATGGATGCTTAGAGGGCAACAAAATTTGGTGCTGATAGTCAAATGGAATTTCAGCCTGCTGCAACCGTCCACCAACTCTTAGAAGTTGGTCAGAATGAACAAATGGAGAGAGCGATAGCAAAGAACTGCTTGAGTTCAATTGTTGGTTTTGACTCAAGACCTTCAGCTCTGTGCTGAATGCTTCTTCCTGAACAGTTTTTATAAGATGAACCTCAGCACTAGAGATTTCATCTACAGACAATGAACCTGACAATTGAGATTGAATCTTACAATTATGTACAAAACGCAAAACATAAGCAGCAATACGAATCATTTTACTATACTTAGAACATGATGAAATTAGATTAGACCATATTGACACATTGGAGGTTGCTGCTAAAACAACTTGAGATGATTGACAAATTACAACATTAGATGAGAATGAGTCCCAAGATTCCCTAGGTGATGATAGCCAATCTGGACCATCCCACCAAAGGCTGTTGCTGGCAAGCTCAATAGGAGTACAACCCCTTGAGATGAGATCTGCTGGATTGTTGGCAGTGCGCACATGATTCCAATGAAATTCTGAAGTAGTGCCTTGTATTTCTGAAATGCACCATGCAACAAATATGTTTGAACGGTCAGGTGGCGATTTGAGCCAATCACACACCGTTTTAGAATCAGACCACAAATACACTTTGCTGAAAGAAAGTTTTGAAGCCTTAATGACCTTGTTAACTAAGCGAGATAGAAGAAGCGCTGCACACAGCTCTAGCCTAGGTACAGTAAGCAATGGATTAAGAGAGGCAACTCTAGATTTTGAAGTGAACAAATGAGTCTGGACACCACTGGGTGATGCAGATCTGATGTAAATGCAAGCGCCGTATGCTGCAAGGCTGGCATCACAGAACCCATGAAGTTCCAGTGTACTGTTAACATCAGATGACAGAGCACAACGTGGTATAGAGATTTTGAAGATATCTGGAAGCTCATGCAGAATTTTAAGCCATTGAGAAAGGATTTCTGGAGGCAGCTGCTGGTCCCAATTGATCTTGAGTAGCCAGAGTTGTTGAAACAAAATTTTTGGTAGAATTACAATAGGTGAGATTAATCCAAGTGGATCAAAGATACTGGAAATGCAGGATAGAAGTTCTTGCTTGGTGAAGGTAGATTTGTTAAGAACATTAACAAGACTGGAAGAGATAGACAATGTATCTGCAGTAGAACACCAGATGAGCCCTAAAGCCTTAGCAAAATTGTCATTAGCATCTGAAAGAGGCCTTGAAGTTCCGGTCTCATGGAGAGTTGCTGGAATAGTTGACAGGAGCTCAGTGGAGTTTGACATCCACTTCCGTAGTTCAAAACCCCCTTTTGAAAGTGTGGTGAGTAACTGCTGGGCTAGCGTTGTTGCCTCCGACACTGTTGAACCACCAGAAATGAGGTCGTCAACATAGAAATCATTTTTAATAGCATTTGAAACTGGTGAATTTGCAGCACATTCAAGATCAGCCAGATGATTTAAGGTGCGTGTTGCAAGAAAGGCAGCAGGCGCAGTGCCATAACTCACAGTGCAGAGTGTGTATTCTTGAAGTTCCTGCTTAGGATTATCACGCCAGAAGATCCTCTGAAAATCCCGGTCAGCAGGGCAAAGCAGAATTTGGCGGTACATCTTGGCAATGTCTGAAATGAAGGCAATGCGATGAGTGCGGAATCGTAGTACAACATCATACAATTCAGATTGAACAGTAGGACCTGTATGAAGGACCTCATTGAGAGAAACTCCAGTAGATGACTTAGCTGAAGCGTCAAAGACAACCCTGAGTTTGGTTGTGGTTGAGTCCAGTTTAAACACCGGATGATGTGGAATGTGATACACCTTGTCATCTTCACATGATGGTGAAGCCAATACCATGTGATTCAGTTGTTTATACTCAATCATAAACTCAGTATATTGCTTCTTTAATTCTGGATTTATGGCAAGTCGTTTTTCCAGTGAATGGAATCTTTTCAAAGCCTGAAAGTGTGTCTGACCAAGTGTGTGGAAATTATCCTTACGGGGTAAGGTCACAACAAAATGACCATCCTCCTGCCATGTAGTAGTAGCACTGTAATGCTCTTCAACTAATTTACAGTCAGGAGACGCTGTGACAACAGTGCTGGGAATTTCTTCTAATTTCCAAAAATTTTCCAACTGTTATGATACATCAACTGTGGTCAGAAAATTAGATGTCTGAATGGGCTGCTTGAGCTTGCATGACCCAAAAACTATCCAACCCAAGCTAGTATTTTGAAGAATGGGCATATCATTGGATAAGAAACATTTACCAGTCAGTAGAATGGATGCAAAGACTCCTGCACCAAGCAGAAGATCAATAGGAGATGATTGTATAAAATTAGGATTAGCTAGTTTGAGATCAGATGGAATGCTAACTTCAGACAAGTTGATAGTAGCACTAGGAAGGTTGGATGATATGCAATCAACCACAATACAATCCTCAGTAGAAGTCCAAGTATGATCAGTAGATTTCAAAATAACACAATGAATAATTGAAGATTTAGCTTCATTTCCATTAACACTATGAATCAAAGTATTTACATGTACAGCAGGAAGCGATAGCTTGGCTGCTAAACGCTTTGAAATCAGATTTGAGTCTGAGCCTGAATCTATCAGAGCTAAACAAGACAATAATTCTCCCCTAGAATTCTGAACAATTACCTCAGCAGTAGGTAATAAGACAAATGTTGATTTTTGTTGCTTACAAGTGGGTGAAGCAATACTAGTATGAATAGCAATATGTGATTGCAGTTCATCAACACTCATGCCAGAGTGCCGTTGTTCTGCAGCCTCCCCCAGTGAAGGTGCATTGGCCCTGGAACCGCCAGGCACCGGTGAACAGTTGCCGTTGGTTGGCATGCAACTAGTATTGATAACATTTGATGTTACATTCTTACCATCAGGAACCCCTTCCCTAGGTGACCACTGTGCAACATGAAGCAAGGTGTGATGCGGCTTTCCACAGTGAAAACAAGATCTGGCTGAGCAGACATGGTTGGCAGTATATGGCCTAAGACAATTGAAGCAAAGCTTCTGCTCCTGTACAGCCTTTTTCCGTGCAGGAGGCTGCAACTGAAGTAAGGCAGGACAGCGATGTGTAGGATGTGATGAATCCTTACAGAAATAGCAAGACATAAGTTGTTGAAAATTACGATTATTGGAATGAGCAAACTGTTTGTTTAACATTAACAGCAGGTTGCTTGGAAGTTGAAGCAATAGGATGACCATTATTATGACCTGACTGCTTTTGATTACTAGAATTGTTGTTAGCCGAATTGTAAGCAACAGCATCAATGACCTTACATTGAGTTTCTAAAAAATCCCACAACTCCTTCATTGTGGGTATTGTGTCAATTTGCGAGCGCCGCTCCCAATCTTTCAAAGTAGATGAATCAAGATTTGCTAAAATCTTGTGCATGTATAGGAGATCCTTAATCTCTACCTTTAAATTGAGGGCCTCCAGGGCATTTATATTAGACTTCATGTGGTCGATAAAAGCCCGTAGAGCCTGTGAACAATTGCGCTTAAGGGGCGGTGGTGACTCAATTGCATTGATGTGGCTATTTGCAATGGAACGAGAATTTTCATATCTTTGACAGAGTAAGTCCCAAGCTGTTTGAAAATCCTCATTGCCAGGTGCAATATTTTGGATTCTGGCTAGCGCCTCACCGGAAAGAGAGCGCTTCAAATAGTGAAATTTAGCTGAAGGAGCAATGTATTTATTATTATTAATGATAAAGTCAAAAGATGAACGGAAATCTAACCAATTTTCAAAGGAACCATCAAATATGGGCATAGGAATTTCTGGGACCCGAAAATGCTGATAGACATCAGGTTGAGTTGGAGTAGGATTAGGAAAAGTTGGAGTGCTGTTGTCAGGACACACCGCTGTTGTGCGTTCCTGTTGGCGCTCAAAATTTTTTAATACAGTGTTAAAACTGGCTAAAAGCTTCAAGAATTTATTGATAGTATTGAAATGCTCTTGTTGTTCCTCTTCACTTAAATCTTCTGACAGATTTGAGTGAGCATGATCATATCTTTCTCTAACACTAGTTAATTCAGCTTTGATCACAATTAGATGCTCGTAATTAGCTTCTTCATTGATTTCAAATTCACAGTACTCATTTATGAGCCAAGTGAGCTCATTGGTAGCATCTTGCCTTTGTTTGGCAAATTTTGAGTCTGCCTTGGGCGGCATGGTAAAAAATTTGAAAATGCAAATAAGAAAAATAATAATGTATACGACCTGTTCTGATGTTACCCTTACAAATAGCTGTGACTACTATGAACCCAAACGTATAAGTGTTTTGAGAAACCAGTTGCACTCAATGTGGTGTGAGGTGCCTGATGCATGACTTTGATCGACTGGATTGTTTGGCAGTGGGTTGACTTGATGTAGTTCACAGCAAGAGGAGAAGTTCAATGCGGCAATGGTAACAGCAATGCCAATGTCTCGTACCAGGAACAACATGAAATATAAAATAACAAAGCTTGAGCTACTGTAACAATAGGTGCATACAATGATAGAATACCAGGAACAATATTAAAGGAATTAAATGGATGAAAATTCAGGATGAATGCCTGTATCAAAATACAAAACAAATTGCTCTTTCACTGATTGTATGGACTACTAGATATCAGTAGGCCAACTTAAAAGTAAGTTTATGCATCAAATTACCAAAAAAATTGGTATTTGACTTTCGCAGGTTCTATCCGGCCCGGCAATGGACCAAAAAGTATGTAAAATGCCCTAAGAGGTCTAGTGGACTATGGTGAAGGATAACTCCACCTGGTGGTAGCCGGGCTTCTACATAACCCCTGTAGATGTATAAATTTCCGAAGGACCACCTAGAAAGACGTTCTAGGACATAAAAATATTTGAACTGCATAAATAGGAGATATCAGGTAATTTCAATAAAAGGAGCCAAAGAAGTTGGATACATATATTTGTATCACCAAATAATGAAATAACAAGAATAATAATTGTAACCAGAACGGAGTGAATTACTGGCTTAAGAATTACAGTATGCCAAGATAACAGTGTTGACATCAATAATTATTTTTGTGATAATTTGAAAACAGATTAAAGTCACTTGAATAAATCAAAATTGATAAAAGGTGTGATAAAAGTGATAAAACAATAATGTTAAAGTTAAATTGAATATGAAGCCAATCATGAACTTCAAGGTTTAAGTTACTAGCAAATGACATTAATAGAACAATAATTAAATTTGACCTTCAAGTTGTTCTAAGAAACAAATGATATTGAAAGATTGAAATGTGTCATGAATGTTTATAATAATTAAGTAATAATATTTCTGCAGTTGCTTACTAAATAATATTTAGCAACAATAAATACAATAATGTAAGGTGAATAAGAAAAATAATTGGATACGATACCGAACCTAACCTCCTGAGTACGCCAGAACAGGAAGAAGTAATGAAATGTAGTTGATGGAGCGAAGCCCTCCAGGTAGATAGCCAGGTAAACAGACCAGCAGTGGTCCCTAATGTAATGGACCTTTAGGATCACAGAACAGCCGTGTCGCAATGTAAAGTTGTGTGGTTGCAGGATGTGTAGGAATGCAAATTGACCACCAAATTGCATGGAAGGTTCAGGAATGTTCAGCAGTGTAAGTTGAAGAATGTAGAAAAGCTCACAAGTAAATCACGTTTTTTGAATGGTACAAGTTCACGATGAAGTGCGTTGAAACTTGAAGTAATAAATTCTATGCCAAGTAGGGATCGCCGACTTGCATGATATGTAGAAGATGGAAGCAAATGCATTGAACCGTTTCAAATACAAATGCACATCAATTTCAATGTGTAAAATTGATGCGGTAAATAGAGTTCACAAGAGAGCATGTTGAAACGAACGGTAAGTGATACTATGTAGGAACTGCCTACTAGTATAATATGTAGAGTGATAGCAAATGTAATGAACCATTTCAAATACAAATGCACATCAAATTCAATGTGTGAATTTGATGATGTAGAGAGTTCACAAGAGAACACGTTGAAAGTTGAAACGAACAGTGATACTACGTAGGAACTGCCTACTAGTATAATATGTAGAGTGATAGCAAATGTACTGACCCATTTCAAATACAAATGCACATCAAATTCAATGCGTGAATTTGATGATGTAGAGTTCACAAGAGAACAAGTTGAAACGAACGGTTATACTATGTAGGGACTGCCTACTAGTACAATATGTAGAATGATAGCAAATGTACTGACCCATTTCAAATACAAATGCACATCAAATTCAATGCATGAATTTGATGATGTAGAGTTCACAAGAGAACAAGTTGAAACGAACGGTTATACTTCGTAGGGACTGCCTACTAGTACAATATGTAGAATGATAGCAAATGTACTGACCCATTTCAAATACAAATGCACATCAAATTCAATGCATGAATTTGATGATGTAGAGTTCACAAGAGAACAAGTTGAAACGAACGGTTATACTACGTAGGGACTGCCTACTAGTACAATATGTAGAATGATAGCAAATGTACTGACCCATTTCAAATACAAATGCACATCAATTTCAATGTGCGAAATTGATTATGTAAATAGAGTTCACGAAAGAACACTTGAAACTCACGAAATAGGTTGTTACTGAAAGTTCGAAGCACATAGCAGATTTAGATTGCAAACCTGTAGAACAGCCATGGACATGGATCGCTGAGGCAGGAGCTTGAAGAAGACCAGCAAGGAACATGAAGAAGCCGGAAGACAAGAATCCAGAATCGAAGAAGAAGGGCTGAGCCAATGAACGATAGCATCGGGTTGATGAACGCCAATAAAAACGCTGTTTACAAATTAGTTATGCAAATTAGCCAATGCCAATAGAGGTTATGAAAAACAGAGCTTGGAGCAAAAATCAGAACAGAACGAGGAAAGAAGAACAGTAGAGTAGTGACAGCACAAGAATTGAGAGCACAGAAGCAAGATCATTGGAGGGACACCGCCAGCACTGTGCAAGCGGCAAAAACTGGAACTAAAGGAGGAGGAAGTGACACCCACCAACCTGCACTGCGACAAATTGTGACGGAATATTGTCACTGAGTTGTAACAGGGTGTGCAGTGGTTGGAAGTGAAAAACTGCAACCTGTTCTCAACCACCGCACACCCTAAAAAGTAGCATATCTCTGTTAATTGTTGGCCAATCTTGGAAAATGAGATATTGTTGGATTTGCAATAAAAACATCTAAAAAAAAAGTTATTCTCGTCAAATTTCGATATCATTAGCCATTATTACTTTAATCCTGTTCAAAGATTTTCAATGGCCGCCATTTTGTTTTTCATGTCAGAAAATTTTGATTTATTTTCTAAAAATAGTTGTTATAAAGCTGTATGCAAAATTTCAAAATTATACATTCAGAGGTGTTTGAATAAAAAAAATAATGAGTGAATAAAACAAAATGGCGGCTGTGTGAGTAACTGGGGATTTCAGAAAAATTTTATTACAATATTTACTTTTGTTAGTGGTCCAGAAACACTGCCTAGAAGTGTTGGTAGAGAGTTCTGAAACACTCTGTATAATGGAATAAGACAATTATTGGAATAGCGCCAATCAATATATTAGTCAATAGTCAATAGTCAATATTTAGTTACCATACTGAAGTTTTCAATAAGCTTCGGTTGACGTGTGAGGATCTTTGAATCTTCTGGATCTTTGAATCCGTCCCTTCATAACATAACATAACATAACATACTGAAGTTGCAATGCATGTAGAATGTGTATAGTCTGTATAATTGAGATTGATATGAGCATTATATTTTTTGCATTTGCCATTACTTTGTAGGTACTGATTGACAACTCATAGATATCCAGAAGGTATTTGGCTTCTATATATAGTGCATAAAAATAATCAACCATGGACTCAGAGGTAAGTTACTATTAATAACTATTTCCTACAACTGCTCATAAAGTAGTTCTTTATGTACTGAACACTAATTGTAAAACACCTCTTTACTGCTCTGCAAGTGATAATAGTATATTACGTTACAAGTGCGGGAAATGGTGTTTAACATACGAGTATGATAAGTTAATGCACAAGATGAAGTCAAGTGTGGTATTATCATATGATTATGGTAAACATCTTCCCGGATGAGTTATGTATGATATTTTTCGTCATACAAGTCTAAAATAGCAGATAAGTTGAAATAAGAAACTATAAATCATGTTTTACAAACATAACCTCAACACACCAAATCACAGCAACTCAAGGTGTAATGGGCAATAATGGTTCTCAATTAGCTGATCTAGCTATCGACGAAATGGTTTTTCAGTGAAATGGTTGCCAGTAGCCACCCATAAGCATGTGGGAATAATCATTTGATGATTTTTACCACACAGTGTACAATAATAATCATCAAATGACATCAGCTGTTTTTGATTTCTGTAAACAGCTGTTTACCACATTGATTCCTTGACTGGTAAACTGTCCATAACCTACAAGTATGATGAAAAGTACTTTACACACACCAGCTGTTTTCTTTATGCTTCTGTTTTGATTCTGATGCCTTCTCATTAGTGGATCATGGAATCCATGGAATTCACATAACCTCAACAATGGCGAACGCTAACCAAATCCGCACATGGTCTGTGATGTTACATACTACAAGCTTTTATTGTGTTGGAATACAGAACTGCAGTTTCAGGAAAAATATTGTATGCAATTCACGCATGAAGCTTCTTTATTGCTCTTGCAAAATAACTGTGCTCCACCATGCATCATACAGTAAATGTTTTGGCTTGAGCAATAAAGTTGTGCTTCATGCTCTTAATACATAAATAACTATTTGAAGTTTCTCAAGCAATCAATGTTAGAGTACTTTTGGGAACTTTTTGGCGCCTTCTTATATTTAGGTTAGATTTTTGGCTATCTAAGGCCCATGTTATATGGGCAGCTTTGTCTTGGCAGATAAATTGCTGACATTGATTATAAAAAACGGAGCTGTTATATGAGCAGAAAAAACGCATGTGTCATTGATGCAAATGCTTGGTGGTGGAGCTGTTATATGAGCAGAAAAGATGCCGCAACTGGTACCAAGGGTGTCCAAAGGTCACAACAATAAAATTATGCTGTCAACGTGAACCAGTGAACTCATGTGAATACGCCAGAGGAATGTGTGGTGAGCAGTGTTGTCACCATAATTAATTATTATTATCTTTTATTGCCACAACTTTACAAACAAAACAAATTGAAGTTTTATTAGTAAAAGTAAATTTGTATGGCTTTTCATGGTGGGGAGACCCTTACGGGTAGTTTCACCTAGCCGTTTTTTAATGACTGCTTTTTTTTTAATACAGTGAAACCTTGATAAATCGAACCTCAATAAATCGAAATCCTTGATAAATAGAATTTTTGCCATTCCCCTTGAGATTCGATTTATCAAGGTTCCACTGTAAATTATTAATTAATGCAAACTTCAAATAAATAACTTACACTAAAGGTGGCAACAATGGTGGTTTTGCAGATCTGCTGCATCAAAGCTGCCCATATAAAAGCAATGGCATCATTTCTGCCATGTTTTTGCTGCCTGTTTTACCATTCTGGATGCATTGTCGATGCAGATGCTGAGTTTACAGGGTCTGACATTACAGATATAATGCTTGTATAACTTGCACACAGGGAAGTCCATTGCCCGGTAGGCTTGGTGTGTACATGATGTAAATTCTGTTGCGTCATAGCTGCTTGTATAACGTGGGCCTAATGCAGTAGGGATGTATAGAGAGGCAGCCATTCTTCAAAGTCCTAACTTCTCCAATGGAGAAAGATCCACCTGACTTGCAGAGCGTTGAATTTTCACCTTTATTTTATTACATATTGCATTCATGATTGATTTAATTTGTATTCTATTTTCCAACAGGAGACAAGTTAATATGCTATCAAACAAGATATTGAGGCCTTTTTGTAATGCTCCAATGGATATAGATAACAGCCAGTTTGAAATGGCTGTGAAGGCTGAGTTCTTCAATGGCGGAGATTCAAAGGTAATGTATGGGTTGTTCAAATCAATAGAAAATTTAGGAGAATGTCCATTGAGACACTAACTATATTTGTTTTGTGTTTTCCCAATCATGGGAAGTGATAGCCACAAGCCGTAGCAGGTATCTGTTCAATAAGATAGAGATAAGCTGCGTTCTTGTAGGTCCTGTTTGTAACGGTGACCGATTAGATTGGCCAGCAAAAAAGACACTGTTCTCTGCTGTAAATCACTTGCAGGTGATTCGGAACCCACCTAAAACTGTAGGTCTAACTCATCGATCACTAAATCATTACCCACGCACAGGTCGCAGACCTATGTGGGCTTCATCCTCAAAAAAAGAAAAAACGAGTATTTTAATCCAATTCTGCGTTTCAGCAAAGCTAGCATGATAGCTGCATGGTCTGTTTTCTTTCTGCTAGGTCCAATGGTTTCGAGTAAGATAGTATAATGCATAATCATGGAATATTCTACCATCCCTAAATTGGAAAATGTAAGCTGAATGAGTGGTATGCAGGTTTTTGTGTGTGTGTGTGTGTATGTGTGTGAGTGAGGTAAGTCTACAGCATAATTTAACTTTATTTTATTATCATTTTAATTTTTGAATATTGTATTCTGTTAATAACTTCTGCATTTCATATTGTAAATTTGTGAAATTAAGTTATACTTTAAAGGGTTGAGTGGAAGAGTGGACCAGGAGTCCTAACTCCGCCCTAATAAAGGCATTTAATCAATCAATCAATCCATACTTAGGTCTGGATGAAGCCCACATGGGTCTGAGACCTGTGCATGGGTAATGAGTTGGATGATGGTGATTGATGTTGAGTTGGACCTACAGTTTTAGGTGACTTCCAAACCACCCACAAGTGATTTTACAGCAGAGAACAGTGTCTTTTTTGCCAATCCAATCGGTCACCGTTACAAACAGAACCTACAAGAATGCTGCTTATCTCTATCTGATTGAACAGATACCTGCTAAGGCTTGCGGCTATCTCTTCCCTATTTTTTTTGTTAATTAACCTCTAGCTCTACGCAATGGTTTAAGTAGTATTTAAAGGTATTATTACTAGTGAGCCCAACCGGCTGGAGAACTCACTTGCAAACAACTAATTTTGGAAAGGGAAACTCATTTGGTAAGCTTATCATAGGGGAAGGTGGTAACGAAAAATGGCTGTTTTGAAAATAATGATTTAGATAAAATTCACAAGAGATCTATCACTTGAAGTTCAATTTCATTGTTGCTCTGATACACACATTTATTTTCCACAAAAAAGACCTACCGTACTCATATACCTATATATCAGGGCAATGGAATTAGTGTATCAATCTATAGAGTAGATATATTTACCACATGGAAAACAGCTGTTTATATATCTGTATATCAGGGCAATGAAATTAGTAGGTATATCAGCTTATAGAGATCCTATAAAAAGCCTGATCGCATTTATTCACCTACAGCTGATGACAGCTGAAAATATATTTTGAAATCTATTGTGAATTCCATATGGTGAAAACAACTATTTTCTTAAATATAGTAATATATAGATATACTAGCCGGCAGACTCGCTTCGCTTGCCTTAACCGTCTAGCCAGGGGGCTCCGCCCCCTGGACCCCCGGGGGGTCCAACTAATTTCCATTGTGATTGAATAAATTTACAGAAATAGGTGATTATGGGAAGAATTTTGATACCATTACTTAGTATGCATCTAGGGTCTTAATCAAACACTTTCTTATATGTTTTATTTTTCTGTTTATAATATTGTGAATTTAACAATAATATACTATATTTTGTTCATGATTCGATTCCACACATCAATATGTAACGATAAAATTTGAAACCCTTTCTTAGCATGCGTCTAGTCCCCCTACTGAATACGTGTACCAAATTTTATCATTTTTGGTCGAGTGGTTCCTGAGAAACTGTGATGAATGAGTGAGTGAGTCAGTCAGTGGTATTTCAATTATATAGATATAGATTTCACTCCATGTGGCCTTGAGGTTCTTGAGAAATTGTGATCAACTGAATTCCAAAAATCCTAAATTTTGAGATGAATCATGTAACCCTATTTTTCACGTGTTTAGCACCCCAGCTGAAAATTTGAACTTTTTTGGCCTTGTAGTTCATAAAACAAATTATTATTTCATTAATAGACCTAACCTACTGAACTTGCCAGCCAAACAGCTTAAAGGAACAGCTGATAGAAGTCAACCGTTTTTATCATATGGCAGACCCCTTAGCAGCGTTATTTACACTGTCTTTGAACAGCAAAAGACTTTGCACTTTGCATGTAGGCTACCATACAGTCGGAGCCTTGCAATATGTGGGAAACATATGACTGGGTATGATGAAATGTAATTATGCCAGGTTGATTACATCTGTTAAGTACACGTCTAGGGCCTCAACCGTCGATTTTGGGCCAATTTTGGGGCTAATTTTGAAACTTTTTTCCAAGGTACATCTAAGGCCGATACTTAACATGAATACCAAATGTTATCTGATTTGACCTTATGGTTCTCTAGAAATTGTTGTCACCTAAATTTTCAAAAATCTTCAATTTTGGGCCCATTTTGGGGTAAATTTTGAAACCCTTTCTTAGCACGCATCTAGTCCCCCTACTGAATACGTGTACCAAATTTTATCGTTTTTAGTCGAGTGGTTCCTGAGAAACTGTGATGAATGAGTGAGTGAGTCAGTCAGTGGTATTTTGATTATATAGATGATATAGATTAATGAAGGGCTGAGAACCTGATTAGCCTCAAAAAGGATGAAGGATTCAGTTAATTTCATTGGCCAAAAAACTTGACTTGTCTAAAGATACCAAGGATCTGTGTTTCAAATGTGAAGTTGATTGATAAAGGTGTTTGAAAGTTATCGTGGAACATACAAACAAACACACAATGCCTTGAGCCTCAAGTCAAAAGGAAGAACTTGCTTTGCTCGTTCAATTATTGTCATGAACAACACAGTTTAGTTTCTAGAATTAATCAGAAAACTTATTCAGCTTGAGAAGCAACAATTAGCTGGCTTAATGCATAAAGGAACCAAGAGCAAATTTGGGCTAAATGGAGTTGGTGCAGCCATCTTGTGAAAAAAACCGAAACTACTTGATGATAAAGCAAGTTTGGTTGTAGGATGCATGTCTGAATCACAAAAAAATTGAACAAAAAGTTTTAAATGCAGAATTGAGCGCCCACCATGAACTTCAAGGTCAATTTCATCAGTTCAGACTTCCTGTTGCTTGGTTCTTTTATGCACAAAGTTTTTCAATTATGATAGCTCACTACAGTTTCAATTATAATAGTAATTATTATTGCAGATGGCTGCCATCAAGCAGGAATGTGGTATCCAAGAATCAGCGCCACTGTGCAATTCATGGTCAAAGAGTGGTGTTTGTCACAAAGAATCTCCAGGCTTAGGTTCCACCTTGGGCTGCATCAAAGAAGAAGTGCTCGGTAAGACACTCACATCCTATTAGTTACTGCGCAACACATAGCAGAGCACAGTAATTTTGCGAGAGTGATAATGAAGCTTCACAGTCAAATTGCATACAATATTTTTCCTACACCTGCAGTTCTGGATTAGAACACAAAAAAAGCTTGTAGTTTGTAAAATCACAGACCATGCACGGATTTGGTTAGCATGTGCCATTTTTGAGGTTATGAGAATTCATGGATTCCGTGATCCACCAATGAGAAGACATCAATATCAAAACAGAAGCACAAAGAAGTGCAACAGCTGGCGAGTGTAAAGTACTTCACCACTTGCGGAGCAGTAAAGAGGTATTTTACAATTAGTTTTCAGTACATAAAGAACGACTTTACAAGCAGTTGTAGGAAAAGTACTTTATGCTCGCCAGCTGTTTTCTTTATGCTTCTGTTTTGATTTTGATGTCTTCATTAGTGGATCATGGAATCCATGAAATTCTCATTACCTCAAAAATGGCACATGCTAACCAAATCCGCGCATGGTCTTTGATGTTACAAACTACAAGCTTTATTTATTGTGTTGGAATGCAGAACTTCAGTTGTAGGAAAAATATTGTTTGTAATTCGCACGTGAAGCTTCTTTATTGCTCTCACAAAATTACTGTGCTCTGCTATGTGTCACACAGTAAATGTTTTGGCTCGAGCAATAAAGTCGTGCTTCATGCTCTTAAAACATAAATAGTAGTTTATGCAACAATTTTATTTTGACCCTTATTAAGGCATGAGTTAGATGTAAGTTATAACACGAGCAAATGTGAGTGTTATAAATATCTCACAAGTGCTTTGATGGCCAAATAAAATCGTTGCATACACTATTTTTTCTACAATCACTAGTTTACATTTAATTAAAACAATTTCGTTTTACCTGTGACTGTCAGAGATACCTAACCTCTCATCTCAAATACAACAAGTTATAGTAGATTGTTGGGTTAAAGCAGCTAGTGTAGCAGTTTGATCAAATCAGCTGATAGTTTCACAATATTGAATTAGGATATTGATTCCATCAAAAATGCTTCTGATTGGTCCAGAACCTGTGCTATAATGTAGAACCTGTACTATAATGAGCTCATTATGCAACAGGTTTCAAAAAGCATTTCGAAAAGACAGCTGTTTTGGCATCAATTGTGAAACTGTAATGTATACATTATGACATGGTCGTAGATAATAACTATTTTCATGGCAAACCACAATCTTACTGAGGATATTATAAAACACTGGTTCTTCAATTAATGGTCATGTTTTTTAGGTATGAAATGTGATTTAATAGTAACTAATTACTTGCTGTAGTTCCTTTTAAAATTAATTAGTTGATATTTGGAAATTAAATAATATTCTCTATTTAATCACTCCACCATAAAAGGCTAGTAAATACTAGTGATTCATTATTTAGGGGAGTGATGTAGCAGGTATCTGTTCAGTCAGCTAAAGAGTTACAATATCTACAATACCTTGGGGCCCTCTTTGTATGGATTGCTGGCCAGTAAAAACGACTCAGTTCTCTACTGAAAAATCACTTTCTTGTAGATTGGAACCCACCTAAAACTGTAGGATCAGCTCATCAATTGTCTTGATTTGATTTGAATTGAATTGATTTGTCTTATCATATTTATGCTGATGACCTTGTCTGCTACAGTCATTTCCCTTCAGGTCACTTTTCTCATGTCAATAATGCTGTTGCTGCTATGAACAGTGGCGGATTAATGAATTTTTATGGGAGGGGGCGACAAAATACCCGTTGGTCGGGGGGGGGGGGGTATGGAATAAAATTTTTGGAAATTTAGTAGCCTTTAACCGCATTTTACACCATTCTAGCACTTAAAATGTAGTAGAAATATAATTTTTTCGTGTTTAAGAACAATCAAATTTCCCCTAGCTAGAGTAGTTTATTTCTGTATATTCATGTGGAATTAGGAATAAAAAAATTTTTATACAATACAATATGTCTTGAACAAAAATTGCTTTGCTAGCTTAATTTTTATCAAAATTTACAGAGAAATGAACAGAGTCTAAGCAATTTATTCGTGATCATGATGATTTTTAGACCTATATATATATTTAAATTAATCTCAACATTCTTTCATGTTTCATAATACCAGTACTACAATAAATATGTATTAGGTCAAAAACAAACAGAAATTTATATGCCCCTACCTATTCTATAAAAGATTAATCTTATTCAAACTAATTTCACTTGATATAAGATTTCCTTCATTCTCTGTCATTTGTTAATTCGTCATTGAATTAAAATTATGTCAACAGTTAAAGATGAAGTAAAGGTAATATAGAAAATAAGACAAAATAAGTATTACAACATTTGTTAATTCCCGGCCGGCGGAGGCGGAGTGGTAAGACAAGTTGGAGGTATTCCGTCTGTGGCGGGACAATTAAAATTTAACTGAGTGCATGTCACAAGTGTTACCCTTTTTAATTTTTTAAAATGTGCAAGCCCTCGGGGGTGGGGCGGTCGCCCCCTCCGCCCCCCCTTTAATCCGCCCTTGGCTATGAATGTGAACATATCATCTCTGGTTATATGGGCAAAGGCACATTGCCTGAGCCTTAATTCTAACAAATGCATAAGTATCATAATTGCTTATGGTAGGTTCTACAACCAGCTTGATTTGACTGCTGTGCCCAGGGTCATGCTTGTTGGTCATGCTTTGCAATATGAGGATTGTGTGAAGGTTTTAGGAGTGTATATTGACAGAAATCTCAATTGGACTGCACATATTAATACTTTGTCAAGGCGGATCTTTGCTGCAATGCACCAGCTGAAGAGATTGAGAAAATTCCTCCCAACCAACCTATGTGTTGCACTTGTGCAGAGCCTGGTTTTGCCCATTATTGACTATGGTAGTAAGGTCTATAATGACATGACTGAGGAGCTGAATTTGAAAATTCAGCATGCCTTAAACTATGCTGTTAGGTTCATCTTTGATGCAAGAAGAGATGATCACATAACACCTTTTTATAGGAGACTTCAATGGCTAAAGTTGAAAGACAGAAGACAATACTTCTTGTTGTGTCTTGCCTATCATCTCATTGTTGAAGGCAGAGGTCCGCAGTACTTGAAGGAAAGGTTTACTCTTCTTAGACAGGTTCATTCCAGGAACACCCAGCAGCACGACTATTTTCTGCAGATTCCCCTCCATTGCACGGTCATGTATAATACTTCATTCACTGTTACAGCTGCTCGAATCTGGAACAGTCTTGCACCAGAGCTTATTTTTTTGCCTTCTTTCAAAACTTTCAAATCACTGCTCTTGTTATCCTTGATTAATGATTCATTGACATAAAATCTTTCAAAATTGCTTTTATTATCATTTTCTAATCATCACTTAACTTTTCTTTTTTTTTTGTTTCCAACCTTCAAATAATTATTTTCTGGAATTAGTTATGATTATTATAATTTCTTCTCATTTTAATATTTATTATTTCACATGAAAATGCATAATTTATCTTATAATTTAGTTTTGTAATGTGTTATTGAATCTAGGTATCTGGATGGTAATTATTTTTCAAATGTTTTGTAATTATTATCTTTATTCTGTAATATATTCTGTAACTATTATTTCCAATACTTTGTATTTATTTATTATTTTGTAAAATCAAATAATTTTTAAACTGTATGTTACAATAGGCGAAAGCCTTGTGACAATTGACAATAAAATCTATCTATCTATCTATCACTGTCATCCACCTCACTACCCTCATACACGTCTCACACCTATGTGGGTTTCATACTTTAAAATTGTACAAAACATCAGCATTATCAAATATTTAGTGAGAACCAGATGTTGAATTCCAATCAATAGAATATTATATTCTTTGCTATACTAACTCTTGTTGTAAGACTTTTACATTTTGTGCGACTTGTGTCCAAGCGCCAAAGATGAGCAAAGGTACATAACATGTTTATGACTTGAGTTTAGTTCTGCATTAAACGAAATTCAGTTCAAGTTTATTCAACATCATTATTATGTAAAAATTGAAAACAGATCCTGTTTCTGGAATAACTAACTATTTTTCTAGTATAATATTGGTATTTTTAGATGACCATCTGACTGGAGGGTGTTTGGATGAGGCAGAATTGCAATCAGTGGACAGCAAAGAGTGTTCAACCCCTATCTGCATAGATGGAGATGTCATTGCAGGAACTTTTGGACAGGTGGATTCTGGAAATGATTTGCTGACTCATCAAAATCTACAATCTTATAGCTGTGCTCATTGTAGTTATAAAACTCCTAGATTGAGTAGTTTAATGCAACATATAAGAAAAATACATTCAGAGGAAATACAGTATGCCTGTAAATTATGTGACTATGTGTGCTTGGATAAGAAAGGTTTACAAATCCACTCAAAGAAGCATAAAAGTAGCAATCAATTCAGCTGTGGGTTTTGTGATTATAAATGCTGTCAGTCATCTAGTTTGAAAAGACATGTTAGATCTCACACAGGTGATAAACCATTCAGCTGTGAACTTTGTGATTATAAATGCTGTGATTCATCTAATTTGAAAAGACATGTTAGATCTCACACAGGTGATAAACCATTCAGCTGTGAATTTTGTGATTTTGAAAGCTTTCAACTTTGTGATTTAAAAATACATCTGAGGATTCACACAGGTGATAAACCATTCAGCTGTGAATTATGTGATTATAAAAGCTCTTCTTCATCTGCTTTATATTCTCATCTCAGAATTCACACTGGTGATAAACCTTTCAGCTGTGAATTTTGTGATTATAAAAGCTTTCGACTTTGTGATTTAAAAATACATCTGAGGATTCACACAGGTGATAAACCTTATTGCTGTGAATCATGTGATTTTAAAAGCTCTCGACTTAGCAATTTAAAAATTCATCTAAGAACTCACACTGGTGATAAACCTTTCAGCTGTGAATTTTGTGATTATAAATGCTGTGATTCATCTAGTTTGAAAAGACATGTTAGATCGCACACAGGTGATAAACCTTTCAGCTGTGAATTTTGTGATTATAAAAGCTCTTCATCATCTGCTTTAAAATCTCATCTAAGAACTCACACAGGTGATAAACCTTTCAGCTGTGAATTTTGTGATTATAAATGCTGTCAGTCATCTAGTTTGAAAAGACATGTTAGATCTCACACAGGTGATAAACCATTCAGCTGTGAACTTTGTGATTATAAATGCTGTGATTCATCTAATTTGGAAAGACATGTTAGATCTCACACAGGTGAAAAACCTTTCAGCTGTGAATTTTGTGATTATAAAAGTGCTCGACTTATCCATTTAAAAATTCATCTAAGAACTCACATAGGTGATTAACCTTTCAGTTGTGAATTTTGTGACTATAATAGCTGCTCTTTATCCCACTTATGAAAAACCATCTTAAGCCGCGTCTCCACCAACCGAACATGTCTGCTGAACATGTTGGCTAATACAAAAAACGGGCAAACATTAAACATATGGGTCCTCAAACATGTTCCTGAGTACAATTGAAATGTTCGGTCTGTGAGTGAACAGTGTTGACCGATCATAATGTTTGAGAAGGCATCCACACCAAACCAACTCCAAAAAATGTTTGGTGACATCAGCTGATTCCAGTGAACACTGCTCGCCGAGCATGTTTGGTTGGTGGAGACTTGGCTTTAGAAATCATACAAACGTGTAACCTTCCTATTGTGAATTCTGTGATTATAGGAGTGCTCCGTATGTGTTCAGAAATATTGTCTCTGTTTGAATATCTCTATTTGCATCCATGGCTGAATTAGTACATCAGTCAACAGTTGCTGAATATTGATAATCTTTGAATCCTGATTCTTTTCTACAATTCGGAATGAACTCTTTGGATGCTATAAATTATATATTGACCACTGTATCAAAAGTTGCAAAAATTGATCAATGCTATTGTACGAAGAATTAGTTGAGTTTCAGTTGTTTGTTGTCTATCACTGAGTCATGGTTCTTGCTGAGAAGAATTGGTGAACTGAATGGCGCGAGTTTAGATTGCTGTGCTGGCATGATTTCTAGTACAATAACCATCATTGAATTTTTGTATCTATGGTCCATTATGTCTGAGTTCTAGAAAATAATTGAACCATTAATAGTAAAGTTATAGAAATGCAGCATTATAACATTTCAAAGAATAGTAATTATCAATATGGTAATGAAGAGAAATAATTTGAATAATACTCTAGTCAATATACACCTATTATTATATAAGCACACTGATATATTTACATTGCACTCTTGATAAAAGAAGTACACAGTATAGCGATAACTTGCATAAAACCAACTAATCTAAACTCAGAATGAAATGACCATGCAACCAAAAATGTTGAAAATATTCGTCATTAGACAATTATTGATTTCAGTTAATGCAATTATTTGATTTATTGAATGTTGTATTCAAATAAGCTCAATAAACTGGAATGGTAATGCGCCATTTAGTGTCAATATTAGCAACCATACTAAGCTTTTCTCTACTAAATATTTCATTTTCCTACAGTAACCCAAAAAGTGCCTATTTTTGCACTAATTGTAGCATGCAAAATAGTCTATTCCTGTACCAGTGCGAGAAAGTAAATTACAGTGTGGAAAAGTACTTTTCCGCACTCCAAATTTGCAACCTAACAACACAAAATAGTGAGCATGTAATACGCAGGTTCCCTATTCTGCATTCAAAAATAGGTTGGCTACTCCGCTTCAGCTGTGAATAGTTGTTGTTGATGAAATTGATTTGATTTGAAGATAGGTTATGTGAGGAATTTTCAGGTTATGTATGCCCTGTTTTGTTCTGACTGAATTACTTTATACATTACTGTAGAAAAAATTTAATGTGTAATTTGAGTGCAAAGTATTGTTTCTGCACTCAAGAATTTTTTTTCACTCACCTTTGGCTCGTGAAAAAAACTGTTTCTCTTGATGCAGAAAAATGGTGCTTTGCACTCTAGTTACACAAATTGCTATTTCCTACAGTAACCCAAAAAGTGCCTATTTTTGCACTAACTGTAGCATGCAAAATAGTCTATTCCTAAACCAGTGTGGGAAAGTAAATTCCAGTGTGGGTATAGTATATTTTTTTTTTTTTTTTTTTTTTTTTTTTTTTTTTTGTAGATTACGTCTTGGAGACTCCAGTTAAGGAGTATAAGACAAGTCAGATCAACAATATTATACACTAGATACCATAATTACTTCAATTAGTTGAGGTGAGGCTTAATTTTGATGTGAAAGGAACTCTTTTACACTATAAAAAGCTTTATCAACTAAATATTTCTTCAATTGATTTTTAAATATTTCTATATTTTCAAGACTCTTCAAAAACTGCGGTAGCTTGTTGTAGAATTTCCTACCAATATAACTAGGTTTTTGTTTGAATAGGCTACTATTGTGACTCACCAAGTGATAATCTCCTCGGCTTCTTGTATTATAATCATGTACATCAAGATTTTGGTTAATATCATTCGTTTTTACATATAAAGTAGCTTCATACACATATAAGCAGGGTACAGTTAGGAGACCAAGTCTCTTGAACAACGGCCTACATGAATCTAATCTATTTACTCTTTCTATACACCTAACCGCTTTCTTTTGGATCTTAAACACCCTATCAAGATTTTGTTTTGATGAATTACCCCATACTAAGATAGCATACCTAATATGTGACAGTAAGAGCCCATGGTAAGCTGTAAAAAGTAACTTTTTGTCATTCAATCTAGCGAGCTGTCGCAGGACAAATACCCCAGATGAAATTTTACTACATATTTTCTCAATGTATGGAGTCCAGGTCAATCGTCTATCCAACATAACTCCTAGAAATGCAATTTTTTCTTCCTGGTCTAATTGATTATCGTTTACAAACACGTTTATAGCCCTATCTTCATTTAAATTATGTTTGTTTTTGAATTGAAGGTATTGGCATTTTTTACTATTTATAGTTAATTTCAACTGGTTTAAAAATTGGACAATGGACTGCACACCTATATGGGCACTTATTTCTAAATTATCTAGAATGGAATTGCTGAAAATGAGTGATGTATCATCAGCAAATAAGAGGGCTCTACCACTAATTAATTCTTTAGGTAAACGGTTGACATATAACAAAAAAAGCAATGGACCTAGTATTGACCCCTGAGGCACTCCAGCTTGCACCTCTAATTTATTAGATTTATTCTTTACTATACTATTACCAACTACTGTAGTTAGTTCTACACATTGTTTTCTCCCAATAAGATATGATTCAAACCATTTCAGTTCAACCCCATTTACACCTACATTTTGCAGTATTTCCAATAAAGTTCTATGATTAACACAATCAAATGCCTTTGACAGATCTAAGAAGATTGCAGTAGCTTTATCACCTGAATCTAATATATCTATTAGTTTTTCAACTAGAGAAACTATGGCTGTTTTTGTTGATCTCCCTTTCTGGAAGCCATGCTGTTCATCACAGATAAAGTTAGCTTCTTGAAGGTGCAGAAGTAACCTATTTAGAACTACTCTTTCAAAAATTTTACTTATTACATTTAAAATACTAATGGGCCTATAGTTTTCTACCTTTTCTCTATCGCCACTTTTGAAGATTGGCAAGATCTTCCCCTCTTTTAAATTATCTGGAAAAACACCTTGTTCTAATGAATGATTGATCAGATGAATCAAAGGGTCTAACAATTGATCTTTACATTCTTTCAGAATTTTACTGGATACCCCATCCATTCCTACAGTTTTTTTATTATTTAAACTATCAATGATATTTGACAACTCGTCTTGGCATACTGGGTGGAATTTTAATTCGTTCTGAATCCCCTCAGTATTCCTCATGTTTGCATCACTAATACCTGTATTAAGAGATTTTTGAAGATCCTTAGCAACCAGTTGATAATATCTGTTAAAGAAATTACAAATGTCTACACTATCATCAATATATTTGTTATTTTCGTTAATTATTCTGGGGACACTAGTATAAGCATCTACATGAGCTACTTGCCTATTTTTGTTTATTACATCCCACACTGCTGTGTTAAAGTACACACTATTATTCAAAATTTCAGCTGTTTTCTTACATTTCGCTCTTTTCACTTCTCTTGTATAATTTTTCTTTAGAGCTTTGTAATTATCTTCACTTAACATATTTCTAGATAGTTTGAATTCATCATATGCATCTTTAACCCTATTTCTTTCTGCAAGGATATCATCAGTTATCCACTCTTCAATCTTGTCTAATTTGTTCTTTACAGGGACTTTTTTAACTGGACAACTCATAGTAATATGAAACCTTAAAATATTAATGAAACTATCATATTTGTCATTTAAACTATTGCTATTGTAAACCCTACTCCAGTTTTCTTGTAGCAGATTCTGCTTCAAACAATCGATATTCCCCTGTTCACATTGTTGAATTTCTTTCATTACTCTACTCTTTTTAATTGATTTATGACCTTGCAACCCCACCTCTAAGATTTGATAGTCATGATCAGATAGTTCCGAGCCGCCTAATCTTGTTTTAGAGTAATCTATATTAGTAAGGATGTTATCAATTATAGTTTGTGATGTTCTTGTGACTCTGGTATATTCATGAACTTTTATTTCCAAGTTATTCATGCATATAATATCCTTTAAATCTTCTGTCATTTTATTCTGTGTTGCAAAGTCTGTATTGAAATCTCCCGCTACAATAACGTTTGTAAAACGAGTAGTAGTAATCTCTAAAAGCCTATTGAATAGTTCACAAAAATTGTTCCATTCCCCATTTGGTGACCTGTAAATACCTAACACCGCTACTTCGAAATTATTGTCGATTTTTACTCTCAAACCAGTAACTTCTAAATCCATTTCCACAGCAAATTTCTCTGCATATTCTAAATTAAATGTTTGCATATTCTTAGCATTTTTAGTGAAGATAGCTACTCCCCCACTTCGATGAGATGTCCTGCAATACGACGTTTTCAATGAATAGTTTGGAATATTAAGTTGTGACAATTCATCTTCTTTTAAACCATGCTCTGTGAAAATAGCTATATCAGGAGCCTCTTCTTTAAAAAATACTTCGATTCTATCTATTTTGTTACGAATGTATTGAATATTCTGATGGAACACAGTGAGTACCGGTACTTCCCTATCATCCCTTATTACTTTATCGTTGCTTTTGCATATTGAAGTAGATTTACTTAATCTCTTAGAATCTTGAGAGCCTATCAGATTGCTACAAGAGTTCCTTCCACTAATGCTATCCTGATTTTTTGATCGATTAACGTCTTTTAATACAATTGAAGATATGAATTTATCATCTGAAACTAGTTTCCCTTCCCGGTTTTGAGCCACTTTACTAAAAAAGGTTCGTTAGATGATTGTTTAGGAGAATTATTGACAGTAGATTGCAAACGACTTTCAATCAGCTCTGCCAGCCTATTACAAAATATTACTTTGCCAGATTGATTTAGATGTAGACCATGATTAGTGAAGTTTTGTTTTTTCAGCCTTTCATTTAGAAAACAAATCCCCAACTGCTTAGAATTCTTATTTTTTAGGCTGTTGATTGTATTATGAATTGATTTATTTGTTGACTTAATGGCTTCATTTAGCTCTGGCCTATCAAACCTATACGGAATTGTACTTATTATTACATTAGTTTTTTGGCTGAGTGGCACAATCTCTTTAATTTTTTCATTTATTTCAGGAAGATGTTTTAGATTAGGTTCATTTATATTGTTTGAGCCACCCAGTACTATTAGAAAATCGTTTTTTCCAAAATCTTCAGTTTGTTCCTGTGCTGACTCTACGATAGCGTTTATAGGGGCACTTGGTTTGAAAAAGCTCTGAACTTCATACTTATTTTTTAATCTTTTATTTAGTAGGTCACTACAGTCTCGTCCATGACTGGATGTCAAGAGCAGTACTCTACCTTTCCTATCGTTATTTGCCCTTACTTTAGTTATGGTTGCTGTTTGCAAAACCTGACTATACGTTTTTGTTTGACCATTTCTATTTATTTTTTCCCCATTTGATTTAGGTTCTACTTTTTTTGTATTGATCAGAGGTTCAGATCTTACATTAGCCAAGTTTATTTTTGATTTTAATATTTCGATTTCCTCTGACATAGACCTACATTGACTCGTGAGATTTAGTATTTCAGTTTTATGGTCTTCCTGCTGCAATTTTATAATAACTTCCAGAGATTTTATGTGATCCACTAACCCTATTCGTTCTTCCTCAGAATTTTTTAGTGATGTTTCTAATTTTGTTTTCAATTTGGTGTGATCACTCAATAGTTTAGCAACCTTTTCTTCTACATCTACAGTAGCTTTAAGAGCTGTTGGAGATTTTTTCGTTAATAATTGCTGAGATCGCGTAGCTACTTGAGTTTTAGTTGAACAATTAGATTTAGATGCCTTGTTTGGACTCATTTTCCTAGCTAAAAATTGTTTTCAATTGATTTTAGTTAAATGTTTAATGAAATATTACTTAATTTATTACAATTGTCAACTTGAGACTATTTAATTACAAGAAAATTTATCAATATCGGTACACCTAACCTCGAAAATAGAATTTGACTTTTTATTTAAATACTTTAACTTATATTAGACAAGTTAATGATGTAAATTATTAAGATATTATAAATACTAATAATAATAAACAAAAATACTACTTATCCGTTCGAATTAAAATTCGCAGAGCCTGTTCAGACAACGTATGCACAGTACCACTGCTACCTATATCCACGTTACAAGTGTGGGAATGGTGTTTACTGTCAAGTATGATAAGTTATCACACGAGACAAAGATGAGTGCGGTATTATCATATGAGTATGGTAAACATCTTCCTGGACAAGTTACGTACAATATTTTTCATCATACAAGTCTAAAATAGCAGATATGTTGAAATAAGAAACTGTTAATCAGTGTTATTCAAACATAACCTTAACACACCAAATCACAGCAACTCAAGGTGAAATGGGCAATTAAGGTTCTAGATCAGCTGATCAAGCTTTCAACCAAATGGTATGAGAAATGAGCTATTAATAGCTACTGTACAACTGCAAATTACAAAGCTCCACTCCCACTCCGTAAATTGGAGTGGGGACTTGAAGTCACTGGCCATACTGAAGTTGCGTAGTTTACTAGTTTCTAGAAATACTCATAGATATCTGAGTATTTTGTTCTTCGAATACTAGGTGCTAGTCCGTACGATCATGTACTCAGTAAAAATACCTGTTCCAGTAAATACGCCTCATCTCTATTGCGAACCCTAAAGGTCCACTCTGTCGAGAGGAGAAGTAATAAGAATAGACCCGGTCTGTCGCTGCATGCACCCGTCAGACTGGGACTGTTCGGAATGTGGACCACTCTGTCGTCAGCGTAGAATAGAAATCGTCCCACTCTGTCGTCAGCGTAAGTTAGAAATAGACCCCTCTGTCATCGAGTACTTTTGGCGTCGTCCCGCTTGTTACACAAAAATTATATTTTTATTCTCAAACTGAATGATAAATCTCTTGGATTATTTGAGGAATTTACTAAATAAATAGTTAAGGGGTCAGATTCATATGAATTAGCGCTTCAGACAAGAGTACACGCTTTACACAGAATTATATGGAATCAAATCGATTAGTTGAGTTCATAGGAGTCTTACCGGTGACCGGTAAATGTTACCGGTGGCATCTGATTGATCCAAAAGCATAGCTGCAGCTGATTGAATTTTTCACAGTTGTTTTCGTTAGCAGGTCTTACTTGGCAATTTAATTCGAAAATATAAAACTCTAATCAAAGCTATCAGTTGATGAACTGCAGTTTATTTTGAAGAATTTCATGCTCATTTGAAGTGTTGGCAATTAAGTTATTTGAACTAGAAACTGCAATGTAGGAATCGAATCCTAGCCTATGTGATCGACCTTTACAGGTATGATGTTTGTGTTTAGTAACTAGCTTTTTTACAAATGTCTTGCAATATTTATCAAATACTTCGCATATGAATCAACTTGTGTCCTTTTCAATGCATTATTAACATTTATGTTTCGAAATTAGGGGTTGCATTTGTTAATTTTTATTTTGGTATTTATTTAGTATCTGAACTTTTCGATTTTTCCAACAATTTTTTCCCCACACACTCAAAACACACTAGTAAGTAATAATACACTGATATTTTGTGGGGGCAACACTTATTTGGCATTCAAATTAGAGTTTTCTGATGGAACTATTTTTCTCCCGCGTATGAATACTATGAACACACTGTAACACTGCCAGACTAGGCTAGGTTAGGATAGGTTTGGTTTAGAGCTATTCAAGTAGCCATTCAATCCAAAAATATCATAGTTTGATAACATATGTTTTTTTTGAAATGAAAAGATTTTGTGTTTGGTCAGATCGACAATTATTGTTAGATCACATGGAAGATATACATTCATATTTATTCATTACGTGAGATGTGTGATAGAGAAATCAAATTTTTAGAATCTATACGCCTTGGCGAAAAGGACGTGATTGAATTTTTGTTCAGGCATGGTGTTTTTAAAGAGATTTCTGTATGTTTAAAGTGTGGTGCGGAGTTGATTGTGAATAAATCAAATTTTGAATTTCGTTTTCAAAAGAAAATTCGAATTGGGAAGAAGGCGGCTGCGGTTTGTGGCTTTACTGGCTCGGCAAGGGTGGGCTCGTTCTTGGACAATTGTAGACTCCCAATAGAAAAATATTTCTATTTGGTGTCAATACTTTTGCACCTAAAGCCTCCCCGACAAACATTTATTTGTGAAGAGCTGGGAATTTCGACAACAACAGTGGTTGACTGGTATTCATTTTGCCGGGAAGTTTTTCTGTTCAATTGTTGGAAATTTTGTACCAAGTATTGAAAGGTTAGTAAGCTTAGTTTTCTTCAGATATGTGATTATTAATTTGATTTATATGGTTTAATGGTTGGGAGTTCATAATATGTTTGCAAATTATGAATTTTATAAATGAAAAATAAAATTTTCGTAAAAAATTTTTTTTTTCGAAAATTTGAATTTTTGGGTAAAAGAGACGCGACCCCCAAAAAATTTCAACGGATTATTGCTTCGTGGGGTGTGTAGATGTCACAAAAAAAAATTGTTGAAAAAATCGAAAAGTTCGGATAATAAATAATTACCATTATTTTTTTTGTGAAAGGGATAAATATCGTGGTAAACAATAATTTTCACGATTCAGTATTAGGACATAGATCAAGTGAATACAACATTGCATAAATACTACCGCCCTCAAACACAGTGCGTGCTTTGCACGCCTAACCAAACCTTCCCTGGTTGGCTTAACAAGGCTAGATATGACGGAACCAACTAATACCTTTAGTAATTTCATGCATAAAACAACAACAAATAAGCTAACTACCTTTTAATACTTCAGTGTTTGTCGGGGTACTATTACTTACTAGTGTGTGCAGGCAAAAATTTGATAAAAATACTGAAGGTATGGTTCAGTCATATCTAGCCTTGTTGAGTCTTCTTAAGGGTTGATTACATTGGGATAGTTACTCGCTAGGCGAGTAGCGAGTAGGACGTTACTGACCGACCGTGCTACAGCAGCTCAGCATACCAAGCCAAATTATATTAAAAAAATTATTTCTAGAATCACCCCCATACTATGGAATTTCTAAGACAATAAATAATATCGCAACACAAAATTAAAAGATGAAGTTCACCAACAATTATTCAATAGAATTTCATCAAAACCATATACAATATATCTCATCTGAAGTGTTATGCTGGCAGCCTGCGTGATTAAGTATCGGCTTTGGCCACAATAATATTGTATTTTGGTGTTGGCTACTCTGCCAGCGAGTACAAATGTGACCAAATTCAAAGTTGAGAGCCTGTCATGTCAAATTTCATAATTATACATTCAGAGGTGTTTGAATAAAAAAATAATGAGTTAAAAAAACAAAATGGCAGCTGTGTTTGTAACTGGGGATTTTAGAAAAATTTTATTACGATATTTACTTTTGTTAGTGGTCCAGAAACACTGCCTAGACAGTTCCAAAACACTCTGTAAATTAGAAAATTAATTCGAATATTCAATTTGTTCATCAACTTTAGACAGTTTGAAAATTGTAATGTCTTCCCGAATTATTCCAGTTTAATAAAAATTATTGAGTATTGGCAATACCTCTTAACAAAAAAAATGTGTTGTAGATAACAGGTGATATGAAGTACCTGAAAAACGATTCTGGCAGTTTTTCTATCTCATGGAGATTCATCTTACTCTTTGTTATTGAATCAGGCCATTTTACATGTTTTTGAATGTTTCTTTATTCAGAGGTGGTGATTAAGAAAACAACGAAGAAGGCCTATATGATCAGCTTGAAGAGCCCTAGGACTAACTTCTTTCCTAATTTGAAATGTAACCTCAGCGGGAGGTGGTGAATAATAAAATCAAGGAAAATGTTTATGAGAATGTAGCAACGCGCGTTGGGCCAGCTAGTAATAAAATAAAAAACTAGCTTCTACCCTTATAGTCTTAGGAGGTTTAAATTTGAAACGCTTCTTCATTCAGAGGTGGTGATTAAGAAAACAACAAAGCCTCTATGATCAGCTGGAAGACTAACTTCTTTCCTAATTTGAAATGCAACCTCAGTGGGAGGTGGCCAATAATAATATAAAGGAGAATTTTTAAGAGAACGTGCAACAAGCCCGTAAAGTATATTTGTTAAGTTGTGCATGAATTGAAATTACTCTCCTCTTGACTGCTAACAACTGTTTCTGGCTGGATACCATTCAATCTTATTATTTATCTACATACGTAATACGTCAAAAACCTGCAACTTCAACACCACCCTCCACTCCAACATAACCAAGGACACCAAGTTGACAACTTGAGTTGGCGACTAGGTTGGTCGTCTATGGGCCTCTTTATGGACAGTTTACCATTGATATATACTACTAGATGCTTAACTCTAACATTGAAGGCTATGGCATAGTGAAGCCACTTTTTTCTGGCGGGAAAAGGCCAAATCAGGTAAAAGTTTAAATTTAACACAGGCTCTTATGGGAAAATGTCAATTTTCATTTGAAGATTTCTCACAACTCCCTTGATGGATATCAATAATTCTTTTTTTGAAAAATAGCCCATGATTTTGTCTTACATATAGTAGTAATAATTTGACATTCCAGATTTTTTCTGTCTCAAGCCAATTTCAAACTCAGAGCAGTACATAAGCAGTATCGTATGTGATTTCATGAAAAACATACAGTAATTTTTTTCTCAACATATTCCTATGTACTTTGATGCACTGAATCCGAATCTGAACTCTCGCACCTCAAAAAACACTCGCTTCACAAAATATTTCCAAGATGGCGGCCAAAATTTAATAAGCAAATTTTCTCAATCTTTATGAAGAACAATTCTAGTGTAATATTATTTGTGGTCTGTGATTCCCTGATTTCGAATATATGATTTTATTCTGAGAAAATTCGGGAATAGAAGATATTTTAATAAAGCAAAATTAAAAGTCCAGCTTTTTCAAATTTTGACTAAAATAACAATAATAGGCTATCTTGTGGAGCAGACATACTGAATTATAAAAACATCATAACTTGATTCATCAGTAGACCTCCAGTTGTGTCTGAGGTAGCATTACAACAATGCGAAATTGCCGTCACACGTATATGTAAATGTTAAACTCTTTAGTGAAGATTTTTCTAAATATTATTAACGTTTAAATATCAAGTGAAAAAGTAATATTATGGAACTGCAACACCAAAGGAAATATAAATGTACTGTATGAATAAATATATATATATATATATATATATATATATATATATATATATATTTAGGTACCGCATGCTTCAGAATTCAGTAGGCTCCTATATAAATTCATATTGAGAATCCCAAGAATGCTCACCAATGCCATTGCAGTTCAAGCAAAATCGCTTGATTAAAAGAGTTATTTAATAAATAACCGTACTGTATGGTATATCATGAGTAATTGATGCTTATAAGAACAAGATTGAAGTGGTGAATATGGTAGTACATTATTTTTAATTAAGAAAAAAAAACATGAATGTAAAGAAGCAGAAAACAATCTTGTAAAGCTACATTTGCACATAGACAAAAAAAGACAAAATTACTTGTTTGAAAATAAATATTTCCACCAGACTTGCAGTGATTGGTACATCCATAATCACTACATGAAACAAACATGTTAAAAAATCATTTCACATCACAAAACTAGTCATTTTAGCACTGACAAATATGGTTTTTTTCTATTACCACTATACAAATTAACCTGACTTCACAGTGGATCCCAGAGTTACGCATCTAGTAATATATTATATCAATGCAGTTTACCAGTCAAGGAATTAAAACAGCATGTGGTAAACAGCTGTTTACAAAAATCAAAAACAGCTGATGTCATTTGATGATTATTACTGTACACTGTGAGGTAAACATCATCAAATGATTATTACTGCACACTTATGGGTGGCTACTGGCTACCATTTCAATGAAAAACCATTTGGTTGAAAGCTTGATCAGCTGATCTAGAACCTTTATTGCCCATTTCACCCTGAGTTGCTGTGATTTGGTGTGTTGAGGTTATGTTTGAATAACAATGATTTATAGTTTCTTATTTCAACTTATCTGCTATTTTAGACTTGTAAGACTAAACATATTGTACATAACTCATCCAGGAAGATGTTTACCATACTCATATGATAATACCACACTCAACTTTATCTCATGCATTAACTTATCATACTCATATGGTAAACACCATTCCCACACTTGTAACCTTATATACTATTCCCGCACTGGAATTTACTTTCCCACACTGGTGCAGGAATAGACTATTTTGCATGCTACAGTTAGTGCAAAAATAGGCACTTTTTGGGTTACTGTAGGAAAATGAAATATTTAGTAGAGAAAAGCTTAGTGTGGTTGCTAATATTGACACTAAATGGCACAATACTGTTCCAGTTTATTGAGCTTATTTGACTACAACATTCAATAAATCAAATAATTGCATTAACCAAAATCAATAATTGTCTAATAACAAATATTTTCAACATTTTTGGTTGCATGGTCATTTCATTTTGAGTTTAGATTAGTTGGTTTTATGCAAGTTATCACTATACTGTGTACTTCTTTTATCAAGTGTGCAATGTAAATATATCATTGTGCTTATATAATAACAGGTGTATATTGACTAGAGTATTATTCAAATTATTTCTCTTCATTACCATATTGATAATTACTATTCTTTGAAACGTTATAATGCTGCATTTCTATACACTTTAATATTAATGTTGTATGGTTTAATTATTTTCTAGAACTCAGACATAATGAACTATAGATACAAAAATTCAATGACGGTTATTGTACTAGAAATCATGCCAGCACAGCAATCTAAACTCGCGCCATTCAGTTCACCAATTCTTGTTAGCAAGAACCATGTCTTAGTGACAGAGAACAAACAACTGAAATTCAACTAATTCTTCGTGCAATAGCATTGATCAATTTTTGCAACTTTTGATACTGTGGTCAATATATAATTTATAGCTTCCAAAGAGTTCATTCCAAATTGTGAAAATGAATCAGGATTCTAAGATTATCAATATTCAGCAACTGTTTACTGATGTACTAATTCAGCCATGGATGCAAATAGAGATATTCAAACAGAGACAATATTTCTGAACACATACAGAGCACTCCTATAATCACAGATTTCACAATAGAAAGGTTACACATTTGTATGATTTCTAAAGCCACGTCTCCACCAACCAAACAGGCTCAGTGAGCAGTGTTTGCTGGAATCAGCTGATGTTGCCAAACATTTTTTGTAGTTGGTTTCGTGTGGACGCCTTCTCAAACATTATGATCAGTCAACACTGTTTGCTCATAGACTGAACATTTCAATTGTACTCAGGAACATTTTCGGTGACCCATATGTTTAATGTTTGCCCGTTTTTTGTATTAGCCAACATGTTTGGTTGGTGGAGACGCAGCTCAAGATGGTTTTTTATAAGTAAGATAAAGAGCAGCTATTATAGTCACAAAATTCACAGCTGAAAGGTTAATCACCTATGTGAGTTCTTAGATGAATTTTTAAACTGCTAAGTCGAGAGCTTTTATAATCACAAAATTCACAGCTGAATGGTTTTTCACCTGTGTGAGTTCTTAGATGAAATTTTAAATTGCTAAGTTGAGTGCTTTTATAATCACAAAACTCACAGCTGAATGGTTTATCACCAGTGTGAGTTCTTAGATGAAATTTTAAATGGATAAGTTGAGCACTTTTATAATCACAAAATTCACAGCTGAATGGTTTATCACCTGTGTGAGTCCTCAGATGTATTTTTAAACCACAAAGTTGAGTGCTTTTATAATCACAAAATTCACAGCTGAAAGGTTTATCACCTGTGTGAGTCCTCAGATGTACTTTTAAACCACAAAGTTGATTGCTTTTATAATCACAAAATTCACAGCTGAAAGGTTTATCACCAGTGTGAGTTCTTAAATGAATTTTTAAACTGCTAAGTCGAGAGCTTCTATAATCACAAAATTCACAGCTGAAAGGTTTATCACCTGTGTGAGTCCTCAGATGTATTTTTAAATCACAAAGTCCAGAGCTTTTATAATCACAAAATTCACAGCTGAATGGTTTTTCACCTGTGTGAGATCTAACATGTCTTTTAAAACTAGATGAATAACAGCATTTAAAATCACAAAATTCACAGCTGAATGTTTTATCGCCTGTGTGAGTACTTAGATGACATTTTAATTGGCTAAGTCGAGAGCTTTTATAATCACATAATTCACAGCTGAAAGGTTTATCACCTGTGTGAATTCTGAGATGAGATTTTAAAGCAGATGAAGAAGAGCTTTTATAATCACAAAATCCACAGCTGAATTGATTGCTTGCTTTATGCTTCTTTGAGTGGATTTGTAAACCTTTCTTATTCAAGCACACATAGTCACATAATTTACAGGCATACTGTTTTTCCTCTGAATGTATTTTTCTTATATGACGCATTAAATCACTCAATCTAGGAGTTTTATAACTACAATGAGCACAGCTATAAGATTGTAGATTTTGATGAGTCAGCAAATCATTTCCAGAATCCACCTGTCCAAAAGTTCCTGCAATGACATCTCCATCTATGCAAATAGGGGTTGAACACTCTCTGCTGTCCGCTGATTGCAAATCTGCCTCTTCCAAACACCCTCCAGTCTGATGGACATCTGAAAATACCAATATTATACTATAATAGTTATTTATGTATTAAGAGCGTGAAGCGCGACTTTATTGCTTGAGCCAAAACATTCACTGTGCGATGCGTAGCGGAGTGCAGTAATTTTGCAAGAGCGATAAAGAAGCTTCACATGCAAATAACATACAATATTTTTCCTACAACTGAAGTTCTGGATTCCAACACAATAAATAAAGCTTGTAGTTGGTAACATCAAAGACCATGCGCGGATTTGGTTAGCATGTGCCATTTTTGAGGTTATGAGAATTTCATGGATTCTGTGATCCACTAATGAGAAGACATCAAAATCAAAACAGAAGTGTAAAGAAAACAGCTGGCGAGCATAAAGTACTTTTTGTCATACTTGTACATATTCACCAGTTTACGGTGCATTGAATCGAGCCGGTAAATATCTGTTTACAGAAAGAACAGCTGATTCTCATTACCACATCCTTTTTCAGTGTGGTAATGGATTTTACTGCATTCTAGCTATTAGAGAATTTGGAAAACAGCTGATCTCAGAAGTATTTTTAGTATTCTACTGCTGTGATTGTTTTTGAGGTTATGTTTGATGATGCTTGCTGTAGTAATCAATGTGTTATTGTTATTAATTAATTGAGGATTCACACAGGTGATAAACCATTCAGCTGTGAATTATGTGATTATAAAAGCTCTTCTTCATCTGCTTTATATTCTCATCTCAGAATTCACACTGGTGATAAACCTTTCAGCTGTGAATTTTGTGATTATAAAAGCTTTCGACTTTGTGATTTAAAAATACATCTGAGGATTCACACAGGTGATAAACCTTATTGCTGTGAATCATGTGATTTTAAAAGCTCTCGACTTAGCAATTTAAAAATTCATCTAAGAACTCACACTGGTGATAAACCTTTCAGCTGTGAATTTTGTGATTATAAATGCTGTGATTCATCTAGTTTGAAAAGACATGTTAGATCGCACACAGGTGATAAACCTTTCAGCTGTGAATTTTGTGATTATAAAAGCTCTTCATCATCTGCTTTAAAATCTCATCTAAGAACTCACACAGGTGATAAACCTTTCAGCTGTGAATTTTGTGATTATAAATGCTGTCAGTCATCTAGTTTGAAAAGACATGTTAGATCTCACACAGGTGATAAACCATTCAGCTGTGAACTTTGTGATTATAAATGCTGTGATTCATCTAATTTGGAAAGACATGTTAGATCTCACACAGGTGAAAAACCTTTCAGCTGTGAATTTTGTGATTATAAAAGTGCTCGACTTATCCATTTAAAAATTCATCTAAGAACTCACATAGGTGATTAACCTTTCAGTTGTGAATTTTGTGACTATAATAGCTGCTCTTTATCCCACTTATGAAAAACCATCTTAAGCCGCGTCTCCACCAACCGAACATGTCTGCTGAACATGTTGGCTAATACAAAAAACGGGCAAACATTAAACATATGGGTCCTCAAACATGTTCCTGAGTACAATTGAAATGTTCGGTCTGTGAGTGAACAGTGTTGACCGATCATAATGTTTGAGAAGGCATCCACACCAAACCAACTCCAAAAAATGTTTGGTGACATCAGCTGATTCCAGTGAACACTGCTCGCCGAGCATGTTTGGTTGGTGGAGACTTGGCTTTAGAAATCATACAAACGTGTAACCTTCCTATTGTGAATTCTGTGATTATAGGAGTGCTCCGTATGTGTTCAGAAATATTGTCTCTGTTTGAATATCTCTATTTGCATCCATGGCTGAATTAGTACATCAGTCAACAGTTGCTGAATATTGATAATCTTTGAATCCTGATTCTTTTCTACAATTCGGAATGAACTCTTTGGATGCTATAAATTATATATTGACCACTGTATCAAAAGTTGCAAAAATTGATCAATGCTATTGTACGAAGAATTAGTTGAGTTTCAGTTGTTTGTTGTCTATCACTGAGTCATGGTTCTTGCTGAGAAGAATTGGTGAACTGAATGGCGCGAGTTTAGATTGCTGTGCTGGCATGATTTCTAGTACAATAACCATCATTGAATTTTTGTATCTATGGTCCATTATGTCTGAGTTCTAGAAAATAATTGAACCATTAATAGTAAAGTTATAGAAATGCAGCATTATAACATTTCAAAGAATAGTAATTATCAATATGGTAATGAAGAGAAATAATTTGAATAATACTCTAGTCAATATACACCTATTATTATATAAGCACACTGATATATTTACATTGCACTCTTGATAAAAGAAGTACACAGTATAGCGATAACTTGCATAAAACCAACTAATCTAAACTCAGAATGAAATGACCATGCAACCAAAAATGTTGAAAATATTCGTCATTAGACAATTATTGATTTCAGTTAATGCAATTATTTGATTTATTGAATGTTGTATTCAAATAAGCTCAATAAACTGGAATGGTAATGCGCCATTTAGTGTCAATATTAGCAACCATACTAAGCTTTTCTCTACTAAATATTTCATTTTCCTACAGTAACCCAAAAAGTGCCTATTTTTGCACTAATTGTAGCATGCAAAATAGTCTATTCCTGTACCAGTGCGAGAAAGTAAATTACAGTGTGGAAAAGTACTTTTCCGCACTCCAAATTTGCAACCTAACAACACAAAATAGTGAGCATGTAATACGCAGGTTCCCTATTCTGCATTCAAAAATAGGTTGGCTACTCCGCTTCAGCTGTGAATAGTTGTTGTTGATGAAATTGATTTGATTTGAAGATAGGTTATGTGAGGAATTTTCAGGTTATGTATGCCCTGTTTTGTTCTGACTGAATTACTTTATACATTACTGTAGAAAAAATTTAATGTGTAATTTGAGTGCAAAGTATTGTTTCTGCACTCAAGAATTTTTTTTCACTCACCTTTGGCTCGTGAAAAAAACTGTTTCTCTTGATGCAGAAAAATGGTGCTTTGCACTCTAGTTACACAAATTGCTATTTCCTACAGTAACCCAAAAAGTGCCTATTTTTGCACTAACTGTAGCATGCAAAATAGTCTATTCCTAAACCAGTGTGGGAAAGTAAATTCCAGTGTGGGTATAGTATATTTTTTTTTTTTTTTTTTTTTTTTTTTTTTTTTTTGTAGATTACGTCTTGGAGACTCCAGTTAAGGAGTATAAGACAAGTCAGATCAACAATATTATACACTAGATACCATAATTACTTCAATTAGTTGAGGTGAGGCTTAATTTTGATGTGAAAGGAACTCTTTTACACTATAAAAAGCTTTATCAACTAAATATTTCTTCAATTGATTTTTAAATATTTCTATATTTTCAAGACTCTTCAAAAACTGCGGTAGCTTGTTGTAGAATTTCCTACCAATATAACTAGGTTTTTGTTTGAATAGGCTACTATTGTGACTCACCAAGTGATAATCTCCTCGGCTTCTTGTATTATAATCATGTACATCAAGATTTTGGTTAATATCATTCGTTTTTACATATAAAGTAGCTTCATACACATATAAGCAGGGTACAGTTAGGAGACCAAGTCTCTTGAACAACGGCCTACATGAATCTAATCTATTTACTCTTTCTATACACCTAACCGCTTTCTTTTGGATCTTAAACACCCTATCAAGATTTTGTTTTGATGAATTACCCCATACTAAGATAGCATACCTAATATGTGACAGTAAGAGCCCATGGTAAGCTGTAAAAAGTAACTTTTTGTCATTCAATCTAGCGAGCTGTCGCAGGACAAATACCCCAGATGAAATTTTACTACATATTTTCTCAATGTATGGAGTCCAGGTCAATCGTCTATCCAACATAACTCCTAGAAATGCAATTTTTTCTTCCTGGTCTAATTGATTATCGTTTACAAACACGTTTATAGCCCTATCTTCATTTAAATTATGTTTGTTTTTGAATTGAAGGTATTGGCATTTTTTACTATTTATAGTTAATTTCAACTGGTTTAAAAATTGGACAATGGACTGCACACCTATATGGGCACTTATTTCTAAATTATCTAGAATGGAATTGCTGAAAATGAGTGATGTATCATCAGCAAATAAGAGGGCTCTACCACTAATTAATTCTTTAGGTAAACGGTTGACATATAACAAAAAAAGCAATGGACCTAGTATTGACCCCTGAGGCACTCCAGCTTGCACCTCTAATTTATTAGATTTATTCTTTACTATACTATTACCAACTACTGTAGTTAGTTCTACACATTGTTTTCTCCCAATAAGATATGATTCAAACCATTTCAGTTCAACCCCATTTACACCTACATTTTGCAGTATTTCCAATAAAGTTCTATGATTAACACAATCAAATGCCTTTGACAGATCTAAGAAGATTGCAGTAGCTTTATCACCTGAATCTAATATATCTATTAGTTTTTCAACTAGAGAAACTATGGCTGTTTTTGTTGATCTCCCTTTCTGGAAGCCATGCTGTTCATCACAGATAAAGTTAGCTTCTTGAAGGTGCAGAAGTAACCTATTTAGAACTACTCTTTCAAAAATTTTACTTATTACATTTAAAATACTAATGGGCCTATAGTTTTCTACCTTTTCTCTATCGCCACTTTTGAAGATTGGCAAGATCTTCCCCTCTTTTAAATTATCTGGAAAAACACCTTGTTCTAATGAATGATTGATCAGATGAATCAAAGGGTCTAACAATTGATCTTTACATTCTTTCAGAATTTTACTGGATACCCCATCCATTCCTACAGTTTTTTTATTATTTAAACTATCAATGATATTTGACAACTCGTCTTGGCATACTGGGTGGAATTTTAATTCGTTCTGAATCCCCTCAGTATTCCTCATGTTTGCATCACTAATACCTGTATTAAGAGATTTTTGAAGATCCTTAGCAACCAGTTGATAATATCTGTTAAAGAAATTACAAATGTCTACACTATCATCAATATATTTGTTATTTTCGTTAATTATTCTGGGGACACTAGTATAAGCATCTACATGAGCTACTTGCCTATTTTTGTTTATTACATCCCACACTGCTGTGTTAAAGTACACACTATTATTCAAAATTTCAGCTGTTTTCTTACATTTCGCTCTTTTCACTTCTCTTGTATAATTTTTCTTTAGAGCTTTGTAATTATCTTCACTTAACATATTTCTAGATAGTTTGAATTCATCATATGCATCTTTAACCCTATTTCTTTCTGCAAGGATATCATCAGTTATCCACTCTTCAATCTTGTCTAATTTGTTCTTTACAGGGACTTTTTTAACTGGACAACTCATAGTAATATGAAACCTTAAAATATTAATGAAACTATCATATTTGTCATTTAAACTATTGCTATTGTAAACCCTACTCCAGTTTTCTTGTAGCAGATTCTGCTTCAAACAATCGATATTCCCCTGTTCACATTGTTGAATTTCTTTCATTACTCTACTCTTTTTAATTGATTTATGACCTTGCAACCCCACCTCTAAGATTTGATAGTCATGATCAGATAGTTCCGAGCCGCCTAATCTTGTTTTAGAGTAATCTATATTAGTAAGGATGTTATCAATTATAGTTTGTGATGTTCTTGTGACTCTGGTATATTCATGAACTTTTATTTCCAAGCTATTCATGTATATAATATCCCTTAAATCTTCTGTCATTTTATTCTGTGTTGCAAAGTCTGTATTGAAATCTCCCGCTACAATAACGTTTGTAAAACGAGTAGTAGTAATCTCTAAAAGCCTATTGAATAGTTCACAAAAATTGTTCCATTCCCCATTTGGTGACCTGTAAATACCTAACACCGCTACTTCGAAATTATTGTCGATTTTTACTCTCAAACCAGTAACTTCTAAATCCATTTCCACAGCAAATTTCTCTGCATATTCTAAATTAAATGTTTGCATATTCTTAGCATTTTTAGTGAAGATAGCTACTCCCCCACTTCGATGAGATGTCCTGCAATACGACGTTTTCAATGAATAGTTTGGAATATTAAGTTGTGACAATTCATCTTCTTTTAAACCATGCTCTGTGAAAATAGCTATATCAGGAGCCTCTTCTTTAAAAAATACTTCGATTCTATCTATTTTGTTACGAATGTATTGAATATTCTGATGGAACACAGTGAGTACCGGTACTTCCCTATCATCCCTTATTACTTTATCGTTGCTTTTGCATATTGAAGTAGATTTACTTAATCTCTTAGAATCTTGAGAGCCTATCAGATTGCTACAAGAGTTCCTTCCACTAATGCTATCCTGATTTTTTGATCGATTAACGTCTTTTAATACAATTGAAGATATGAATTTATCATCTGAAACTAGTTTCCCTTCCCGGTTTTGAGCCACTTTACTAAAAAAGGTTCGTTAGATGATTGTTTAGGAGAATTATTGACAGTAGATTGCAAACGACTTTCAATCAGCTCTGCCAGCCTATTACAAAATATTACTTTGCCAGATTGATTTAGATGTAGACCATGATTAGTGAAGTTTTGTTTTTTCAGCCTTTCATTTAGAAAACAAATCCCCAACTGCTTAGAATTCTTATTTTTTAGGCTGTTGATTGTATTATGAATTGATTTATTTGTTGACTTAATGGCTTCATTTAGCTCTGGCCTATCAAACCTATACGGAATTGTACTTATTATTACATTAGTTTTTTGGCTGAGTGGCACAATCTCTTTAATTTTTTCATTTATTTCAGGAAGATGTTTTAGATTAGGTTCATTTATATTGTTTGAGCCACCCAGTACTATTAGAAAATCGTTTTTTCCAAAATCTTCAGTTTGTTCCTGTGCTGACTCTACGATAGCGTTTATAGGGGCACTTGGTTTGAAAAAGCTCTGAACTTCATACTTATTTTTTAATCTTTTATTTAGTAGGTCACTACAGTCTCGTCCATGACTGGATGTCAAGAGCAGTACTCTACCTTTCCTATCGTTATTTGCCCTTACTTTAGTTATGGTTGCTGTTTGCAAAACCTGACTATACGTTTTTGTTTGACCATTTCTATTTATTTTTTCCCCATTTGATTTAGGTTCTACTTTTTTTGTATTGATCAGAGGTTCAGATCTTACATTAGCCAAGTTTATTTTTGATTTTAATATTTCGATTTCCTCTGACATAGACCTACATTGACTCGTGAGATTTAGTATTTCAGTTTTATGGTCTTCCTGCTGCAATTTTATAATAACTTCCAGAGATTTTATGTGATCCACTAACCCTATTCGTTCTTCCTCAGAATTTTTTAGTGATGTTTCTAATTTTGTTTTCAATTTGGTGTGATCACTCAATAGTTTAGCAACCTTTTCTTCTACATCTACAGTAGCTTTAAGAGCTGTTGGAGATTTTTTCGTTAATAATTGCTGAGATCGCGTAGCTACTTGAGTTTTAGTTGAACAATTAGATTTAGATGCCTTGTTTGGACTCATTTTCCTAGCTAAAAATTGTTTTCAATTGATTTTAGTTAAATGTTTAATGAAATATTACTTAATTTATTACAATTGTCAACTTGAGACTATTTAATTACAAGAAAATTTATCAATATCGGTACACCTAACCTCGAAAATAGAATTTGACTTTTTATTTAAATACTTTAACTTATATTAGACAAGTTAATGATGTAAATTATTAAGATATTATAAATACTAATAATAATAAACAAAAATACTACTTATCCGTTCGAATTAAAATTCGCAGAGCCTGTTCAGACAACGTATGCACAGTACCACTGCTACCTATATCCACGTTACAAGTGTGGGAATGGTGTTTACTGTCAAGTATGATAAGTTATCACACGAGACAAAGATGAGTGCGGTATTATCATATGAGTATGGTAAACATCTTCCTGGACAAGTTACGTACAATATTTTTCATCATACAAGTCTAAAATAGCAGATATGTTGAAATAAGAAACTGTTAATCAGTGTTATTCAAACATAACCTTAACACACCAAATCACAGCAACTCAAGGTGAAATGGGCAATTAAGGTTCTAGATCAGCTGATCAAGCTTTCAACCAAATGGTATGAGAAATGAGCTATTAATAGCTACTGTACAACTGCAAATTACAAAGCTCCACTCCCACTCCGTAAATTGGAGTGGGGACTTGAAGTCACTGGCCATACTGAAGTTGCGTAGTTTACTAGTTTCTAGAAATACTCATAGATATCTGAGTATTTTGTTCTTCGAATACTAGGTGCTAGTCCGTACGATCATGTACTCAGTAAAAATACCTGTTCCAGTAAATACGCCTCATCTCTATTGCGAACCCTAAAGGTCCACTCTGTCGAGAGGAGAAGTAATAAGAATAGACCCGGTCTGTCGCTGCATGCACCCGTCAGACTGGGACTGTTCGGAATGTGGACCACTCTGTCGTCAGCGTAGAATAGAAATCGTCCCACTCTGTCGTCAGCGTAAGTTAGAAATAGACCCCTCTGTCATCGAGTACTTTTGGCGTCGTCCCGCTTGTTACACAAAAATTATATTTTTATTCTCAAACTGAATGATAAATCTCTTGGATTATTTGAGGAATTTACTAAATAAATAGTTAAGGGGTCAGATTCATATGAATTAGCGCTTCAGACAAGAGTACACGCTTTACACAGAATTATATGGAATCAAATCGATTAGTTGAGTTCATAGGAGTCTTACCGGTGACCGGTAAATGTTACCGGTGGCATCTGATTGATCCAAAAGCATAGCTGCAGCTGATTGAATTTTTCACAGTTGTTTTCGTTAGCAGGTCTTACTTGGCAATTTAATTCGAAAATATAAAACTCTAATCAAAGCTATCAGTTGATGAACTGCAGTTTATTTTGAAGAATTTCATGCTCATTTGAAGTGTTGGCAATTAAGTTATTTGAACTAGAAACTGCAATGTAGGAATCGAATCCTAGCCTATGTGATCGACCTTTACAGGTATGATGTTTGTGTTTAGTAACTAGCTTTTTTACAAATGTCTTGCAATATTTATCAAATACTTCGCATATGAATCAACTTGTGTCCTTTTCAATGCATTATTAACATTTATGTTTCGAAATTAGGGGTTGCATTTGTTAATTTTTATTTTGGTATTTATTTAGTATCTGAACTTTTCGATTTTTCCAACAATTTTTTCCCCACACACTCAAAACACACTAGTAAGTAATAATACACTGATATTTTGTGGGGGCAACACTTATTTGGCATTCAAATTAGAGTTTTCTGATGGAACTATTTTTCTCCCGCGTATGAATACTATGAACACACTGTAACACTGCCAGACTAGGCTAGGTTAGGATAGGTTTGGTTTAGAGCTATTCAAGTAGCCATTCAATCCAAAAATATCATAGTTTGATAACATATGTTTTTTTTGAAATGAAAAGATTTTGTGTTTGGTCAGATCGACAATTATTGTTAGATCACATGGAAGATATACATTCATATTTATTCATTACGTGAGATGTGTGATAGAGAAATCAAATTTTTAGAATCTATACGCCTTGGCGAAAAGGACGTGATTGAATTTTTGTTCAGGCATGGTGTTTTTAAAGAGATTTCTGTATGTTTAAAGTGTGGTGCGGAGTTGATTGTGAATAAATCAAATTTTGAATTTCGTTTTCAAAAGAAAATTCGAATTGGGAAGAAGGCGGCTGCGGTTTGTGGCTTTACTGGCTCGGCAAGGGTGGGCTCGTTCTTGGACAATTGTAGACTCCCAATAGAAAAATATTTCTATTTGGTGTCAATACTTTTGCACCTAAAGCCTCCCCGACAAACATTTATTTGTGAAGAGCTGGGAATTTCGACAACAACAGTGGTTGACTGGTATTCATTTTGCCGGGAAGTTTTTCTGTTCAATTGTTGGAAATTTTGTACCAAGTATTGAAAGGTTAGTAAGCTTAGTTTTCTTCAGATATGTGATTATTAATTTGATTTATATGGTTTAATGGTTGGGAGTTCATAATATGTTTGCAAATTATGAATTTTATAAATGAAAAATAAAATTTTCGTAAAAAATTTTTTTTTTCGAAAATTTGAATTTTTGGGTAAAAGAGACGCGACCCCCAAAAAATTTCAACGGATTATTGCTTCGTGGGGTGTGTAGATGTCACAAAAAAAATTGTTGAAAAAATCGAAAAGTTCGGATAATAAATAATTACCATTATTTTTTTTGTGAAAGGGATAAATATCGTGGTAAACAATAATTTTCACGATTCAGTATTAGGACATAGATCAAGTGAATACAACATTGCATAAATACTACCGCCCTCAAACACAGTGCGTGCTTTGCACGCCTAACCAAACCTTCCCTGGTTGGCTTAACAAGGCTAGATATGACGGAACCAACTAATACCTTTAGTAATTTCATGCATAAAACAACAACAAATAAGCTAACTACCTTTTAATACTTCAGTGTTTGTCGGGGTACTATTACTTACTAGTGTGTGCAGGCAAAAATTTGATAAAAATACTGAAGGTATGGTTCAGTCATATCTAGCCTTGTTGAGTCTTCTTAAGGGTTGATTACATTGGGATAGTTACTCGCTAGGCGAGTAGCGAGTAGGACGTTACTGACCGACCGTGCTACAGCAGCTCAGCATACCAAGCCAAATTATATTAAAAAAATTATTTCTAGAATCACCCCCATACTATGGAATTTCTAAGACAATAAATAATATCGCAACACAAAATTAAAAGATGAAGTTCACCAACAATTATTCAATAGAATTTCATCAAAACCATATACAATATATCTCATCTGAAGTGTTATGCTGGCAGCCTGCGTGATTAAGTATCGGCTTTGGCCACAATAATATTGTATTTTGGTGTTGGCTACTCTGCCAGCGAGTACAAATGTGACCAAATTCAAAGTTGAGAGCCTGTCTACTTTGAATTTGGTCACATTTGTACTCGCTGGCAGAGTAGCCAACACCAAAATACAATATTATTGTGGCCAAAGCCGATACTTAATCACGCAGGCTGCCAGCATAACACTTCAGATGAGATATATTGTGTATTGTTTTGATGAAATTCTGTTGAATAATTGTTGGTAAACTTCATCTTTGAATTTTGTGTTGCGATATTATTTATTGTCTTAGAAATTTCATAGTATGGGGGTGATTCTAGAAATAATTTTTTTAATATAATTTGGCTTGGTATGCTGAGCTGCTGTAGCACGGTCGGAAAGTAACGTCCTACTCGCTACTCGCTTAGCGAGTAACTATCCCAATGTAATCAACCCTTTAATGACCGGAAAAATATGTCAATCCCATTTGTTGACAATATGGCGGCTCTCGAATACATAATTATTTTTATCTTGGGATATTATTTATTGCTAATTCAATTGCTATAATATCAATTTAAGCCACCCAGGGAAGGTTAGGTTAGGCGCGCGGAGCGGGAACTGTGGTATAGGGCGGTTGTGTTTTGGAAATATTCTATTCTCTTGATTTATATCGTTTAATGTAGCTGCTTATATGTTTGCAAGTTATGATTTTTTTATTAAAAAAAAATTTCAAAATTTAAATTTTCTTGTGAAAAAATTGGGACCCCCAAAAAAATTTACTTCCTGGGGTGTGTAGATGTCACAGAAACAAATATTGTCGGAAAATTTGAAAAGTTTAATTACCATTCATTCATAAGCTCATTAATTTTATTATAACTATCAAATGAATTAAAATTATATTTCTGAACTCATTCTAACTCTAAATTCATTATTTTTGTAAGTTAGCAGCTGGAGTAGGCAATGATCACTCTTTCTATACAGGGTGTTTCGGAACTCTCTACCATAACTTCTAGGCAGTGTTTCTGGACCACTAACAAAAGTAAATATTGTAATAAAAATGTTCTAAAATCCCCAGTTACTCACACAGCCGCCATTTTGTTTTTTTTTCACTCATTATTTTTCTATTCGAACACCTCTGAATGCATAATTTTAAAATTTTGCATACAGCTTTATAACAACAATTTTTAGAAAATTAATCAAAATTTTCCGACATCAAAAAACAAAATTGCGGCCATTTAAAATCTTTGAACAGGATTAAATTAATAATGGCTGATGATATCAAAATTTGACTGGAATAACGTTTTTTAGATATTTTTATTGCAAATCCAACGATACCTCATTTTCCTAGATTGGCCAACAATTAACAGAGATATGCTACTTTTTAGGGTGTGTGGTGGTTGAAACCAAAAAACTGCAACCCATTCTCAACCACTGCACACCCTAAAAAGTAGCATATCTCTGTTAATTGTTGGCCAATCTTGGAAAATGAGGCATCAATGGATTTGCAATAAAAATATCTAAAAAAATATTCCAGTCAAATTTTGATATCATTAGCCATTATTAATTTTATCCTGTTCAAAGATTTTAAATGACCGCCTTTTTGTTTTTCATGTCGGAAAATTTTGATTAATTATCTAAAAATTGTTGTTATAAAGCTGTATGCAAAATTTCATAATTATACATTCAGAGGTGTTTGAATAAAAAAATAATGAGTTAAAAAAACAAAATGGCAGCTGTGTTTGTAACTGGGGATTTTAGAAAAATTTTATTACGATATTTACTTTTGTTAGTGGTCCAGAAACACTGCCTAGACAGTTCCAAAACACTCTGTATAATGGTATAAGACAATGATTGGAATAAGAGCGCCAATCACTCAATTATTTACCATACTGAAGTTGCAATGCATGTAGAATGTGTATAGTCTGTATAATTGAGCTTGATATGAGCATTATATCTTTTGCATTTGCCATTACTTTGTAGGTCCTGATTGACAACTCATAAATATCCAGAAGGTATTTGGCTTCCATATTAATATAGTGCATAAAAATAATCAACCATGGACTCAGAGGTAAGTTACTATTAATAACTATTTCCTACAACTGCTCGTAAAGTAGTTCTTTATGTACTGAAAACTAATTGTAAAATACCTCTTTACTGCTCTGCAAGCAGTAAAGTACTTCACACGTGCCAGCTGTTTTCTTTACGCTTCTGTTTTGATTTTGATGCCTTCTCATTGGTGGATCATGGAATCCATGAAATTCACATAATCTCAACAATGGCAAACGCTAACCAAATATGTGCATGGTCTGTGATGTTACAAACTTCAAGCTTTTGTTATGTTGGAATCCAGAACTGCAGTTTTAGGAAAAATATTGTATGCAATTCACACGTGAAGCTTCTTTCTTGCTCTCAAAAAATTACTGCGCTCCACTATGCATCGTGCAGTAAATGTTTTTACTCAAGCAATAAAGTTGTGCTTCATGCTCTTAATACATAAATAACTATTTGAAGTTTCTCAAGCAATCAATGTTAGAGTATTTTCGGGAACTTTTGGATGCCTCATCATATTTAGGTTAGATTTTTGGCTATCTAAGGCCCATGTTATATGGGCAGCTTTGACATGACAGATAAAATGCTGACATTGATCATAAAAAACAGAGCTGTTATATGAGCAGAAAAAACGCATGCATTGTCGATGCAAATGCTCTGTGGTGGAGCTGTTATATGAGCAGAAAATATGCCGCAACCGATACCAAGGGTGCCCAAAGGTCACAACAATAAAATTATGCTGTCAGCACAATAAAGTTATGCGTGAACCAGCAAACTCATGTGAAAATGCCGGAGGAATGTGTGAAATTTTTCCAATTCCCCTAGAACTTGCTATCCTACCACCATGTTATTTTACCTTTATAAATCGAAGATTTCATGGATATTACCTTGATAAATCGAAGTTTTTGGATCTATTGAGCTATATACCAACCTCTATAATTCGAAGGTTTGGCAGAAAACCCTTTACTATTCAAAGTTTTGCAGTTTTCGGACCTTTATAAATCGAAGTTGTAATACGAGAACCTTAGTAAATCAAAGTTGCATGCTTATTGGATGAGATTCTGTGGCACAAATACAGTAACTGATTACAGTAACCTCTATAAATCGAAGTATTTTAAGATGGACCTTGATAAATCGAACCTCAATAAATCAAAATACTTGATAATTCGAATTTTTGCCGTTCCCCTTGATATTCGATTTATCAAGGTTCCATTGTATTTATTAATTAATGCAAACTTCAAATAAATAACTTATACTAAAGGTGGCAACACTGGTGGTTTTGCAGATCTGCTGCATCAAAGCTGCCCATATAAAAGCAATGGCATCATTTCTGCCATGTTTTTGCTGCCTGTTCACCATTCTGGATGCATTGTCGATGCAGATGCTGAGTTTACAGGGTCTGACATGACAGATATAATGCTTGTATAACTTGCACACAGGGAAGTCCATTGCCCAGTAGGCTTGGCATGTATGTGATGTAAAATCTGTCACATCAAAGCTGCTCGTATAATGTGGGCCCAATGCAGTAGGGATGTATAGAGAGGCAGCCAAGCTTCCAAGTCCTAACTTTGCCAATGGAAAAAGATCCAACTGACTTGCAGAGCGTTGAATTTTCACCTTTATTTTATTACATATTGCATTCATGATTGCTTTAATTTGTATTCTATTTTCCAACAGGAGACAAGTGAATATGCTATCAAACAAGAGATTGAAGCTTTTTTGAATGCTCCAATGGATATAGATAACAGCCAGTTTGAAATGGCTGTGAAGGCTGAGTTCTTCAATGGAGGAGATTCAAAGGTAATGTATGGGTTGTACAAATCAATAGAAAATTTAGGTGAATGGCCATAGAGACACTAACTATATTTGTTTTGTGTTTTCCCATTCATGGGAAGTGATAGCCATGAGCTGTAGCAGGTATCTGTTCAATCAGATAGAGATAAGCTGCGTTCTTGTAGGTCCTGTTTGTAACAGTGACCGATTAGATTGGCCAGCAAAAAAGACACTGTTCTCTGCTGTGAAATCACTTGCAGGTGATTCGGAACCCACCTAAAATTGTAGGTCTAACTCATCAATCACCAACTCGTTACCCACACACAGGTTGCAGACCTATGTGGGCTTCATCCTCAAAAAAAAATGAGTATTTTAATCCAATTCTGCGTTTCAGCAAAGCTAGCATGATAGCTGCACGGTCTGTTTTATTTCTGCTAGGTCCAATGGTTTCGAGTAAGATAGTATAATGCATAATCATGGAATATTCTACCATCCATACTTAGGTCTGGATGAAGCACACATGGGTCTGAGACCTGTGCATGGGTAATGAGTTGGATGATGGTGATTGATGATGAGTTGGACCTACAGTTTTAGGTGGGCTCTGAACCACCTGCAAGTGATTTTACAGCAGATAACAGTGTCTTTTTTGCTGGCCAATCTAATCGGTCACCATTACAAACAGGACCTACAAGAATGGCAGCGTATCTCTATCTGATTGAACAGATACCTGCTACGGCTTGCGGCTATCTCTTCCCTTTTTTTTATTGTTAATTAAACCTCTAGCTCTATGCAATGTTTTAAGTAGTATTTAAAGGTATTATTACTAGTGAGCCCAACCGGCTGGAGAACTCACTTGCAAACAACTAATTTTGGAAAGGGAAACTCATTTGGTAAGCTTATCATAGGGGAAGGTGGTAATGAAAAACGGCTGTTTTGAAAATAATGATTTAGATAAAATTCACAAGAGATCTATCACTTGAAGTTCAATTTCATTTTTGCTCTGATACACACATTTATTTTCCACTCATATACCTATATATCAGGGCAATGGGATTAGAGTATCTATAGAGTAGATATATTTTCCACATGAAAAACAGCTGTTTATATATCTGTATATCAGGGCAATGAAATTAGTATATCAGCTTATAGAGATCCTATAAAGAGCCTGATCGCATTTATTCACCTACAGCTGATGACAGCTGAAAATATATTTTGAAATCTATTGCGAATTCCATATGGTGAAAACAACTATTTTCTTAAATATAGTAATGCATAGATATATTAATAAAGGGTAAAGGGCTGAGAACCTGATTTGCCTCAAAAAGGATGAAGGAGTCAGTTAATTTCATTGGCCAACAAACTTGACCTGTCTAAAGATACCAAGGATCTGTGTTTCAAATGTGAAGTTGATTGATAAAGGTGTTTGAAAGTTATCGTGGAACATACAAACAAACACACAACGCCTCAAGTCAAAAGGAAGAACTCACTTCGCTCATTCAATTATTGTCATGAACATCACAGTTTAGTTTCTAGAATTAATCAGAAAACTTATTAGTCCTCAGAAGCAACAGTTGGTTGGCTTAATGCATAAAGGAACCAAGAGACAATTTGGGCTAAATGGAGTTGGTGCAGCCATCTTGTGGAAAAAACAGAAACTAATTGATGATAAAGCGAGTTTGGTTGTAGGATGCATTTCTGAATCACAAAAAAATTGAACAAAAAATTTTAAATGCAGAATTGAGCGCCCACCATGAACTTTGAGGTCGATTTCATCAGTTCAGACTTCCTGTTACTTGGTTCTTTTATGCACAAAGTTTTTTAATTATGATAGCCCACTACAGTTTCCATTATAATAATAATTATTATTGCAGATGGCTTCAGTCAAGCAGGAATGTGGTATCCAAGAATCAGCACCACTGTGTAATTCATGGTCAAAGAGTGGTGTTTATCATGAAGAATCTCCAGGCTTAGGTTCTACCTCAGGCTGCATCAAAGAAGAATTGCTTGGTAAGACATTCACATTCTATTAGTCATTTCTATGAATTATCAGTTTGATAATCCAACAGAAAAGAAATATAATCTGATAAAGCCTTTTTCCTGCAACTGCTTGTAAAGTAGTTCTTTATGTACTGAAAACTAATTGTAAAATACCTCTTTACTGCTCCAAAAGTGGTAATAGTATATTACTTTACAAGTGCAGGAAATGATGTTTACCATATGAGTATGATGAGTATTATGTATGATATTTTTCATCATGCAAGTCTAAAATAGCAGATAGGTTGAAATAAGAAACTATAAATCATTGTTATTCAAACATAACTTCAACACACCAAATCCCAGCAACTCAAGGTGAAATGGGCAATGAAGGTTCTAGATCAAGCTTTCAACCAAATGGTTTTTCAGTGAAATGGTAGCCAGTAGCCACCCATAAGCATGCAGTAATAATCATTTGATGATTTTTACCACACAGTAATAATAATAATAATCATAATAATAATCATTACCACACAGTGTACTGTAATAATCATCAAATGACATCAGCTGTTTTTGATTTCTGTAAACAGCTGTTTACCACATTGATTACTACAGCAAGCATCATCAAACATAACCTCAAAAACAATCACAGCAGTAGAATACTAAAAATACTTCTGAGATCAGCTGTTTTCCAAATTCTCTAATAGCTAGAATGCAGTAAAATCCATTACCACACTGAAAAAGGATGTGGTAATGAGAATCAGCTGTTCTTTCTGTAAACAGATATTTACCGGCTCGATTCAATGCACCGTAAACTGGTGAATATGTACAAGTATGACAAAAAGTACTTTATGCTCGCCAGCTGTTTTCTTTACACTTCTGTTTTGATTTTGATGTCTTCTCATTAGTGGATCACAGAATCCATGAAATTCTCATAACCTCAAAAATGGCACATGCTAACCAAATCCGCGCATGGTCTTTGATGTTACCAACTACAAGCTTTATTTATTGTGTTGGAATCCAGAACTTCAGTTGTAGGAAAAATATTGTATGTTATTTGCATGTGAAGCTTCTTTATCGCTCTTGCAAAATTACTGCACTCCGCTATGCATCGCACAGTGAATGTTTTGGCTCAAGCAATAAAGTCGCGCTTCACGCTCTTAATACATAAATAACTATTATAGTATAATATTGGTATTTTCAGATGTCCATCAGACTGGAGGGTGTTTGGAAGAGGCAGATTTGCAATCAGCGGACAGCAGAGAGTGTTCAACCCCTATTTGCATAGATGGAGATGTCATTGCAGGAACTTTTGGACAGGTGGATTCTGGAAATGATTTGCTGACTCATCAAAATCTACAATCTTATAGCTGTGCTCATTGTAGTTATAAAACTCCTAGATTGAGTGATTTAATGCGTCATATAAGAAAAATACATTCAGAGGAAAAACAGTATGCCTGTAAATTATGTGACTATGTGTGCTTGAATAAGAAAGGTTTACAAATCCACTCAAAGAAGCATAAAGCAAGCAATCAATTCAGCTGTGGATTTTGTGATTATAAAAGCTCTTCTTCATCTGCTTTAAAATCTCATCTCAGAATTCACACAGGTGATAAACCTTTCAGCTGTGAATTATGTGATTATAAAAGCTCTCGACTTAGCCAATTAAAATGTCATCTAAGTACTCACACAGGCGATAAAACATTCAGCTGTGAATTTTGTGATTTTAAATGCTGTTATTCATCTAGTTTTAAAAGACATGTTAGATCTCACACAGGTGAAAAACCATTCAGCTGTGAATTTTGTGATTATAAAAGCTCTGGACTTTGTGATTTAAAAATACATCTGAGGACTCACACAGGTGATAAACCTTTCAGCTGTGAATTTTGTGATTATAGAAGCTCTCGACTTAGCAGTTTAAAAATTCATTTAAGAACTCACACTGGTGATAAACCTTTCAGCTGTGAATTTTGTGATTATAAAAGCAATCAACTTTGTGGTTTAAAAGTACATCTGAGGACTCACACAGGTGATAAACCTTTCAGCTGTGAATTTTGTGATTATAAAAGCACTCAACTTTGTGGTTTAAAAATACATCTGAGGACTCACACAGGTGATAAACCATTCAGCTGTGAATTTTGTGATTATAAAAGTGCTCAACTTATCCATTTAAAATTTCATCTAAGAACTCACACTGGTGATAAACCATTCAGCTGTGAGTTTTGTGATTATAAAAGCACTCAACTTAGCAATTTAAAATTTCATCTAAGAACTCACACAGGTGAAAAACCATTCAGCTGTGAATTTTGTGATTATAAAAGCTCTCGACTTAGCAGTTTAAAAATTCATCTAAGAACTCACATAGGTGATTAACCTTTCAGCTGTGAATTTTGTGACTATAATAGCTGCTCTTTATCTTACTTATAAAAAACCATCTTGAGCTGCGTCTCCACCAACCAAACATGTTGGCTAATACAAAAAACGGGCAAACATTAAACATATGGGTCACCGAAAATGTTCCTGAGTACAATTGAAATGTTCAGTCTATGAGCAAACAGTGTTGACTGATCATAATGTTTGAGAAGGCGTCCACACGAAACCAACTACAAAAAATGTTTGGCAACATCAGCTGATTCCAGCAAACACTGCTCACTGAGCATGTTTGGTTGGTGGAGACGTGGCTTTAGAAATCATACAAATGTGTAACCTTTCTATTGTGAAATCTGTGATTATAGGAGTGCTCTGTATGTGTTCAGAAATATTGTCTCTGTTTGAATATCTCTATTTGCATCCATGGCTGAATTAGTACATCAGTAAACAGTTGCTGAATATTGATAATCTTAGAATCCTGATTCATTTTCACAATTTGGAATGAACTCTTTGGAAGCTATAAATTATATATTGACCACAGTATCAAAAGTTGCAAAAATTGATCAATGCTATTGCACGAAGAATTAGTTGAATTTCAGTTGTTTGTTCTCTGTCACTAAGACATGGTTCTTGCTAACAAGAATTGGTGAACTGAATGGCGCGAGTTTAGATTGCTGTGCTGGCATGATTTCTAGTACAATAACCGTCATTGAATTTTTGTATCTATAGTTCATTATGTCTGAGTTCTAGAAAATAATTAAACCATACAACATTAATATTAAAGTGTATAGAAATGCAGCATTATAACGTTTCAAAGAATAGTAATTATCAATATGGTAATGAAGAGAAATAATTTGAATAATACTCTAGTCAATATACACCTGTTATTATATAAGCACAATGATATATTTACATTGCACACTTGATAAAAGAAGTACACAGTATAGTGATAACTTGCATAAAACCAACTAATCTAAACTCAAAATGAAATGACCATGCAACCAAAAATGTTGAAAATATTTGTTATTAGACAATTATTGATTTTGGTTAATGCAATTATTTGATTTATTGAATGTTGTAGTCAAATAAGCTCAATAAACTGGAACAGTATTGTGCCATTTAGTGTCAATATTAGCAACCACACTAAGCTTTTCTCTACTAAATATTTCATTTTCCTACAGTAACCCAAAAAGTGCCTATTTTTGCACTAACTGTAGCATGCAAAATAGTCTATTCCTGCACCAGTGTGGGAAAGTAAATTCCAGTGCGGGAATAGTATATAAGGTTACAAGTGTGGGAATGGTGTTTACCATATGAGTATGATAAGTTAATGCATGAGATAAAGTTGAGTGTGGTATTATCATATGAGTATGGTAAACATCTTCCTGGATGAGTTATGTACAATATGTTTAGTCTTACAAGTCTAAAATAGCAGATAAGTTGAAATAAGAAACTATAAATCATTGTTATTCAAACATAACCTCAACACACCAAATCACAGCAACTCAGGGTGAAATGGGCAATAAAGGTTCTAGATCAGCTGATCAAGCTTTCAACCAAATGGTTTTTCATTGAAATGGTAGCCAGTAGCCACCCATAAGTGTGCAGTAATAATCATTTGATGATGTTTACCTCACAGTGTACAGTAATAATCATCAAATGACATCAGCTGTTTTTGATTTTTGTAAACAGCTGTTTACCACATGCTGTTTTAATTCCTTGACTGGTAAACTGCATTGATATAATATATTACTAGATGCGTAACTCTGGGATCCACTGTGAAGTCAGGTTAATTTGTATAGTGGTAATAGAAAAAAACCATATTTGTCAGTGCTAAAATGACTAGTTTTGTGATGTGAAATGATTTTTTAACATGTTTGTTTCATGTAGTGATTATGGATGTACCAATCACTGCAAGTCTGGTGGAAATATTTATTTTCAAACAAGTAATTTTGTCTTTTTTTGTCTATGTGCAAATGTAGCTTTACAAGATTGTTTTCTGCTTCTTTACATTCATGTTTTTTTTTCTTAATTAAAAATAATGTACTACCATATTCACCACTTCAATCTTGTTCTTATAAGCATCAATTACTCATGATATACCATACAGTACGGTTATTTATTAAATAACTCTTTTAATCAAGCGATTTTGCTTGAACTGCAATGGCATTGGTGAGCATTCTTGGGATTCTCAATATGAATTTATATAGGAGCCTACTGAATTCTGAAGCATGCGGTACCTAAATATATATATATATATATATATATATATATATATATATATATATATATATATATTTATTCATACAGTACATTTATATTTCCTTTGGTGTTGCAGTTCCATAATATTACTTTTTCACTTGATATTTAAACGTTAATAATATTTAGAAAAATCTTCACTAAAGAGTTTAACATTTACATATACGTGTGACGGCAATTTCGCATTGTTGTAATGCTACCTCAGACACAACTGGAGGTCTACTGATGAATCAAGTTATGATGTTTTTATAATTCAGTATGTCTGCTCCACAAGATAGCCTATTATTGTTATTTTAGTCAAAATTTGAAAAAGCTGGACTTTTAATTTTGCTTTATTAAAATATCTTCTATTCCCGAATTTTCTCAGAATAAAATCATATATTCGAAATCAGGGAATCACAGACCACAAATAATATTACACTAGAATTGTTCTTCATAAAGATTGAGAAAATTTGCTTATTAAATTTTGGCCGCCATCTTGGAAATATTTTGTGAAGCGAGTGTTTTTTGAGGTGCGAGAGTTCAGATTCGGATTCAGTGCATCAAAGTACATAGGAATATGCTGAGAAAAAAATTACTGTATGTTTTTCCTGAAATCACATACGATACTGCTTATGTACTGCTCTGAGTTTGAAATTGGCTTGAGACAGAAAAAATCTGGAATGTCAAATTATTACTACTATATGTAAGACAAAATCATGGGCTATTTTTCAAAAAAAGAATTATTGATATCCATCAAGGGAGTTGTGAGAAATCTTCAAATGAAAATTGACATTTTCCCATAAGAGCCTGTGTTAAATTTAAACTTTTACCTGATTTGGCCTTTTCCCGCCAGAAAAAAGTGGCTTCACTATGCCATAGCCTTCAATGTTAGAGTTAAGCATCTAGTAGTATATATCAATGGTAAACTGTCCATAAAGAGGCCCATAGACGACCAACCTAGTCGCCAACTCAAGTTGTCAACTTGGTGTCCTTGGTTATGTTGGAGTGGAGGGTGGTGTTGAAGTTGCAGGTTTTTGACGTATTACGTATGTAGATAAATAATAAGATTGAATGGTATCCAGCCAGAAACAGTTGTTAGCAGTCAAGAGGAGAGTAATTTCAATTCATGCACAACTTAACAAATATACTTTACGGGCTTGTTGCACGTTCTCTTAAAAATTCTCCTTTATATTATTATTGGCCACCTCCCACTGAGGTTGCATTTCAAATTAGGAAAGAAGTTAGTCTTCCAGCTGATCATAGAGGCTTTGTTGTTTTCTTAATCACCACCTCTGAATGAAGAAGCGTTTCAAATTTAAACCTCCTAAGACTATAAGGGTAGAAGCTAGTTTTTTATTTTATTACTAGCTGGCCCAACGCGCGTTGCTACATTCTCATAAACATTTTCCTTGATTTTATTATTCACCACCTCCCGCTGAGGTTACATTTCAAATTAGGAAAGAAGTTAGTCCTAGGGCTCTTCAAGCTGATCATATAGGCCTTCTTCGTTGTTTTCTTAATCACCACCTCTGAATAAAGAAACATTCAAAAACATGTAAAATGGCCTGATTCAATAACAAAGAGTAAGATGAATCTCCATGAGATAGAAAAACTGCCAGAATCGTTTTTCAGGTACTTCATATCACCTGTTATCTACAACACATTTTTTTTGTTAAGAGGTATTGCCAATACTCAATAATTTTTATTAAACTGGAATAATTCGGGAAGACATTACAATTTTCAAACTGTCTAAAGTTGATGAACAAATTGAATATTCGAATTAATTTTCTTATTTCGAATATTCAATTTTTATTTGATTACAAAAAACATGTGTTAAACATTTTTTATTGGTTAAAGTCAGTATAATCCCGTATGCCCAAAAAATTACCTGAGCACTGAAAAAGCATGACCATTACAGATGATTGGCAAACATACATTTACCGGTTTGATAGACAGATGTTGTTTTTAGAATGATTATTTGCAAAACACAAAAACAGCTTTTCCATCGAAACAGTGTGTACAGCAGATCGAAAAATTTCATATTATATTCCATATGATTAAAAGATCCCAGTAAGCTAGCTAGCCATGTACCCCTGCTCTGAATAGGCAAAACTTTAACCCCCTAAAAACACCCCTAAAATTGCGAATTTTGAAAAATCCTTTCTTATTGCACGGTGAAATCCTATAAGGATTCGTCATACGAAATTTCAAGTTCATAGGCCTAGTAGTTTTGGCCCTGCGTTGATGAGTGAGTCAGGGTATCATCCTTTTATAGATAGAGATTCGCCACCTCCTGCTGATGCTGCATTTCAAATTTCTAGCTAGCACTTCATTGGCTAACAGATGTCATCAACCTGGCATAATTACATTTCATCATACCCAGTTGTATGTTTCCTACATATATATTGCAAGGCTCCGACTGCATGGTAGCCTACATGCAAAGTGCAAAGTCTTTTGCTGTTCAAAGATTGTGTAAATAACGCTGCTATAAGGGGCCTGCCATATGATTAAAAACTGTTGACTTCTATCAGCTGTTCCTTTAAGCTGTTTGGCCGGCAAGTTCAGTAGGTTAGGTCTAAAAAATGGATTAATTAATAGTAATTATTAGCTCTTCTATTAAAATTTATGGTCAGAAATCATCCTCAATATTCACACAACATATACCCAAAATTTCATGCTAATCTGTCAAGTGGTTTTGAAGTCTATAGGGAACATACATACATACATGCATACATACATTCATTTTTATATAAATATATAGATTACAATTATCATAAAAATATTATTTACATCATTTTATTAAAAGTCATTTAAACATCAGTTCTTTTTTCACAACCATGAACACAGACAAAAGGCTCTTGTCTATCTATTTTCGAATTAAACATAAATGTGGTATTTTTTATAGCAATTTCTGTAATTGGTTGTGTTATTTATAATTGTTATTACAGAAAACTTATTAAAATATTATTTCTGACATATTTTTAAACTACGGTATCAATTGTCCAAAATGAAACTGCCATCAAAAGATTTACACCTCACAATGTATTGTAAGCCAATAGAGAATTACTGAGCTACTTAACAAACTCTGGCTTAAAATGTAAAAATGATAGACATGAACATTTGCTAAACTATTGCATGATCACACCAAATTGATAACAAAATTAGAAGCATCACAAAAAAAATCTGAGGAGGAACAGATAGGGTTTGTGAATTTCATAAAATCTCTGGAGGTTATTGTAAAAATGCAGCAGTAAGACCATATATAATTGAAATTCTAATTCTCACACGTCAATGTAGGCCAGAGGAAATTGAAATATTAAACTGAAAAATAAACGAAGCTAATGCATATAAGATCTGAAAATTATTTAATAGTATTTAGGAATCACAACAATAAAAATAATATATTTAGTTGAAACGTTTTATAGTGTACAAGAGTTCCTTTCACATAAAAATTGAGCCTCACCACAACTAATTGATACAGTAATTTATGGTAACTATTGTAGAAGATTGTATAATTGTTGATGTGACTTGTCTTGTTCACCTTAATAATGGCACAAACTTGAGGCTCCAAGAAGATTTCATCAAATTATACTTTATTCCAGTGTTTATTATAGAGCTTCAAACCTACTCACAGAGAAGAGGACAGAGCTGCCAATCTCATAATCAAGTTTTTGATGTTGTTGAGTCGATTAACTGAAGTTTAACTGTCGATATTTTGTATGTATCAATATTGCGAACCCTGAAGGTCCACTCTGTCGCAGGCCCACTCTTTCGAGAGGAGAAATTTGAGAATAGACCCAGTCTGTCGCTGCATGCACCCGTCAGACTGGGGTTGCTCGGAATGTGGACCACTCTGTCGTCAGCGTAAAATAAAAATCGTTCCACTCTGTCGTCAGCGTAAGTTAGAAATAGACACCTCTGTCGTCGAGTGCTTTTGGCGTCGTCCCACATGTTCCACACCAAAATAATTATATTTTTATTCTCAAACTGAACGATAAATCTCTTGGATTATTTGAGTAATTCACTAAATAAATAGTTCAGGAACAGATTCATAAGAATTTGCGCTTCAGACAAGGGTACACGCTTTACACAGAATTATATAAAATCAAAATCAAACCTATGTGGGCTTCATCCTCAAAAAAAAAAAAAAATCGAATAGCTGAGTTCATGGGAGTCTTACCGATGACCGGTGAATGTTACCGGTGGCATCTGATTGATCCAAAAGCATAGTTGGAGCTGATTGAATATTTCACTGTTGTTTACGTTAGCAGGTCTTACTTTGTCAATTTAATTCGATAATATAAATTAACAATTAACTCTATTCAAAGCTCTCAGTTGATGAACTGCAGTTTATTTTGAAGAATTTCATGCTCATTTGAAGTGTTGGCAATTAAGTTATTTGAACTAGAAACTGCAATGTAGGAATCGAATCCTAGCCTATGTAATCGACCTTTACAGGTATGATCGTATGATGTTTGTGTTTAGTAACTAGTTTCTTTACAAATGTCTTGTAATATTTATCAAATACTTCGAATATGAATCAACTTGTGTCCTTTTCAATGCATTATTTCCATTTATGTTTCGAAATTAGGGGTTGCATTTGTGAAGTTTCATTATTTGTGAGAGGGATAAATATCATGGTAAACAATAATTTTCAGGATTCAGTATTACGAGATAGATCAAGTGAATATAACATTGCATGAATACTTCCGCCCTATTTAAATACTTAATGCTTTGCACGCCTAACCAAACCTTACCTGTGTGTCTTAACAAGGCTAGATATGGCGGAACCAACTAATATCTTAAGTTCTTTCATGTATGAAACAACAGCAAATAAGCTAACTACCTTTCAATACTTCAATGTTTGTCAGGGTACTATTACTTACTAGTGTGTGTTGAGTGTGCAGGCAAAAAATTGATGAAAAATTTGATAAAAGTACTGAAGGTATGGATCCGTCATATCTAGCCTTGTTGAGTCTTCTTAACGCCAGGAAAAATATGTCAATCCCATTTGTTGACAAGATGGCGGCTCTCGAAAAACATAATTATTTTTATCTTGGGATATTATTTATTGCTAATTCAATTGCTATAATATCAATTTAAGCCACCCAGGGAAGGTTAGGTTAGGCGCGCGTAGCGGGCACTGTGTTTGGGGGCAGTTGTGTTTTGGAAATATTCTATTCTCTTGATTTATATCGTTTTATGTAGCTGCTTATATGTTTGTAAGCTATGATTTTTTTATTAAAAAAATTTTCAAAATTTAAATTTTCTTGTGAAAAAATTGCGACCCCCAAAAAATTTACTTCCTGGGGTGTGTGAATGTCACAGAATCAAAAATTGTCTGAAAATTTGAAACGTTTAATTACCATTCATTCATAAGCTCATTAATTTTATTATAACTATCAAATGAATTAAAATTATTTTTCTGAACTCCTTCTAACTCTAAATTCATTCTTTTTGTAAGTTAGCAGCTGGAGGAGTCAATGACCACACTTTCTATACAGGGTGTTTCGGAACTCTCTACCAATACTTCTAGGCAGTGTTTCTGGACCACTAACAAAAGTAAATATCGTAATAAAATTTTTAAAATCCCCAGTTACACAGCCGCCATTTTGTTTTTTTCACTCATTATTTTTCTATTTGCACACCTCTGAATGTATAGTAATTTTGAAATTATACGAACAGCTTTATAACAAACAATTAAAACAATCTTAGAAAAATCAATCAAAATTTTCTGACATCAAAAAATTAAATGACGGCCATTTAAAATCTTTGAACAGGATAAAAGTCTTAATGGCTGATGATATAAAAATTTGACTGAAATAACGTTTTTTAGATATTTTTATTGCAAATCTAACGATACCTCATTTTTCAAGATTGGCCAACAATTAACAGAGATATGCTACTTTTTAGGGTGTGCAGTGGTTGGAAGCAAAAAACTGCAACCTGTTCTCAACCACCGCACACCCTAAAAAATAGCATATCTCTGTTTATTGTTGGCCAATTTTGGAAAATGAGGTATTGTTGGATTTGCAATAAAAATATTTTAAAAACGTTATTCCAGTCAAATTTTGATATCATTAGCTATTATTAATTTAATCCTGTTCAAATATTTTGAATGGCTGTCATTTTGTTTTTCATGTCAGAAAATTTTGATTTATTTTCTAAAAATTGTTTTAATTGTTATGAAGCTGTATGCAAAATTTCAAAATTATACATTCAGAGGAGTTTGAATAAAAAAATAATGAGTTAAAAAAACAAAATGGCAGCTGTGTGAGTAACTGGGGATTTTAGAAAAATTTTATTACAATATTTACTTTTGTTAGTGGTCCAGAAACACTGCCTAGAGAGTTCCAAAACACTCTGTATAATGGTATAAGAAAATGATTTTAATAAGAGTGCCAATCACTTTATTAGTTACCATACTGAAGTTGCAATGCATGTAGAATGTGTATAGTCTGTATAATTGAGCTTGATATGAGCATTATATTTTTTGCATTTTCCATTACTTTGCAGGTCCTGATTGACAACTCATAGATATCCAGAAGGTATTTGGCTTCCATATATAGTGTATAAAAATCATCAACCATGGACTCAGAGGTAAGTTACTATTAATAACTATTTTCTACAACTGCTTGTAAAGTCGTTCTTTATGTACTGAAAACTAATTGTAAAATACCTCTTTACTGCTCCACAAGCGGTAAAGTACTTTTTGTCATACTTGTAGGTTATGGACAGTTTACCAGTCAAGGAATTAATGTGGTAAACAGCTGATTACAGAAATCAAAAACAGCTCATGTCATTTGATGATTATTACCATACACTGTGTGGTAGAAATCATCAAATGGTTATTACCGCATGCTTATTGGTGGTTACTGGCTACCATTTCACTGAAAAACCATTTGGTCGAAAGCTAGATCAGCTGATCTAGAACCATTATTGCCCATATTTCATCTTGAGTTGCTGTGATTTGGTGTGTTGAGGTTATGTTGTTTGTATAACAATGATTTATAGTTTCTTATTTCAACTTATCTGCTATTTTAGACTTGTATGACAAAAAATATCATACATAACTCATCCAGGAAGATGTTTACCATACTCGTATGTTAAACATCATTTCCCACACTTGTAATGTAATATACTATTATGCTCACCAGCTGTTTTCTTTACACTTCTGTTTTGATTTTGAGATCTTGAGATTCGATTTATCAAGGTTCCACTGTATTTATTAATTAATGCAAACTTCAAATAAATAACTTATTCTAAAGGTGGCAACACTGGTGGTTTTGCAGATGTGCTGCATCAAAGCTGCCCATATAATTAATAGTGATGGCATCATTTCTGCCATGTTTTTGATGCCTGTTTTACCGGTCTGGACACATTGTCGATGCAGATGCTGAGTTCACAGGGTCCAACATGACAGATATAATGCTTATATAACTTGCACACAGGGAAGTCCATTGCCCGGTAGGCTTGGTGTGTACATGATGTAAATTCTGTTGCGTCATAGCTGCTTGTATAATGTGGGCCTAATGCAGTAGGGATGTATAGAGAGGCAGCCATTCTTCAAAGTCCTAACTTCGCCAATGGAGAAAGATCCACCTGACTTGCAGAGCGTTGAATTTTCACCTTTATTTTGTTACATCTTGCATTCATGTTTGATTTAATTTGTATTCTATTTTTCAACAGGAGACAAGTGAATGTGCTATCAAGCAGGAGATTGAAGCCTTTTTGAATGCTCCAATGGATATAGATAAAAGCCAGTTTGAAATGGCTGTGAAGGCTGAGTTCTTCAATGGCGGAGATTCAAAGGTAATGTATGGGTTGTTCAAATCAATAGAAAATTTAGGTGAATGTCCATGGAGACACTAACTATATTTGTTTTGTGTTTTCCCATCAACTTGTGTTTTCCCATTCATGGGAAGTGATAGCCACAAGCCGTAGCAGGTATCTGTTCAATCAGATAGAGATAAGCTGCGTTCTTGTAGGTCCTGTTTGTAATGGTGACCGATTAGATTGGCCAGCAAAAAAGACACTGCTCTCTGCTGTAAAATCACTTGTGGGTGATTCGGAACCCACCTTAAACTGTAGGTCCAACTCATCAATCACTAACTCGTTACCCACGCACAGGTTGCAGACGTATGTGGGCTTCATCCTAAAAAAAAAAAAAAAACAATTGGTTGGCACCCACCTAAACCTTGTCTACTATGACACAGCTCAAACGACAGCATAGAAGTTCCATTAAACTTTTTGATTGATGCTAAAAGTTAACTTCTCTAAAATGTTTCAGTTCATCATGATATTACGTGGTGAAAAGTTGGGCTCTTGTATTACAGTCTACAACTATTCCACCCATAAAACTGAAATATTGGAGGGCATGGGGCCGGGTGATAAAAAGAGTGAAAAAGATGTCCAACGCTTTTATGTTGATTCATTGAGTGAATTAGTCATCAGGTTTGCTTCCTATTGTCAATTGAGTTTTCCAATACAATTCTGTGTTTTAGCAAAACTAGCATGATAGCTGCAGGGTCTGTTTTCTTTATTGCTAGGTCCAATGGTTTTGAGTAAGATAGTATAATGCATAATCATGGAATATTCTACCATCCATACTTGTATTGTCAATTAAACCTCTAGCTCTATGCAATGGTTTAAGTAGTATTTAATAGTTTTTTATGTATTAAGTGCATGAAGCACGACTTTATCACTTGAGCCAAAACACTTCCTGTGTGACACATAGCAGAGCACAGTAATTTTGCAAGAGTGATAAAGAAGCTTCACGCACAAATTACATACAATATTTTTCCTACAACTGCAGTTGTGGATTCCAACACAATAAAAGCATGTAGTTTGTAACATCACAGACTACGTGCGGATTTGGTTAGTGTGTGCCATTGTTGAGGTTATGTGAATTTCATGGATTCCATGATCCACCAATGAATGATATCGAATTCAAAACAGAAGCGTAAAGAAAACAGCTGGCAAGCATAAAGTACTTTTCCTACAGTGACCCAAAAAAGTGCCTATTTTTGCACTCACTGCAGCACGCAAAATAGCTTATTCCTGAACCAGAGTGGGAATAGTTTTTTATGTATTAAGAGCATGAAGCACAACTTCATTGCTCGAGCCAAAACAGTTACTGTGCAACACATAGCAGAGCGCAGTAATTTTGTTAGATCGATAAAGAAGCTTCATGCGCAAATTACATACAATATTTTTCCTACAACTGCAGTTGTGGATTCCAACACAATAAAAGATTGTAGTTTATAACATCACAGACCATGCGCAGATTTGGTTAGTGTTTGCCATTTTTGAGGTTATGTGAATTTCACAGATTCCATGATCCACCAATGAGAAGACATCAAAATCAAAATAGAAGCGTAAAGAAAACAACTGGTGAGCGTAAAGTACTTTACCGCTTTTGGAGCAGTAAAGAGGTATTTTAGATTTAGTTTTCAGTATGTAAAGAACTCCTTTACCAGCAGTTGTAGGAAAAGGTATTATTATTGTTATGAACAACACAGTTTAGTTACTAGAATTAATCAGAAAACTTATTTGTCTTCTGAAGCAACAGTTGGCTGGCTTAATGCATAAAGAAACCAAGAGCCAATTTGGGCTAAATGGAGTTGGTGCAGCCATCTTGTGGAAAAAACAGAAACTACTTGATGATAAAGCGAGTTTGGTTGTAGGATGCATGTCTGAATCACAAAAAAATTGAGCAAAAAAATTTTAAATGCAGAATTGAGCGCCCACCATGAACTTTAAGGTCAATTTCATCAGTTCAGACTTCCTGTTGCTTGGTTCTTTTATGCACAAAGTTTTTTAATTAAGATAGCTCACTACAGCTTCCATTATAATAATTATTATTGCAGATGGCTGCAGTCAAGCAGGAATGTGGTATCCAAGAATCAGCGCCACTGTGCAATTCATGGTCAAAGAGTGGTGTTTGTCAAGAAGAATCTCCAGGCTTAGGTTCCACCTTGGGCTGTATCAAAGAAGAAGTGCTCGGTGAGGCATTCACATTCTATTAGTCATTTCTATGAATTATCAGTTTGATAATCCAACAGAGAAGAAATATAATCTGATAAAGCCTTTTTCCTGCAACTGCTTGTAAAGTAGGCTAGTTCTTTATGTACTGAAAACTAATTTATTGTAAAATACCTCTTTACTGCTCTGAAGCAGTAATAGTATATTATGTTACAAGTGCAGGAAATGATGTTTACCATATGAGTATGATGAGTTAATGCACAAGACAAAGTTGAGTGCAGTATTATCATACGAATATGGTAAACATCTTCCTGGATGAGTTATGTATGATATTTTTTGTCATACTAGTCCAAAATATAAAAAAAGATAAACTTTGAGCTACTACAGCAAGCATCATCAAACATAACCTCAAAATCAATCACAGCAGTAGAATACTAAAAATACTTCTGAGATCAGCTGTTTTCCAAATTCTCCAACAGCTAGAATGCTGTAAAAACCATTACTGCACTGAAAAAGGATGCCCTAATGAAAATCAGCTGTTCTTTCTGTAAACAGACATTTACCGGCTCAATTCAATGCTCAGTAAACTGGTGAATATGTACAAGTATGACAAAAAGTACTTTATGCTCACCAGCTGTTTTCTTTACACTTCTGTTTTGATTTTGATGTCTTCTCATTAGTGGATCACGGAATCCATGAAATTCTCATAATCTCAAAAATGGCACATGCTAACCAAATCCATGCATGGTCTTTGATGTTACAAACTACAAGCTTTATTTATTGTGTTGGAATCCAGAAGTTCAGTTGTAGGAAAAATATTGTATGTAATTTGCACGTGAAGCTTCTTTATCACTCTTGCAAAATTACTGTGCTCCACTATGCGTCACACAGTAAATGTTTTGGCTTGAGCAATAAAGTCGTGCTTCACGCTCTTAATACATAAATAACTATTATAGTATAATATTGGTATTTTCAGATGTCCATCTGACTGGAGGGTATTCAGAAGAGGCAGAATTGAAATCAGTGGACAGCAGAGAGTGTTCAACCCCTATTTGCATAGACGGAGATGTCATTGCAGGAGCTTTTGGACAGGTGGATTCTGGAAATGATTTGCTGACTCATCAAAATCTACAATCTTATAGCTGTGCTCGTTGTAGTTATAAAACTCCTAGATTGAGTAATTTAACACAACATATAAGAAAAATACATTCAGGGGAAATACAGTATGCCTGTAAATTATGTGACTATGTGTGCTTGGATAAGAAAGGTTTACAAATCCACTCGAAGAAGCATAAAGCTAGCAATCAATTCAGCTGTGGATTTTGTGATTATAAAAGCTGTTCTTCATCTGCTTTAAAATGTCATCTATGAATTCACACAGGTAATAAACCATTCAGCTGTGAATTTTGTGATTATAAAAGCTCCCATCTTTGTGATTTAAAAATACATCTGAGGACTCACCCAAGTGATAAACCTTTCAGCTGTGAATTATGTGATTATAAAAGCTCTTCTTCATCTGCTCTAAAATCTCATCTCAGAGTTCACACAGGTGATAAACCATTCAGCTGTGAATTATGTGATTATAAAAGCTCTCAACTTAGCCATTTAAAAGTTCATCTAAGAACTCACACAGGTGATAAACCTTTCAGCTGTGAATTTTGTGATTATAAAAGCTCTCGAATTCGTGATTTAAAAATACATCTGAGGACTCACACAGGTGATAAACCTTTCAGCTGTGAATTATGTGATTATAAAAGCTCTTCTTCATCTGCTCTAAACTATCATCTCAGAATTCACACAGGTGATAAACCATTCAGCTGTGAATTTTGTGATTATAAAAGCACTCAACTTAGCCATTTAAAATTTCATCTGAGAACTCACACAGGTGATAAACCTTATAGCTGTGAATTATGTGATTTTAAAAGCTCTCGACTTAGCAATTTAAAAATTCATTCAAGAACTCACACAGGTGATAAACCTTTCAGCTGTGAATTATGTGATTATAAATGCTGTTATTCATCTAGTTTGAAAAGACATGTTAGATCTCACACAGGTGAAAAACCATTCAGCTGTGAATTATGTGATTATAAAAGCTCTTCTTCATCTGCTCTAAAATCTCATCTCAGAATTCACACAGGTGATAAACCATTCAGCTGTGAATTTTGTGATTATAAAAGCACTCAACTTAGACATTTAAAATTTCATCTAAGAACTCACACAGGCGATAAACCATTCAGCTGTGAATTTTGTGATTATAAATGCTGTGATTCATCTAATTTGAAAAGACATGTTAGATCTCACACAGGTGAAAAACCATTCAGCTGTGAGTTTTGTGATTATAAAAGCACTCAACTTAGCAATTTAAAATTTCATCTAAGAACTCACACTGGTGATAAGCCTTTCAGCTGTGAATCTTGTAATTATAAAAGCTCTCGACTTAGCAGTTTAAAAATTCATCTAAGAACTCACATAGGTGATTAACCTTTCAGCTGTGAATTTTGTGATTATAAAAGTGCTCAACTTATCCATTTAAAAACTCATCTGAAAACTCACATAGGTGATTAACCTTTCAGCTGTGAATTTTGTGACTATAATAGCTGCTCTTTATCCTACTTATAAAAAACCATCTTAAGCCGTGTCTCCACCAACCAAACATGTTGGCTAATACAAAAAATGGGCAAACAAGCAGTTCTTATCTGACCGTCGATGAGTTTGGACCGAGACTTATCGGAGTCGCAAACAAAACTGTAGTCTTGTTTCAGCGTGTCATCCAGTGCTTTTAGCTTGTTTGCCATGAATAATACTCTATGGTTTAAATTTAATAATCTTTTCCACTATGGACTTATACTGCATTGAAGATGGTTAAGTGCAGAAAGTGTTCAATAGATATCACAATTGTGAAGGATGTGTGTAAGTGTGTCGAATGTCAGACTCAGTACCACTCATTATGTGTGCCTGAAACTCTGACTTGTGGATCACAAAAAAACTGGAAGTGCAAGACATGCTCCTGTGAGCCATCAAAATTATCGGAAAAAACAGTGAGTAGCAACGATCAGACAAATGTCTGCATGCTGGAGGCAATTGCTGCATTACATTCCAAGATCAACAAACGGTGGGACACCAACGATCGAAAACTGGATAGTATGCAGGAAAACATGAACCTTATATTCAGTGACATTTCGTGTTTGAAAGATGAAATCGTCAATATTAGTGAAAACGCAAACAAGACAGATGTAAAGGTGCAACAGTTGGAGACAGATAATTTCAAATTGAAACAAGAACTAGTAGCTGCCAAAGATGAAATTCACCTCCTCCAACAACAAACAAGGAAGAACAATATTGTTATCTCTGGAATTCCTGTTCTACCTAAAGGGGCCGACATATTCCCTATCATCCAAAAGATAGTCAAACTACTAGAGTTGACATACTACAAAACGGACATTAACGCTGTGCACTGGCTACCTAAAAAATCTCAAAAAATCTGGCTACCTGAATAATCTAAAAAATCTCAGCCAATTTTTGTATCGTTCATGTCTAGACTGATAAAAAATGAATGGATCCTCGCGAGATGCCACAAACAAAACTTAACAGCTAAAGAAATAGACAGTGCTTTTCCAGAAACACAGATTTACTTGAATGAACAGTTAATGCTACAAACACACATGCTATTCAATGAGGCAAGGAGCATGATGAAGGAGGAGAAGCTGACATCTGTGTGGACAAATGATGGCCGAGTGCTGGTGAAATGGAACCAAACTGCATGACCAGCTCGAGTAAGGCCATGGTCAGACTGCATGCGACTGACGAGTAGATCGTTTTGCGAGCAGGTCGTATGAGTAGGTCATCAGAGTAAGAGTGGTCACATTGCAAACTTCCTACTCCTGCGAGTTTATACTCCAATGGCATTGACCAATTGCTAGACAATCTGTTATTGCGCATTTTGTTTGTTAATGAAGAAAAAGAAAGCTGGGTAAATGATATTAATTTAACAAGAGAGACGCAAGGAGAATTCAAGCTAGTTTTTCCTGATCTACAAAAAAAATAATTTTCTGATGTCACTAGAAACGTTTTATTATATTTTAAACAGAATCAGCACAAAAATTGAAAACAAAGCAATTTTTGGACTTGTACCAAGCCTGTGGAAAGATTAGTGGTCACATTGAGATCTCTATTTGATAATCCTTTGTGGATTGGTCCCACAATTTGGTCAAACACAAGCGTAATCAACTCCTCAACTTTCATTTTCACACTGACGACCATGCAAAGAAAATCAAACAAACTTGCTTCCAGAATTGACTCGTGCGTGTGCGCAAGACCTCATATGACCAACTCTTCTCTACTGTGACCAATCAAACCGGTTTATCAATGTTTGTTTTACTCTGACGTCCTGATGCGAGCACGCACGTCCATTTACTCGTCGGAGTACGCATGCAGTCTGACCATGGCTTAAACTGCCTCCAGGACCACCAGCGGACGATGCCGTCTCGAAGGGCAGCCGCCACCTCCACTGTTGATTCTACACATACGACGGTCAACCGGGAACCCACCGCCAAATCACCTTCCCAAGTCACTATGCAGTGAGAAATGTGTGAAAGTAAGCTTGAGCTTCCATCAAGGTAACAAAGTTTTTTTTTCTTTTTTCGAGACAGTAAAGTTATTTTAGTATTTCTTCTTCTTATATTATCATTCTTCTCAATAAATATTTTTTCTGTAGCCTACTTAAGACTCTTTAAATTGAACTCTAGTGTTAAAGTCTCTATTACTAATGATCTATTGCAACTAATTTACGAATATTTAATGAACTAATTTATGTATTGATAGTATTTTCTCACTTTTCCATTACTGATGGATATCAGTGTCTCAGTTCTACAGTTTGTGAATGCATATTATGTAAGCTCCAATTGTATATATCTTCCTGTAATGCGAAACCAGTGTTATTTTTTCATGCTAAAACGCATACTATTTCCTTTGATTTGATTTGTTTAGGCTATAAATCTCACGTTTGGCTAATAAATGAAATGAATTCTGTGAAGTCCCATAATTAGAAGGATTAATTATGTAATATAACTAATAATAATGTAACTAACAAAACTCTTAATCTGTTTTTTTTTCAACATTTAAATTTCATTTTTAAAATATGTATTTCAATGACAAGTATGTTATTGATAGTATTTTTCTGACTTCACCATTATTGACGGATAACATTGTCTCACTAACAAAACTCTTTATCTCCTTTTTTCTTCAACATTTGAATTTAATTTCTAAAATATGTTTTTCAACAACAAGCACGTTATTGATAGTATTTTTCTCACTTTTCCATCATTGATGGATATCAGTGTCTCAATTTTACAGTTTTGGGAATATATATTATGTATGCTCCGATTGTATAATATATCTTTCTGTAATGCAAAACTAATGTTATTTCATTATGTTAGCTCATACTATTTCCTTACATTTGAATTATTTAGACTATAAATCCCATGATTGGCTATTAAAGATAATGAATGCTATGAAGCCCCATAAATAATTAGAAGGAATAGTATATTGCCGCTCATAAAAAAGTCAGATACTTATATTTTGAATATAATCAGACATTAAGTAATATTTTATTAATTTTATCTCTCTGAAGTGCTATTGCAGATTTAATAAAGATATCTAGATATGATGGAAGTGTGAACTAACCTGTACCACTGAGAAATCAGATACCAGAGTTTTAGTATGAAATTAAAGTACATTCAGATAATTTGATTACCGTATATTATCAATATAACACATAACTATATTATCAATATTATCGTAATTACGGTCCTTCAATTGGATACAAAGCCCTATATAAATATTTATCATACTACAAATTGCTTCTTCTGCTATACATTTTTGTTGCTGGTATACTGTGACTTCCAAATATATAAATATGATTCCTCCTTTTCACTGTCAGTTAACAAAATAGTGCTGAAATTTTTCTCTGAAAACTGTTTAGGTAATAAAGAGAAGTCTATGCTGACTGTTAAGGGAGTAGATTTCGGAATACAGTATTGGGAAGTGAATAAACATTAATTTTCTTTTATAATACAATTTTTTTTTAATTTTTTGTTGTGAAGCTCACCGCATAATTAAATTGTTTTGTATACAGTGTTCAATGCGAAGTTGAGATTATCTTCTCTGTGATAGTTGTAGCTTACAGAAAGCAAGGAAAATTTCCTTATTATGTTGCTTGTATAGTTCGACTTAAGGTGCCAGATTGATTTTTTTCATCCACTTTGTTGTCTACTGTCTTTTTGTAACCATCAACATTTATACTTTTAGAAAAACCGGATGACGCGCCAATGTATGTTCATAAAAAGGCACGCCATGATTGATGATGATGATGATGATGATTATTATCATAATCAACCTATAATACAATGTAAAGAATTTTCTAGTCTAGAGGAGCTGAATAGTGACTTAAGTGCCAATGTAGAGAATAGTAAGTTAACGAGTTTTAAAGTTCTGCATCTAAATATACGTAGTTATAGTAGTAACTTTGATGAATTTTTAATTATGTGGCAGGGTATCAAAACAAAGTATAATTGTATAATCTTATCAGAGGCCTGGCTTAGTGACAAAAGTATCTTCTGAGTCTTGAGGGATACCACCTTTTTAGAAGTTACAACAGCTTGAATCAATGCGACGGAATTGTGGTGTATATTGATGAGACTTTATCGGTGTCCTGTAATCAATCATCTATCGGGGGAGTTGCAACGTGTCTATCCTTGACCTTCAACTTAGCCAATATTCCTTGCGAACTCTTCTGCATTTATCTAAGCCCATCGTCATCTCTTTCTTTGTTTAATAATGGTTTACAGGATTTATTAAATTCATTAGATAGTAATTGTTCATGCTTGAGACTCATAGCAGGCAATATGAATTGTGACATTCTGTGTCCCAACTCTGATATGGAGGTAGATCGATATCTTGATATATTAGATGAACACAGGTTTCTAGCATGCATAGAAAAAGTAACTTGGCCCATGAGTAACACATGCATTGACCATTTTTTTATAAAACTTCCAAACAAATTCCATGTCTCTTCCTCAATCCTGCAAACCAGCATCTCTGATCACTTTCTTATATGCCTGGAGATAAATAGCAGCCTACCTAAAATTTTAAATTCAGATAAATGTTATTATCATAAGATAAATTGGCATAAGATCAGAGATGACCTGCTTCATGAAACCTGGCAATGGATCCTCGACTCTTCTGATATCGATAGTGCTACTGAAAATTTTGATATTATTCTACAGGAAATACTAATTCAAAATACAATAACCAATGAAATAAAAGCAAAAAACTCAAAGTTGAAACCTTGGATAACATCTAGTCTCTTAGAATCTATACGACATCACGATAAGTTGAGTCGAGAGGTTAGAAAAAAACCCTTTAATACTCAACTTAGCTCAAAATACAAAAGATATAGAAATAAACTTAAATCAATCATAAAATGTGCAAAATTCAATTATTATAAAAACAGAATAGACAAATCCCGGGGAGACCCAAGGAAATTTTGGAACATTGTTAATGAAGTTGCAGGTCGTTTGGTGGGCAATTCAAAATTTCCGTTTTATGCGTTTGGTGGGCACAGTGACAATGCACCTCCCTCTCCCAGCGATATAAAACAAATTAGTAATGATTTCAACAACTACTTTGCATCTGTTGGTAGCCGATTGGCTGAGGCACTGAACCCTGCCGGTCCACTTGAGGTTGACGACAGTGCCCATGCCACTGACTCAGCATTCCTGCTGCGACCCATTTTGCAGGAAGAGCTTATAGATGTGGTGAGAAGTATTAAAGGTGATTCTGCACCAGGGTGGGATAGTATACCATCTAAACTGATAAAAAGCAATGTGGATATATTGATCATGCCTTTATTACATATTGTCAATCTTAGTATTAAGTCAGGTAAATTTCCTAAGTCAAGCAAAATAGCTAAAGTTGTTCCTATCTATAAATCAGGCCATAAAAATCTGACATCTCATGCCAAAATACAAAATACAAAAGACAAAAATACATCTCATGCCTTTTTTGAAATCACTAAATTCATATGTAGTCAAATTGGCAATAAAAAGCATGTACTTGTGACTTTCCTTGATTTGGCAAAAGCATTTGACTCCATAGACCGGCATAAGTTAGTAGAAAAACTTTGACATATTGGTGTTAAATCACTGGACTGGTTCATTAGCTACTTAGAAGACCGCTCACAATTTGTATCAATTAATGGTGTTAGTAGTGATAAAACTAAGATTGACTATGGAGTAGTACAGGGTAGTACATTGGGACCCCTCCTGTTCCTTATCTACATAAATAACTTGAGAAGAGTTGAGACTAATGGTAAACTATTTCTTTTTGCTGATGACACGGCTGTAGTGTCATCCGGCTGCACGTGGGATGAGGTCTACGAGCAGACAGAGGCAGATATGGTTAGAATCAAGCATTGGCTGGACCAGAATACACTGACTTTAAATGTTACTAAAACCATGTACATGCCAATATTTTTCAAGAGTGACAGTGACCCTGGTCCAATACTTCATATCTGTAACAACCTGCAATCGGCGACCTGTAGCTGTGGACAGATTGAACATGCAGAAAAATACAAATATCTGGGAGTTACCATCGACCACAAATTATGCTGGGCTCCACATATTCAGGGAGTGAAACAGAGGTTGAGAAAATTTATGTACGCCTTTTCACAGCTCAGAGGGTGCTGACCATGAGTCAAAGCAGGACTGTTTACTTTGCCTACATACAGTCACTGTTGCAGTATGGAGTGCTGGCATGGGGCGGTGCCTTGGCCGCGGTTCTACAGCCTCTAGCTGTTACTCAGAGAACACTAATTAAGATCATTTTGAACAAACCTATGAGATTTCCTACAGAACAGCTTTTCTTGGTTTTTTGCATTCGGTCATAAGCTAACCTAAAATTGTTTTGTATTATCAGGTACTAATAATCATAAAATAACATGCATGAAAGGATAAAGATACTGCACTGCATTTAAATTTACAGTTACTGTTACATAATAATTACCATGCCGACATCTTTCAAATCATTATTTTCTGTTTTCTGAATTTGAAAAATGAGCATTTGAGGCAGTGTAGTGAATGCTACCTGCCAGCAGACCTAAGAACTTCATCCATTCTATTTCATAGAAAGAGAATTCTATCCTAGTGCCAAAAAAATGTATAGGTTAGAACAAGATTTATATAAAATAAGTAGAAATAATTTCAATAAGTCAAATATACAGTGAATTACATTGCAATGGTGCAAAAATTGCATATGATGATTTTATTTTATTATTATGAGCCAATGCCTTACTAAAAAATTAAGCCAAAATATGATGCAACACAACAATCTAAGAACGGCTTCAAGTCAGCTCTGTACCTAGCTTGGCTAAGAACGGATTTGAGACTCCAATTATAATCACAACTCAACTTTTAAGTTAAGAACCTTACTCCCCCAGTGGGTGGGGGTAGTAGAATTGCACCCACAGTATCCCTGCTTGTCGTAAGAGGCGACTAAAAGGGCAACTGTCCGTTGACCTCATTATCCTGGAAACCTACCCTTTATCCTGCTCTTTGCCTGCAGGACACCAGGCGACCTCCTGCAGTATGTAGCCTTGCCCGGGCATGCGGGGCTCTGTCCGGGTTGACTCCACTTCCCTAGCTGCTCGTGGGAATCACATGAATTTCCAAATACGAACCAGAACCAAACCTCAAGGTAACTCCAGAAGTTGCCTTGCCCTCAAACCTATCAGGTTCCACCCCATCAGGGCAGGTTCCTCGATTTGAATCAACAGTCAAGGACAATGCCCAGGGTCCTTCAGATCAATTTACATCACAGTAAAGCAGCCTCGGCTGCTTTCTGCCAATTCTTCCTCAGAGAGGGATTTGACCTAGCAAAAGGCTGCTAGCAGACACAAGCCCCTACTTCACCAACTTGCTGGTGAGGCTGGGTAGAGGTCAGGTCAAGCAGTTGATTGCTCTGATAACTGGACATGGCCACTTCAGGAAACATCTCCACACAATTGGACTCAGAAATGAAAGTCAGATGTGTAGACTTTGCAATCAGTCTGAAGAGACTGCCAAGCACATCATACTGGATTGCGAGAGACTCAGGGCAAGGAGAAGGGCTCTGTTTGGCTGCAAACAACCAGGTGATGAATGGGACGTTAGCATAGGGAAAAACTCCTGGATCTTGTAAAGGGCACAGGTATTGGTTTGCCCAACTAACGTACTAGGGACACACAATAAGCTTCGGTTGACATGTGAGGATCTTTGAATCCATCCCTTCATAACATAATAACATAATAATAATAATAATAAGTTAAGAAGTTGTTTAAGTGAGTTTCCTGAATACGAACTTTAGTCTAAGCTTTATTTATTCTAGGTGAGTTTTCTAGCTGAAAAGTGAGGTTATAAGCCAACTCAGTTGTCCATGCAACATTTATGTAGCATAAATTCTTATATTAGTGTAAATTAGAGTTGTTTAATGTAAATTATTGATGTTAGATTATTTATCAGGAGTCAGATATTTGTTATGGGAGCTGGGTTGGCACTTTGTTGCTTGCTGGCTTTCACGTCATGAACCTGTAAGTGTAAGTACAACTCATTGCCGCTAAGTCTGACTTATCCAAGTCGATCTTTGATAAGTCATGTTCATAAATACAGGCCTATATCTCTGTGATCATCTGTCATCAAACGGAATTAAACTAGAACTGCACTGATGCAATTATTTCCATCACTGGATACAGTTGTTAAATAGTGGAGGAAGCGATGCCTTCTCTCAGGGTTTGCAGAATTTTCCGTCTGATACTTTTGAAATACTACTATTGCATCCATGACTTCGACATTCTCAATGCAGAAATAGTTAACCTGAAACAATGAATGATAACAACTCTTTGAAATTTACCAAGCAATTGGAATTCCAAGATTAATTTTTACCAAGTTATGAAACTGCAGAGTTTTAAGAGGCTAAAAATACTGATATGATTCTGTCAGCTCAGTGAGGAAAACAATTTGAACCTACCTCATTCCCTATTTGTGCAATTCTTTCATTTTACTTTTCTATTTTGAAGAGGTACAGAGTCTGGTAGAAATTTGATGCCACAAATCCGCATATTTTGGCAAGCTGGGGTTTTAATGTTTTCTGATTGATCTGGGCACCTTAAAAGTAAGATGGCATGGTCAAATAGCTACCTAGATATTGGCAAGTGGGATAGAACTGATGCCACTTAATGAGTGAGTGAGTGAGTGAATGAAGTTCAATGCATCTAGATTTTGCATAACTAAAATAAAAAATCAATAAATATATGGCAGAATAAATGATTTACAGTTCTCTCACACTTCTGGAAAATTTAATTAATAAAAAGATGAGGTTATCACAACCACATTTATTGAAAACAGTGATATATACTAGTTTCGGTTGTTACAGCATTATAAATTTCAAACAAATGGAGTTAGATAAGACTTGAAGTTGTCACAACATTCATTGAAAACAGTGAGATACTAACTGAGTTTGATTGAGATTGATAATGGTGTAACAACCGAAACTAGTTTCTCAGTTCACAATAAATATATGTTGGAACAAATTCAAGTTTTATTATTCATTATGGATTTCTTCAACAACTTAAAGATTACAAATTAGTTTGGAAAATTCAATTTCTGCAGTCACTTTTGGAATGAAAGCCTTAATTTGAATCACAATCACATATCTAGTGGTTCGGAACCCACCTAAAACTGTAGGTCCACCATCAATAACTTTATTAGAATCATCACCCACGCACAAGTCTTACTAATGTGGACATAATCAGCATGCAAAAAATCTAATTGTAGAAACATCTGTCATGGGAAATATTTATGATACTTATTGTGAAATAATATTGATACAGACAACTCTCAATTTACCATGAGCAGATTTACCACTTTGCAGCCTAACCGCGATGCCTTCAAGAGGAGGGGAAAAACTACTAAATTAGTTTTTAAAGTACAGTAAAGTAATACAGCAGGCGATTTTTAGCTTTTTTTGGCTTAACCGCAATTTTGCTTTATCTGCAATCACACTCCTCATAATTAGGCTATCATTGTAAATCGAGAGATGGATGTATATTTTCATAATAAATAATAATTTAATGTTAATAAATTGAATTGAAATAACCAGTTACTCACTTTGTTATGCAACAGTCAGTCACACACTTTTTCAGGAATAATCCTATCATCTGATGGAAACAGCCATTTTCTTGCAGATTCTGGAATAAAGTAAAATTATTGTTATGGAAATAATATGATAAAATATAATATAATAAAACAAACAGAAACTAACATGCGCGCGCCCCCCCCTCCACCCCCTTGAGGCGATGTGAAGATATTTTTTATGGCTAATACTAGTGAAAAACTATTTTAAAATAAAGTATTAATTTGCTTAAAATCGAAAACCTTCTTAGGCCGTGGTCAGACTGCATGCGTACTCCGACGAGTAAATGGACGTGCATGCTCGCATCAGGACGTCAGAGTAAAACAAACATTGATAAACCGGTTTGATTGGTCACAGTAGAGAAGGGTTGGTCGTACGAGGTCTTGCGCACACGCACGAGTCAATTCTGGAAGCAAGTTTGTTTGATTTTCTTTGCGTGGTCGTCAGTGTGAAAATGAAAGTTGAGGAGTTGATTATGCTTGTGTTTGACCAAAATCCATTGTGGGACCAATCCACAAAGGATTATCAAATAGAGATCTCAATGTGACCACTAATCTTTCCACAGGCTTGATACAAGTCCAAAAATTGCTTTGTTTTTCAATTTTTGTGCTGATTCTGTTTAAAATATAATAAAACGTTTCTAGTGACAACCGAAAATTATTTGTTTTTGTAGATCAGTTTTTCGAAGATCAGGAAAAAGTAGCTTGAATTCTCCTTGCGTCTCTCTTGTTAAATTAATATCATTCACCCAGCTTTCATTTTCTTCATTAACAAACAAAATGCGCAATAACAGATTGTCTAACAATTGGTCAATGACATTGGAGTATAAACTCGCAGGAGTAGGAAGTTTGCAATGTGACCACTTTTACTCTGACGACCTACTCGTACGACCTGCTCGCAAAACGATCTACTCGTCAGTCGCATGCAGTCTGACCACGGCCTTAGAAGAACAAGGCTGAACCCGTTTTATTATTTTCTATCTTGTCCTGTATATTTTGTTTTATGTTATAATTGAAAAGTGGTTCGGTCCACTACTACTTTCCCATGTTTGTGGAGTAGCTTCTTTTATTCAACAATGCACATAATTTTATACATTTTGACATTTATTTTAAGACCACTTTCGTGTTAAACAAACCGTGCTTTTAATACTCTAGCTATATTAGTGAAATCTATCAAATTATTTCATCCCCACTGCATTTGCCAATTTATTTCTCATTTTTTAATGTCCAGTGAATTAAATTAGTATCTAAAATCTCATGTAAGATTAAAGGAATACAGAATATATGATTTTATATTAAATTAGTTTTACTTCACACATCTAATCTATCAAGTAGCTCTAACCCATCATTTTTCTTTGATATCCTCATATAATAAGGATTATTAGATAACTTAGTTTCAGTTATTAATTTTGCAAAAAAAACTTGAATTGGGGAAAGTAGGCTTGATTAGCTGTGAATTTTTTTGAACTTCAAATAATATATGATTATTATTATTTGCGATATTTTCTTGGGAATTTTATCTTAATCATTATCTTCAAAACGGCCGTTTTTCGATACGACCTTCTCTTAGGATAAGCTAGAAATAAGTTACCCTTTCCAAACAAAAATAAGATAAAAAGTTTGAAAACTGATGAGAAACTATGAAATTTCAAGGTTAAAGTGAAAGGAGCCAATATTTGGTAGGGGATTGATAATTGGTATGGTTACCTTATTAAAGAAATTCTAGGGCCTTTTGCATTCATCAAATTTTGATGATTCTTCATTGATGTATTTTGCATTTAGCCCCCGCCAGCCACAGAAAGGTTTCTATACTTTTTGCTTTCAAATCTAATTGAAAACACATAATATATTAACTATAATCCTATTGTTATTGTAGAACCCTATGTTCTACAAACATAGAGGGTATTTATTGAGTATCCAAACTTTTCGAATTTTTCAACAATTTTTCCCCTACACACTCAAAATACACTAGTAAGTAATAATACACTGATATTTTGCGGGGGCAATGCTTATTTGGCATTTAAATTGGAGTTTTCTGATGGAAGTGGAACTATTTTTCTTCCACGTATGAATACTTCCATCTGTCAAATATTATACCATATGTGATGGGTTTCCAGTTGACCGACCAAAACAAACTTTACAAAAATGAAACTTTATGAAAGAAGTAAAGCATATATTGTGGAACACTGCCAGACTAGGCAAGGTTAGGTTAGGTAGTAGTAGTAGTAGTAGTAAAAATGTCTTTATTTGTAAATAAAACACTATACAAAAAAATGCAATTCATACCAAACATAATAAAAAATAAAATAAGAATCAAATCAAAATACCAGAATTACACATCATTCAACAATGAGAAAAAAAACCAAGACATTATTATGGCATAACCTGGAAGGCTGTCTACCAGGAGTCGGTCTTAATAGTTGAATTCTAATATTAAATCTCTTCTTAGCTTTAAAGCTGTTTTCAAATAGGCCATCATTTTTCTCCAATCTTTGCCATTCAGCCACTCAATTACCTCTGACTCGGTGAGTCGATACTTTCCCAGCCATATTTTACGGACACCCCCCAATACCGAGCAAGCCCCCATAAAGTGAAGCATGTCCTCTCTCTCTCCCATTTAGGTTAGGTTAGGTTTGGTTAGGTGGAATCATCTAGTTTTCTTTGGTCGGTCAACTGGTAGATTTGGGCAACTGAAAGGTAGGTTAACTAACCAATCTACACTTGTGAGAAAGAAGTTGTTGGTGGGCCAGATGATAATAAAAAAATATGATAGAGTTCGAAAACATACGTTTTCTTTGAATTTTGTGTTTTTGGTCAGATCAACGATTATTGTTAGATCACATGATCGGCAAGAGCTGATTGTTTTAATTTATTCATTACGTAAAGTAAAGTAAATTCGTATGGCTTTTCGTGGTGGGGAGACCCTTACGGGTATTCATTATGTGAAACGCCATTTGTAATGTGTGATACAGAGTGCAGCCTCAAATTTTTAGAATCAGTATGTGAAAAGGAGGTGATCAAATTTTTGTTCAGGCATGATATTTTTAAAGATATTACAGTTTGTTTGAAGTGTGGTGCAGAATTAGTTGTTAATAAGTCAAATCTTCAATTTCACTGTCAAAAAAAAGTGCGACAGGGGAAGAAGGCGGCAGCAGTTTGTGGGTTTACTGGCTTGGCAAGGGTGGGCTCGTTCTCGGACAATTATTGTAGACTACCAATAGAAAAATATTTCTATTTGGTATGTATCAATACTTTTGCACCTAAAGCCACCCCAACAAACAATTATTTGTGAAGAGCTGGGAATTTCGACAACAACAGTGGTTGACTGGTATTCATTCCACCAAAGTATTGAAAGGTTAGTAAGCTTAGTTTTCTTTGGATATGTTATTATTCATTTGATTTTTATGGTTTGGAGTTTATAATATGTTTGCAAATTATGAATTTTTCAGATGAAAAATTAAATTTTCATAAAAAAAATTTTTTTCGAAAATTTAAATTTTTGTGTGAAAAAAAACGCGACCCCCAAAAAATTTCAACGGATTATTGCTTCATGGGGTGTGTAGATGTCACAGAAAAAAATTGTCAGAAAAATCGAAAAGTTTGGATACTCAATAATTACCACATAGAGATAGGTTAGGTTATGGGATATGTTTAGCTTAAAAACGTTTCGACATTACCTCTTGATGTTTCATAGAGTGTCAATTTGGATGCTTTATTTATCAAGAGTAAAATAAGTCAGCATCAAAGTCAAAGCTACTAAGTTATCAACTTTCTATTGTAAATTTAACTACTTGCAGTCAGTTTTAAATTGTGAATATACAATAGACCACATAAGTAAAGAATTCAAGAAAACAAAAGTTATCTAGAGTTATGTACGACCAAGTGTGAGTACAATTATTATAAATTCACAATTTAAAAATGAATGCAAGTTGTTCAATTTACAATAAAGAGTTAATATTAACAATGCAGATTGTTATGGAACAAAAAATCCAAGAATTCAAAGCTACTGTTACTTATATTATAAAAACTATTGATATACGGTAAGAATAAGTTAGCCTATATCTTTCTATAAATACTTTGTTATTGTCAATGACACTGATTTTGGAAACAGGATTCAAATAGAAATAGAGGTTAGAGGTGGATTACCAGGAATTCAGATATTAAAATTAATGTATTAACTATATAAGTACTAACCTTTTGTTTTCAACAGTAGAGCGTGTGTAGATGAGTAGATGGATAGAAGGCTGTACTATAAAGCCACCCACATAACAACTTAATTAGAAATCATTTTGATAGAAATCGGAAGACAAAAAACTTGCTCACGACTCATAACACTTTGGAGTGACTGAAGCACTGAAGACTGAACAGTTGAACATGTGTAGCCTGAAAATGAAAATCCATGCTTAAGCAGCATCTCCACCAACCGAACATGTCTGCCGAACATTGTTGGCGAATACAAAAAACGGGCAAACATTAAACATATGGGTCACCGAACATGTTCGTGAGTTCAATTGAAATGTTCGGTCTGTGAGCGAACATTGACGACCAGTGGCGTACCGAGGTTTTAAGCGCCCTGGAGCGGAAGTGTCTAACGTTGCCCCCCCAAAATCAGTCTTACACTCAACCACCCATTAATATAGTGGTCATTTAATGAACCAGCGGCTTTTTTTTCGCCTCTAACTATGCCATATTTGTTAGAGATGCGAATATCCAAGGAATGATTTTTCACCAGGACAGATTCTGCTTTTATCAATTTCCAAACAGCTTGTTTTGGATTTTTTCTCTTTTCTATGAATTTATTTGCAGTTATTTTTTCGCATTTTGCAAGTCATCCTTATGAATTTTTTTTTATATTTTGGAAATAGGATTCAAAAGTGAAGTATTTCAGTCCTGTTCTTCATATAAAACCCATTGAACTTCTTGTGGATTTATTTTTTCAGAATAAATTCAAAGTATTCATTCAATTACTTGAATTTGTTATACCTTTAGCCACCCAATTTAAATTGTTTTGGCTTTGCTACTTTCGACTATTTGCTACTTTTGACTCGACCGTTTTGCATTCTGTCTGGTTGTAACGCATTTACGGCTGAACGCATGAACCGATTTATTTTAAATTTGACATGAATTTTCCTTTTAGTCATGCGCAGCGATGTTTACATACGGTTTTTTAAAATTGTGTTGCATTTCACCCTTTTGGCCTTCATTATAGTAATACATTTTTTGTAAGTAAAAGGTAATTTTCTCTCAAGAACGGTGCGCCCCTCAGAGCCTTGCGCCCTCGAGCGACTGCTCCACTCGCTCCATTATCGGTACGCCACTGTTGACGACCAACAACAGGTTCCCACCACACCGATCATAATGTTCGAGAAGGCGTCCACACCAAACCAACTCCAAAAAATGTTCAGCCACATCAGCTGATTCCAGCGAACACTGTTCGCCGAGCATGTTCGGTTGGTGGAGATGCGGCTTAACACATCATTGTAATGACGTCCCACTTTAATGGGAGGGGAACCGCTTTTGTACGCACATGCACCTACACACACCATCACCCAGCTATGACGTCATGGGATGAATATCTTGCTGGGATGATCCCCATGTGACACCGGTTCCTGATATAGGCAATTCCTCCGGCTGACATACAGTGAATTCCAGATATAGGGAATTCCCCTAGTCGACACATATACCGAATTCCTCCTCAGAACAGTTTTATAAGCATAGGACATTTAACACAGATATAGTGAGTTCCACATATAGCCAATTCCCTGTTCCCATTATTACCGCATGCTTATGGGTGGCTACTGGCTACCATTTCACTGAAAAACCATTTGGTTGAAAGCTTGATCAACTGGTTTGAATAACAATGATTTATAGTTCCTTATTTCAACTTATCTGCTATTTTAGACTTGTATGACGAAAAATATTGTACCTAACTCATCCAGGAAGATGCTTACCATACTCGCTTGTATGATAATATTGCACTCAATGTTGTCTCATGCATTAACTTATCATACTCATATGGTAAACACTATTCCCACACTAGTAACGTAATATACTATTATCTACAACCTTGTCATAATGTATACATTACAGTTTCACAATTGATGCCAAAACAGCTGTCTTTTTGAAACCTGTTGCATAATGAGCTCATTATAGTACAGGTTCTACATTATAACATGGGTTCTGGACCAATCAGAAGCATTATTGATGGAATCAATATCGTAATTCAATATTGTGAAACTATCAGCTGATTTGATCAAACTGCTACACCAGCTGCTTAAACCTAACAATCTACTATAACTTCTCGTATTTGAGATGAGAGGTTAGGTATCTCTGACAGTCACAGGTAAAATGAAATTGTTTTAATTAAATGTATACTAGTGGTTGTAGATAAATTAGTGTATGCAACGATTTTATTTGGCCATTAAAGCACTCGTGAGATATTTATAACACGAGCGAATAACTCATGCCTTAATAAGGGTCAAAATAAAATTGTTGCATAAACTACTATTCCCGCACTGGAATTTACTTTCCTGCACTGGTGCAGGAATAGACTATTTTGCATGCTACAGTTGGTGCAAGAATAGGCACTTTTTGGGTTACTGTTGGAAAATGAAATTTTTAGTAGAGAAAAGCTTAGTGTGGTTGCTAATATTGACACTAAATGGTGCAATACTGTTCCAGTTTATTGAGCTTATTTGACTACAACATTCAATAAATCAAATAATTGTCTAATGACGAATATTTTCAACATTTTTGGTTGCATGGTCATTTCATTTTGAGTTAAGATTAGTTGGATTTATGCAAGTTATCACTTTACTGTACTTCTTTTATCAAGTGTGCAATGTAAATATAACAGTGTGCTTATATAATAACAGGTGTATATTGACTAGAGTATTATTCAAATTATTTCTCTTCATTACCATATAATTACTATTCTTTGAAACACTATAATGCTGCATTTCTATACACTTTACTATTAATGTTGTATGGTTCAATTATTTTCTAGAACTCAGACATAATGGACTATAGATACAAAAATTCAATGACAGTTATTGTACTAGAAATCATGCCAGCACAGCAATCTAAACTTGTGCCATTCAGTTCACCAATTCTTCTTAGCAAGAACCATGACTTGGTGACAGAGAACAAACAACTAAAACTCAACTAATTCTTCATACAATAGCATTGATCAATTTTTGCAACTTTTGATACTGTGGTCAATATATAATTTATAGCATCCAAAGAGTTCATTCCGAATTGTAGAAATGAACCAGGATACAAAGATTATCAATATACAGCAACCGTTGACTGATGTACTGAATTCAGCCATGGATGCAAATTGAGATATTCAAACAGAGACAATATTTCTGAGCACATTTGGAGCACTCCTACAATCACAGAATTCACAATAGGAAGGTTACACGTTTGTATGATTTCTAAAGCCCCATCTCCACCAACCAAACATGCTTGGCAAGCAGTTTTCGCTGGAATCAGCTGATGTCGCCAAACATATTTTGGAGTTGGTTTGGTGTGGACACATTCTCAAACATTATGATCAGTCGACACTGTTCGCTCACAGACCAAACATTTCAATTGAACTCACGAACATGTTCGGTGACCCATATGTTTAATGTTTGCCCATTTTTTGTATTAGACAACATGTTCGGCAGACATGTTCGGTTGGTGGAGATGCGCTTTAAGATGGTTTTTTATAAGTAGGATAAGAACAGCTATTATAGTAACAAAATTTACAGCTGAAAGGTCGTTAATCACCTATGTGAGTTCTTAGATGAATTTTTAAATTGCTAAGTTGAGAGCTTTTATAATCACAAGATTCACAGCTAAAATGTTTTTCTCCTGTGTGAGATCTAACATGTCTTTTCAAACTAGATGAATAACAGCATTTAAAATCACAAAATTAACATCTGAATGGCTTATCACCTGTGTGAGATCTAACATGTCTTTCCAAATTCGATGATATACAGCATTTATAATCACAAAATTCACAGCTGAAAGGTTTATCACCAGTGTGAATTCTGAGATGAGATTTTAAAGCAGATGAAGAAGAGCTTTTATAATCACAAAATTCACAGCTGAAAGGTTTATCACCAGTGTGAATTCTGAGATGATATCTTAAAGCAGATGAAGAAGAGCTTTTATAATCACAAAATTCACAGCTGAAAGGTTTATCACCTGTGTGAGTCCTCAGATGTATTTTTAAATAAAAAAGCCGAGAGCTTTTATAATCACAAAATTCACAGCTGAAAGGTTTATCACCAGTGTGAGTTCTTAGATGAAATTTTAAATTGATAAGTTGAGTGCTTTTGTAATCACAAAATTCACAGCTGAATTGTTTATCACCTATGTGAGTTCTTAGATGAATTTTTAAACTGCTGAGTCGAGAGCTTTTATAACCACAAGATTCACAGCTGAAAGGTTTATCACCTGTGTGAGATCTAGCATGTATTTTCAAACTAGATGATTGACTGCATTTATAATCACAAAATTCACAGCTGAAAGGTTTATCACCAGTGTGAATTCTGAGATGAGATTTTAAATGGCTAAGTTGAGTGCTTTTATAATCACAAAACACACAGCTGAATGGTTTATCACCTGTGTGAGTCCTCAGATGTATTTTTAAACTGCTAAGTCGAGAGCTTTTAAAATCACATAATTCACAGCTGAATGGTTTTTCATCTGTGTGAGATCTAACATGTCTTTTCAAATTAGATGAATCACAGCTTTTATAATCACATAATTCACAGCTGAATTGATTGCTAGCTTTATGCTTCTTTGAGTGGATTTGTAAACCTTTCTTATCCAAGCACACATAGTCACATAATTTACAGGCATACTGTTTTTCCTCTGAATGTATTTTTCTTATATGACACATTAAATCACTCAATCTAGGAGTTTTATAACTACAATGAGCACAGCTATAAGATTGTAGATTTTGATGAGTCAGCAAATCATTTCCAGAATCCACCTGTCCAAACGTTCCTGCAATGACATCTCCGTCTATGCAAATAGGGGTTGAACACTAGGGTGGGTCGAAAAAAATCGATATTTTTTTTTCGGATCGTAATACCGCGGAAAAGTTGCTAAATGGTATGACTAAATAGGGGAAAAAATATTAAAATTATCGGATGTTATCTTCCGTTCGCGCATGAGCTCTAAAGTTTGATTAAATTTTGAAAAAATTAAAGTTTTTTGGAAATTTTTAATAATTTTTTTTATTACGATATTTAATATGTAATAGGGAAAAATGTCATCTACGACACACTAATGAATTAATATAAAAATACTGGTATTGAGTTTTAACATCTTCCGTTCGCGCATGGGCTGTAAAAATAGCAAAAAAGTGTTGAAAACCTCAAAAATGTGGACTTAGGAAAAATAAATATATACAAGCTTCAACATATTATTGATGTATTATCCAATAAATACAAAGTACATATTTCACTTACGAATAGATTACATGTCTGGTAGTTTGAACTGTCTTTTGTTATCAAAGGCTGGCATCGTGGACCTTGACTTAAGTGTCATTCTTATGTACCCGTCTCGAGCTGCAGATCCGCAAACCTTAGCAGAAGCCTCGCTCACCAACTTGACGCTTCTCTCCACTGCTTGAGTATGGACTGGCATCTTCTGTGATAGGATTTCCCACTTCGGTACTTCTTCTGTTTTGATGTAGGTTTTCAGTTCATCATCAGTGACATCTTTCAATAGAGGCGGCGAAGAAAATTCACAGTTTGTCCAATAATTTAATTCTGTGTAGTCTGTTGCGGAAAAGTTTAGCTTAGGTGCCACGTACGTTCGAATTGTTTTCCTCTTTTGGTCTCTTTCTCTTGCCTTAATGATGCGGCGGAGGCCCAGTTCTCTTATATGTTTTCTGGGATCTTGAGTCATAGTAATCATAACATGTTCTGGATGCGCAAAGAACCCATTTCTCTCTATAACTGGGTCAATTACAGCTTTGAGTTCATCTTTAAGATATCTTGAGGTTTCAATACATTGGTGCACGAGCTTAGGGCCATCAGTAAAAAGTTTGGTCTTCTTAATACAAAACCACATCGGCATATATGACTTCAGAATGAATATTACTATTTCCTGGAACTCAGCAGTTGGATTTTCTTGACTAATGTAGAGTCTTAAAGCACGGTTAGCTGTTGTTAGCCACCTGGAGTGAGACAAAGGTCCTGGATCCCTGATTGATAAATCTTTTGGGCATTCACCTGATTTAATCGCTTCTGATATTTCCAGCAAATAGTTCTGATCCTTACTAAGAGTTTTTTTGTCTATCTCAGGGATTTGGCAATCAATACTTTCAAACTGCACTACTGGAAGTGTTTCACATTTGATCAATTTCCCACCAATCGGTCCTTTCAAAGAATTTGGCCCGGTCGACTTACCATCTAAATACTGAAATAAATGGCGGAAGGGTAGTTCATTAAAATGAAGAAGACAAACTGCCCATTGCAGAGGCTTACCTAAGTGTGTTTCAATACGGCGTATTATACCGTTTTTCAATCCGGTGTTAACATTGGTGCCATCACAGCCAATAACGACTAATTCGTCCAAAGAAATGTCATTGCTTGTCAAATAGGATATAATAGAGGTCGCAATATCCTCTGAACTTCCTGAATTAGGGGTCACGTGACCCAGAAATACATTACCAGGTTCTTGTATAAGCACGTAATGTTCCTCCTTTACCACTCTTTTAAATCGTTTTGAATGTGCCTCTTGTACCACAATAGTGTCGTCTTTACGGCCATCAAAATATAGCCCAATTAGCTTATTTTCTGTTATAGAACTGGACAAATCAGCCCTAACATTGTGTTTTTCTCTTCTTATTTTACACTTGTCAACTACTTGTGAATTGTCGCTATTAGTTACCACGCCAACGTCCTGCAAAACACTTGAGGCTATTGCTGCTGTAGCACGATCAGAAACACCGTAACGATCACTAGTTAATGCAGTAGATTTAAGGTTAATCCTCATTTGCCAACCGGATTTCTTTTTTGGAGATTCAGGTATGAATTCTTGGTCACTGTCACTGCAATCGTCACTGGAGGTCAAGGATTCATCACGTTGTTCAGTTTCGGAAACTTGGACATCTACTTTTGGTTTTGGACAGCTGGAACGAGATTTCCTCTGTAAAGATTTGGCACGTTTCTTTGTTTCATTTAAGTCCACACCTCCAATTTTGCCAATGCCGTGAGTGCGTAGTGAATAGATAAATTTCAGCTCAAGTAAAGGTATTTTTTTAAGCTTTTCACAAGTACAAGTTATTGAGCAGATACACTGGCATTGATCCGGTGTTTTATGACAGGTACATTCAAGGGCAATGGGGCATTTGCATGCCGCAATGTCAAAAAGCAAACAGCATTTTTTCTTAAAATCATCAAGGTTTCTCTTAAAGACTTCCTTGTTTTTGTCTCGAGTATGAGATTTTCTTAAACTATAATACTTGTCATGCAGTGCAGTCAACAGTTGTACTACTCTCTTATCACTTACGGTGGGAATTGATGCTCTATTGTACAAACACACTATTTTGCCAGCTACTGTATTGGCTACTTGTCCAAAACTAACTCTTTTGTTGTTTACTTTAACTGCTAAATTATACCTCTCATTCGATATACATCGAAGAACGTCCTCTCCTATAGGGAGCTTGTTAGGCGGCAAGTCTCTTGGTGTACCGAAAAACGGACACTGGAATTCTTGTCTAGTGATCACTGTCTTTGATAATGCCATCATTCATTGCACAATTGTTCAAAAAACTACACCAAAATATGAAATTTGGAACACACACTACGCAACACATCCACCGCACTCAAGAGACAACAGCAGACTGGCACACAAAATTGCGCGGCGGACCACTGTAATGGCTGCCTGCAGCGGAGAGGGGGTATCACGTGATGCGGCGTGGGTCGTTGACCCGCTAGTGGCGCTGACAGTAAGTTTTGTATCGCTGTGCGCGATCGAAAAACCAAGCCTAATTACGTCTGAATTTTTTTCTTTAACTATCAGAACATGTATAATCAGATATTAGGTATTACATTATTGATATCTGTAACTATACATGAAAAGAAAATAGGACAAAAATCCGATTTTCTTGTATTTTGGCTATATTTGGATGTCCATGCGCGAACGGAAGATGTTGAAGTGCAATACCGGTATTTTTATATTACTTTATTAGTGTGTCGTAGATGAAATTTTTCACTATTACATATTAAATATCGTAAAAAAAAATTATTACAAATTTTCAAAAAAAAATTATTTTTTTCAAAACTTTAGAGCTTATGCGCGAACGGAAGATAACATCCGATAATTTTAATATTTTTTCCCCTTTTTAGTCATACCATTTAGCAACTTTTCCGCGGTATTACGATCCGAAAAAAAAAATATCGATTTTTTTCGACCCACCCTATTGAACACTCTCTGCTGTCCACTGATTGCAAATCTGCCTCTTCCAAAAACCCTCCAGTCTGATGGACATCTGAAAATACCAATATTATACTATAATAGTTATTTATGTATTAAGAGCGTGAAGCGCGACTTTATTGCTCGAGCCAAAACATTCACTGTGCGATGCATAGCGGAGCGCAGTAATTTTGCAAGAGCGATAAAGAAGCTTCACATGCAAATAACATACAATATTTTTCCTACAACTGAAGTTCTGGATTCCAACACAATAAATAAAGCTTGTAGTTGGTAACATCAAAGACCATGCACAGATTTGGTTAGCATGTGCATTTTTGAGGTTATGAGAATTTCATGGATTCCATGATCCACTAATGAGAAGACATCAAAATCAAAACAGAAGCGTAAAGAAAACAGCTAGTAAGCATAATAGTATATTACATTACAAGTGTGGGAAATGGTGTTTAACATACAAGTATGGTAAACATCTTCCCGGACGAGTTATGTATGATATTTTTTGTCATACAAGTCTAAAATAGCAGATAAGTTGAAATAAGAAACTATAAATCATGTTTTACAAACATAACCTCAACACACCAAATCACAGCAACTCAAGATGAAATGGGCAATAATGGTTCTAGATCAGCTGATCTAGCTTTCAACAAATTGATTTTCAGTGAAATGGTTGCCAGTAGCCACCCATAAGCATGCGGGAATAATCATTTGATGATTTTTACTAGACAGTGTACAGTAATAATCATCAAATGACATCAGCTGTTTTTGATTTCTGTAAACAGCTGTTCACCACATTGATTCCTTGACTGGTAAACTGTCCATAAACTACAAGTATGATGAAAAATCCATTACTGCACTGAAAAAGGATGTGGTAATGAAAATCAGCTGTTCTTTCTGTAAACAAATGTTTACTGGCTCAATTCAATACTCCGTAAAGTGGTGAATATATGTACAAGTATGACGAAAAGTACTTGATGTTTTGCAGAGCAGTTATGAGGTATTTTACAATTAGTTTTCAGTACATAAAGAGCTACTTTACAAGCAGTTGTAGGAAAACGGCTTTATCAGATTATATTTCTTTTCTGTTGGATTATCTAACTGATAATTCATAGAAATGACTAATAGATTGTGAATGTCTTACCGAGCACTTCTTCTTTGATGCAGCCTGAGGTGGAACCTAAGCCTGGAGATTCTTCTTGACAAACACCAATCTTTGACCATGAATTGCACAGTGAATTCTATTGGGATCATTAGATCGGATAAGAAATTCTGGCAAGGCCAACATTGTGCTCCTAGGGAAGAGCGTAGAATATATGGTGTTTGACTAAATCAGCATTTCTCTGCCTTACCACCCCACCACCACCACCTTTCGGTCACAATAGCATTGATCAATTTTTGCAACTTTTGATACTGTGGTCAATATATAATTTAGAGTGTCCAAAGAGTTCATTTCGAATTGTAGAAATAAATCAGGATTCAAAGATTATCAATATACAGCAACTGTTGACTGATGTACTAATTCAGCCATGGATGCAAATTGAGATATTCAAACAGAGACAATATTTCTGAGCACATACAGAGCACTCCTATAATCACAGACTTCACAATAGGAAGGTTACACATTTGTATGATTTCTAAAGCCGTGTCTCCACCAACCAAACATGCTCGGCAAGCAGTGTTTGCTGGAATCAGCTGATGTCACCAATCATTTTTTGGAGTTGGTATGGTGTGGACTGTTATGTAATGTAATGCTTTTGGACTAATAAAGTTGGCAACAGTGTGTCAAGATGTCGACTAGCAACTAGTGTTGTTAATTATGTTACACTCCTACCAATTACTTCTTATAACATGGTGTCAGGTGTTGAAATTAATGTCAAACTATCGAAATCAGTAAAGTAGTGAATTATTTTATAGTTCAAAGTTTAACAGAATCCAGTAAGTCATGTCAGATGGTGAAGAGGGACAAGCCAAGATGAGGACAATGAAGCGACCCCTCTCTTCAACGCTACCCATGTTTGAGATTCACTCAACGAACATGGCGGTAGCATGGAAAAATTGGATCACTCAATTTAAAATCTTCTTGAGAGCCAATGATTTAGAAGATGAGTCAGACTCATGGAAATTGCTTCACTATTTGGGACAATTGGTCATGCCCATATTCAATTCCTTCAATGTGGACATCAATGAAGTCAAGTACATTGACTTAGTGAAAAAGTTATCAGACTATTTTACACCAAAAGTAAATATCTCATACAAAAGACATATTTTCTTCAATCGAAAACAAAACAATGGTGAATCACTGGAAGAATTCATGACTGTGTTAAAAACATTTGAGCCTGACATGTGATTTTGGGAATTTACATGAGAGTCTTGTCAAGGAAATTTTTACATGTGGTTTAAATGATGAACATTCTTTTATAAAAGAGCGACTGATAGAAGAGGGACCAATTAATTTGGACAAGGCTGTGCAAATTGGACAAAAGATTTTTATGTCAATTATGACATTTGAACAAAATGTATCCAGGGAAGCCCAGCAGATGATGGAATTCTAGTAAATGCAGTACAGCAGGGTCGATGATCGGGAAGGCAGCATGAAGAGGCTGGTTCTTCTACTGACAGAGTAGGTTATGGAGGTTATGGACGAAATCAAAATACTGTTTCAAAACAGCAACTGACTAAAACTTGTGGTAAGTGTGGACAACAGCATTTGTATAAATGGCCTGCAGCTAGTGCATCATGCAGGTTCTGTAAGAAGGTGGGACATTTTGAAAGATATTGTTTTCAAAAACAAAATCAGTACAAGAACAATGTAAATGAGGTTAAATCCGATGATTATGATGACAATGGGTTCATTCTACAACCATTGAGTGTTGAACGAAATATACTGACTAGTAGTGGTGTATAGAGACTTCAGCATACCCAATCACAAGCCTGCATTTCAAGGCCACCCCCCCTTAGGCCACGCCCCCCTAGCCAATGGGAAAAGACCACGCCCCTGTAGGGGGGAGTTAGTCGTCCATTTTGTAAATTTTTGAGGCACGCCATTGGCTGCACATGTTGGAGTGGGGGTCCGTTTACCCCCCTCAAGCCCCCTTGGCCTGCCCCCCTTCAAGCCCCCCTGCCACTGTCCAAAGGAAAATGGCCGCGCGCCCACGGCCATGCGCCCACGGTCTTTTTCCTTTTTTTTTTAGGCTTTGCCCAAACCTGTACTGCATGAATTTTTCTTTTTTTTTTTCTAGGTATTTAGCAACTGACCCTGGGGCGCCGCCCCCGACCGCGGGCCCCCCGTCCGCGTTCTTGAGTCTCTTTTGTGAGAAGTGCTTGACCTTACCTCTGAAGAGAGGCATACAATTCAGTTTGTTCTGAACATTTGAACAAAGCACACATGATGTCTCCTCTTATAGAAGAAGAAGATGAAACTTCAAAACCGCAATTGGCTTGCATCAGTTCAACAGTAAATACACTTAAGTCAATTTGCATATGCTCACTTATAACCTATTGGACTACAATTCTAGTTTTACTCTATCTAAATTATTCTGTCTTAGTTCACCATCAACAAAATTGTAGCACACCGTTTCTACAAAATACTGTAAATCTAAATAATAGTATACAATTTCGAAAAGGAGTATTTAATTCAACTTACAATAAAAAGGAAGAAGATGTAAATAATTTACTTGACAGAGATAATAACGAATCAGATTGGTTTTCTAATCATCTGTTAGACATGGAGAAAACAAAGAATAAAACACTATTCTTTATTAATGCCTGTGTTCGATCAGGTTTAAATAATATACCAAAATCGTTTGATTATCAACTTGAAAGTTGGTATTCGACTTTACTCTCGCCTTACTCACACGTATGTAATTTTTACAATTCTTATCAAATTCTTAACAATTGTGCAAGTCAAACAGAAGAAGATGTGAAGAAGCTTATAGATAGAACAAAACATGTTTGCAGAATTATCTAGGTAGGTAGATCACATGTTTTACATTCGTTTAGTGTTCTAGAGATGGTCTAGACGAAAACATGACAAAGTTAGTTTGTCAAAACAGTAAAAGGACTGTTGTAAGTAGACAGAGGAAACAAGGGATTGTAGGCAGCGGATTATTATCTAGTTTAGCTGGTATTGCAAAAGGTCTTGTGAGTAAAACAGGAAGTGTAGCAAGTTCTATTTTGAATAAAGGTATTGATCTGCTCCCCATAGAACTGAATTTTCCAGGGTACGAATTCTGCGGACCAGGCACAAAGCTTAAAAAACGTTTAAAAAGAGGTGATTTAGGCATTAACAAACTTGACCAGGCTTGTAAGTTACATGACATAGCTTATGATAAATCTAGTGACAATTCTTCACGATCAAAAGCAGACAAAATTCTAGCTGAGACTGCTTGGTCGATTTTTAAAAATCCAGATACAGATTATAGTCAAAAGGTATTCCTATTTAGTTACATTAGCAATGAAAGGAAAGTCAGCAGTGGGATCAGGAATAAAAATTCCACATGTGCATAGAAGAAGAAGAAGAAGAAGGAGAAGGAAAGCCATACAAAAAACAAACAGTATTGCTAAAAGAAATAGTGATTATATTAGACGGGAAGCGATTAAACGATTAACACAACATGTAAATAATACTGGTAAAGGTTTCTATTTAAGACCTTACCCTATAACTTATGGTGGAGGAGGGGGAGGAGGACGGGTGTTGAACACATCATCTTCAACAGTACCACATGGTGCACATGGCTTATTAATGAAAGGTGGTAGAAGAAGAAGAAGAAAGACGCAAACAAAAGGAGGCACAAAGCGAAAGAAGACAAGGAAATAAACATGAATGATGTTAGTATTTTTAAAAATTTAAAACTTGATAAACCATTATCTGATTACGATCTTATAGTATGGTCACATTTATTGGAAATTCCACTCCGTGGTGTATATATGCTGGATTCGTTACCAAAAAGAATACATCGTAATGAAAATCTTATCATTAATTTGGACAGTCAATTTGGTGGACAAGGTGGCACTCATTGGGTTTGTTATAAAAAACAAAGTGAGAATGTATGGTACTTTGATTCAATTGGCAATCTCCAGCCACCCTTACAGTTGGTGAATTATTGGAACAAACACAAAGGGGTGAATATATTTTATAATGCTGATGAAATGCAAAAACCTGACACAATCATTTGCGGACATTTGTGTTTGCTGTTCTTAAGTGGACAGTTAGAGTAAACAGTTGAAAGTGAAGAGTGGTGTTAGTAGCAGCATGACTGTGATAACGTTGACTGGGTCAACCAGTGATTTACATGAACAATTGCCACAAATCATAGAGTTGGACAAAAATTATGAATATGAAATTGGGCTGGTTAATTTGTGGACTTATAATTCGATTCCAAATGTGATTGAAAATGAAAATTCAAAATTTCAGTACTCTAACCAAATTATCAATTTACCCACTGGCTCATATGAGATTGATTCAATTTCATCTATGATCAAAGAAAAATTAAATGTTACCGAAGATAATTTGAAAATACGTGGTAACAATAACACAATGGGAGTTGAAATCTTTTCCGATAAACCAATTGATTTAACTCATAATGATTCAATTGGATCAATATTAGGATTTGATCATGAGGTTTTAAGCTCAAATACTTGGCATTATTCTAAGCGTCCCGTTTCCATAACAAGAATTACAAGAATTGTGGTAAGTTGTAATTTAGCATGTGGAAGTTATAGTGATGGAAAAGAAAATCATACTATTTATGAGTTTCTTCCACGAGTTGCTCCTGGGTATCTAATTAATGAAACGCCAAGTCCAATTATTTATGTAGGTTTGAATACACATAGATTTCATAGCATTAATGTGAAAGTGACAGACCAGAACGGATCACTTATCGATTTCAGAGGAGACACATTGACAGTTAAATTGCATATACAAAAGAAGATATAACAATGGGATTCATCATATTCAATCCGCATCCAACTCACTATAGCTATGCTAAATGTGAGAAAGATAGATGCACAACTAAACAAAGGAAAAGGAGAGTAAAGAGACAAGTGAATAAACGGGTTAGTAGTGTTATGCACAGTGGTGCGATAACATCAAAAAGTGCAAGGATTCTAGAGAAATTAGGATTTCAAGTGAATTGGAATAATGTCATCGGCGGCAATAAGCGAGGTTTTAAACGTTGAGAAACAAATACATGTTTTCAACCAAATAAAGAGTTTTGAATTCCGTACACATCAGCCATATGCCAACCAAAGCTTTTCTAATTCGGATGAGATAAGAATTCCGATAAACTCGCAAGATAATTATACCCTACCTTGTAAATCGTTTCTACTTATTGAGGGAGAAGTTAAGTGTAGAAAGGTAGCGACTCAAAAGGATGAAAGTGGAAAAGATATAGGCGTGTGGCAGGATGCTGATTTAAAATTATGTTCTGGATGGCCTGCTTTTTTATTTGAGGAAGTAAAATTTGAGATTGCTGGAGTACCAATTTCGAAATCACGTCTTGTAGGGATCACTAGCACAATAAAAGGTTTACTTTTGAAAAACATATTCGATAAAAATATGTATCATTTAGCTGGTTTTGATAAAGACGGTTATACTTTGACTGATAACAAATTTACTGTTTGCGTACCATTGAAGTTGCTTCTACCTTTTTTCGAAGATTTTCAACAAGTAATATTGAATGTGAAACAAGAACTCGTTTTGTTAAGAGCATCGTCAGATGTAAATTGTATTGTGTCACAAAGCGGAACGAATATAAAAATAGATATTAAAAAGTTACAATGGAAAGTACCCTACATTGAACTTGAGGATCATGTTCGTCTCAGGTTTTTACGTCTACTCGATACTGATCATCCATTAAAACTTGCTTTCAGGAAGTGGGAAATTCACGAATATCCTGTTTTACCTACAACAAAAGTACATAGTTGGACTATAAAAACTGCATCGCATTCGGATGTACCAAGGTTTGTAGTTTTTACTTTTCAAACAGGAAGGAAATTGAATTTTAAAAAGTCAATGGCCGAATTCGATTTGAATAAGTTATATAGCTTTAGAGTATATTTGAATAATGAACATAAACCATATGACAGTATTTTGGGAAACAAACAATTAATGTATAGGATGTTTTTAGATTTTGCAGGAAGCTATAAAAATTCACCAATTAATTCGGAACATGGATGTGAAATTGATTATAAATCTTTTTGCGATAGCACTCCAATTTTGGTTATAGACACTAGCCACCAATCGTCAGTTTTAAAGAATTCAATTGATATTAGATTAGACTTTGAGTTTGAAGCTGATGTGCCGGCTTCAACTAGTGCATATTGTATTTTAATAAGTGATACTCTTGTAGAGTATACACCGCTAACATCAATGGTAAGAGAGATACAATAGTTTTTCCACCGCTAGAGCGCAGCATTATACTGTATATAAATTGAAGCAGATTGGTTTTATGTCAGTTGGTGAATAACCATGCTATCGAGCGGAACATCGTCATCTTGTGATTCTCTATCAACAATATTTGAGGATTTTCTGCCGGTGAAAGAAGACATGGGTGAAATTTGTTCTTCGAGACCTTCAAGGAAGAAGTTGTATAGCGACGCTGCAGTACAATGCAATCTGGATAAGGAGGAGGATGAGGAGGAGGAGGATAATTCTTTGTCTGTTGATATTTGCAGTGACTTGGAGGAGCAGGCGGAGGAGGAGAAGTTATCAAAGGAGGATTCAAACAACAAACATGTCAGGTTTGATGATTCATTTGCTGTAGTTGAATTTCATGGTTTCAAAGATGATTACAATCAGTTTATTGTGAAGGAATTTGCCATGATTGATCCAAAAAATACTTATGTAATTTTACATTTTAAACCACCATTTCCAAAATCAGACCTATCATGGAAAGCGTATCGTGACGTATGCTGGTTAGAATTTTACTATCACAAAATAAAGTGGGAATTTGGTAGTGTTGATTATTCTGACGATATAATAAGATCTTGTCTCAGAAATTATGATAGAATCTATACAAAAGGCAGAGAAAAAGTGGAGTTTTTAAAGAAGTTTCACGACAAAGTCGAATTAATACCGGATACTTTTGAAAGACCAGACTATAAAAAGTTTTCTTCTTGCTGGACTTTTGATGCTTGCAAGGTTCATAATAAGATTGCAGATGGTAGGTGTGCCCTATTCAGTGCTAGACACTATTTAACATCGCTACTGTGTAAAGCAGAAAAAGGGCTGGAACGGAAAATGGATTATTTGTGTGAGGGTGATAGGATGCGAAGTATGAAAACATGTAAGTTTTACACTAAAGATAATAAACGAAAGTATGCACGACAAGGTTTCTATTATAACGGAGAGGAAGTGGTTTGTGTATGGTGTGGATATCAATTGTACTTGCACAAGGCAAGAATCTGCAATCTAACAAGCGATGTTGCTAATCCAGTGAATTTTTCTGTTCTTTTACCACTCATATAAATACTTGAATGCGGACAGAAGTTAGTTAGTATGGTGTAGTAAGCCAACAGTGTTGCTATGGATCCGAGCAAATGGTTAAGTGCTGATAGTGAATTGGAATCAAAATTACAAAACTATATTGATTGGTTTGAAGTGTGTGAAGAGGCTATTGCAAAAACTAAAAGTGAAGGAGGTGATGTTAAATTTGCAAAACAATTAAAGGCGATTTTTCTAGATACTGTCGATATTAACGAAATAAGTGATTATCTACGTTATTACAGACCGTTGAAATTAAGCATTCATAAACTATTACAAATTGAAGATCAAGTGTTGCGCAATATGTGAAACAAAAGGTTATTGACTGTTCACAGACATGTTTTAACATGTCTGTTCTTGAAGTGAAAATCTTGTGGTGGGGATAGGAAGTATAAAAACTCCAGTCACAACCAGCTTCTTCATCATTCACTGCAACATGCAGCCGCATCAGGATATGCAAGCGTTCAGCTTGACTAGATTCAATAAGACATCAAGCGAAGTCATGCCTATTGTTCAGATACGTGACTTGCTATCTGATTTTCCCTATCAAATTCAAAGAGCGAGATTAGCACGTACACAATTTGGAAAAAGAATTATTTTGCGATTATGTAAATTCAATAAACCGACGGGAGCACAACCTTATTTCGATGTATATCTACCGGAAAGGTTTCTATCTGACTTGAACGAGCATACTTTGGACAGTTTTAATAATCAGAAGTATGTATTGAGGTGTATTCATCAGAAGGAAGGACCCTCGCAGATTCTTCTTGAAGATGCAGCAAATTAGTCCGCCACCACCAACGTAGAAGAAGAAGAAGAAGAAGAAGAAGAAAGTATAATAGGCCTGTTTCATAATTTTTGTGTGAAATGGGGAAGCACTTGAACGCTAACGCCTGCGCTTCTTACAACATAGATTAATTATCTTCTTGTCAGGTGGAAAGAGAAGCAAATAAGGTAAGTAAAGTATAGGCCTGTTTCATAGTTGAAAATACATTACTCATTTCTTTGCTAAACTATTATGAACATTATTCAATAATAGTCTAATTTAGAAGTGAGATAATCATGTTTTCAGTTTTAAAATGGGGAAAGCAATTTGCTAACGCCCGCAAATTCTTACGGCAAAAAGATGGAGCTAGTTAAACCTGATAGCAAACTATCAAGTTTAATTAAATTCATCCTCCCGTCGGGTGGAAAGAGAAGCATATATAATATTAGGTAAGTATTGTTTTCAATTCAGTATAAGCTTGTTAGAGCTACAGTACGCTGCTCTTTTGTGCAAGAGAACATAAACTTAATAATGAGTCAATGTTTCAGTTTTGATAAATTCAAGAAATTATCCAGATTGTTGATGGGTATTTCTTTTGACGAATTTACTGAACTAGCTAACGGTGTAAGATATTCGCAGTATTGTGTAGAGAACCGAATTAATAAGGATGATGATAAAGAGTCTACTGCTGTTAGCAGCGAACAGTGTAAGAAACATACCAGTTCAAAGTATTCTATTCTATCTGAACTATACGATTTGTTAGATATGATTATTGATGAACGTGCACATTTCCATTATGGTTGTAGTACCGATCATTCAATTACCGTAATTACTGATTGCGCACAATTATGGGAGGTAATTTTCGATCTGGCCGAGCGTAAATGTATTAGAAGGAACACTATTGTTTAGCTTGCAGTTACAAAATGTCTGTAGACAGGTTCAGACGTGTTTCACATGGTAAACATATTATTGATAGTGGAAAACAAATAGATGAACTCAAGAAAACAATTTTGACTAGATCAAATTTTGATAAAGAAAAAACAGCTTTAGTCTCAACTGACTATCTTCATTCAAGTTTGAAAATAATTATCGAAGAAGCAAAGGGGCAAAGAGAAAAACTGCTCAGTAAAGATGAATTCAATAAAGAGAAAAACGATAATTTACTGACTAGAACAGAATTCAAAAATGAGAGAGAAAAGCTGCTTAGTAAAGATGACTTCAATAAAGCTAAGAAAGATAATTTACTGAGTAGAACAGAGTTTAAAAATGAGAGAGAAAAACTGGTTAGCAAAGAAGATTTTAATAAAGAAAATTTACTGACTAGAACAGAGTTTGAAAATGAGAAAGAAAAATTAATTAGTAGAGAACAATTTAATAAAGAAAATTTACTGACTAGAACAGAATTTAGAAATGAAAAAGCCGGATTTGTCTCCTTTGAGAATCTTAACACAAGTATAAAAGTATTAGAAAGTCTTTTAATCGATTATGTACATAATAGTCAGGATTACAAGAACCATTTACATGCTATAATGTATCAATATGCATATCATTTGATAGGAAAGTGTCTAATAGCTATGAGAACTTTCAACTGGGAGGAATTGGAAAGTCGCGGACTTACACTAGAACATTGTCTTGACGAGTTTTTTCGTAGAATTAATATGTCAGAGCCAGAGGTTAAATATGATGCTAACCAGTTTCCAACACCAGAACAACAACGCTTGATAAATCGTTATAAGAACTACTCATAAAAGATTTTTATTTTTAAAATGATGCAATGAAATGATTAAACCTAGAACAAAATGAACTTTGCAATAATTGGAAAGAATGCTCCAAGTACTCTTTTTAGTCTGTCGATATATAGTTCATTTTTTTAAAATACAGGTAGCGCCAAGTGCTGGGTTCATCTTCGAGTTTACTTCCAGCGTATGCTTATTACGCTCATTTAAATGCGGACTCTCTTGCTGGAACGTCATTAACTAGCAAACAATGGATCAATCGCATATGATGTATTATGAGTCGGTAAGGTTAAAATCATTTGTTAATTGGAAAAAGTTCGACTATCACCGACTGACACCAGAGAACTTAGCTAAACAAGGATTATACTATACTGGAGAGAATGATAAAGTCCGTTGTGCATTTTGCGGGATTCAAATTGAAGATTGGAAAATTACGGACGATCCGTTAGTTGATCATAAACGTTTTAGTTCAAATTGCAGATTATTGAATAATAAAACAGCGGATAATGTAACTATTGAAAATGAAAAAGAGCAGGATATGTACTCTTATGAACAACGATTAAAAACTTTTAAAGCGCCATATATTGCTAAAGCGTCATATTTTGCTCAAAATGGTTTTTTTCTACATAAAGACGGATATTTGCAATGCGTGTTTTGCAGAATAATTATTTGTGATGCTAAAGAAAAAGTTTTGCATGCTTCGTTTTGTCCGATGATCGAGAAACGACACAGTGCACTCTAAATTCACAAAGATTGTTTCCTTCGCATAAGGATAGGTTTGTGAGCATGTACAAACATGCACAAGAACTTTTTTTTTTTTTTTTAAATTTTACTATAAATATGCGAGTAAGTGCTTGATTTTCGCCAGTTACTCAACGTTAGTTCACCAGTCACGCTGCATCCACAAAAGGTAAGTGGAATAAGCAAACACATTTTTAGTTCATTCATTTTTTCATTTTAAAAATTACAGCAGGCAAGATTGGTTATATATATATATATATATATATTGTTTTTAAGTTGACAGTTGCCCATGAAAGGAGAGTGTCATGGATCGAGTAGCAATTACAATCTTGAAATCTCTAATCATTACATTGGAGATTTGGTTAACTTTACTAATGATAATGCTGTTGACTGTTTCAAATTATGGACGGATAAGCCTTCTTCTACTAATTATCAGCGTTTGTGTGTGGTTAAAACAAAACAGACGATCACGAGGAGGAGTAGCAATAAAATTTCTAATATCGATAATCAATATTTTGCAGAGATTAATTGCTTTGACAGTAATGCTCATGATTGTTACATATGTTTTATGGATATCATTGATTATTATAACAATTTCGCATCAACCTCAGACAGATTACAGTTTTAATTGTTCAATGAAATTTGGAAACATGTACTCAATGGAGTTAGATAGCATCAGATGAAGTCGACGATTGAGAACAGGTTTTACCGCATCGTAAGAAACGTGATGAGAGAGAGAGAATGCAACATTCTCTTGTTGCAAGCTGCACCAGGAAACGTTTCAAGTACATCCTAACTTAATGCAAGCGAAAGTCGTTTCAAGAACGATTTTTAATTGCATTTGCCCATATTTAGAGCTTCTCTCGAGTCAACTTGGAAACAATTTATTTAACTCATGTACATTTTCAGGTCAAGTACAATTTTAAAAATTCACTTAACCATATTTGGCACACCCTTGAACCAACCAGGAAAAAATTTGTTTGTCTCACGTACATTTCGGGAAGACAAAGTCGATCATCCGGGTACTGCAATTTAGGAAGGGTTAACCAGGAAAAAATTTGTTTACTTCATGTTTGTGACGTACGTAAACGGGAAGGTTTAAAACAGGAGTTAATTTTATCTTGTCAAAAATTATTACATCTCAGTAAGACAATTATATTTCCGCAGTGGGATTATAAATACCCGCATGGGTATAAATAGAGGCATTTGGATTGTTAACTCCTACTGCACCACCATCACTACACCATTAAAGGAGAGATTTTGTTACTAGTAAATCATTGATATTTTTTTTTTTCATCTTGTTTATTGTTCAATTCTGCTTTTACTACATTGTTTTTTAAACATATCTGTTTCAGTTTACTTATAAAGCAACTGTACTAGACCTGTATCTCAACAACAACCATCACGTTGAGCTGAATATTGACATCACCTTCACTCCTATTCATTGTGTGCTTCTTCTTCTTCTTCACACCTCAACGACGCCACACCTGTTCATTGTGCGCACTTCGAGAGGTCATTCGGTTTCACAACTGACTTCATCCCACGATCACCAGCATCGATCATCAATCAACCGCTGACGACAAATTAGCGGTGAGCTCTTGACATTGTAAAGCAATAACGTTTTTTTTTTTTTAAATATGGAATACGAACTAAAAAATACAAGTGCATTGAATAATAATGTATTGAAATTTCAATTTCAATTTCTAAATAGTGAATTAGATCTGGATTTGATGCTAGAAACATTAAAAGATACAATATTTGAGTTATTAAAACATAATGGATCACGTTTTGACAATAATATTCGTTGGTTTATGGCAGTTAATATAAAACTAGTGAAAATATCACCGTTAGCAGATGCTAATGAAATTAAAGAATTAAACATTGAAACCACAGCTACATTTCATAGTCGTGCTTATAATATAGTTAATATTTGTCAGAATGACGAATTGATTGATCAATATGAATTAGCATGTTCTAAATTACATGAAGGTCTTGATCGTTTTATAAAATTTGGCTCAGGATGGACTGTTCATCGAATATGTTCCTTGTATTTAAATATAGCTAGATATAATCCGATTTATGCTGGATGTAACAATAATTCTACATATATAAGTACACCAAAAGAAATACTTTCAAAAAAAGCTGTTATTAACATTGTTAATAATGATTTTAAATGCTTTTTATGGTGTATTTTAGCTTATTTACATTATAGACGTAGTAATCTAACTGTAGATTATTTAAAACAATATGAACACGAATTAAATACTAAAGGAATGAAATTCCCTGTTGGTTTACGTGATATTAGAAAATTCGATATTTTGAACGAACGATTTAGCATTTGTGTTATTGCGTATGACGCAACACGTAAAAAGTTTTTCCCTTATCGTGTTTCTTTGTATAGGGAGCGCGAGCATAATATTACTCTTCTTCTTTTATTTAAAGATAGCTGTCCAAACAAATCCCATTTCACTTTAGTCAATACAACAAACAATAAGAATGGTCTATCTAGATTGTTGTCTGCTCTTACTAAACATAAAGGTGCTGTACACATCTGTCCTTATTGTTTTCACCGTTTTGTATCAAATAAAAGTTTAAATGTCGATGGACAAGAAAACTTAAAACGTCACATAGAATTATGTAAAACATTTGGTACACAGAAAACGCGTCTTCCGCAGCCAGGAAAAAATGTTATGAAGTTTACAAACTATTCGTATACGCTTAAATGTAAATATATAATTTATTGCGATTTTGAGTCATTTATTGTTCCATTACACAATGACGGTGGTGACAGTTCACAAAAAATAGGGAAATCTTTCACAGAAAAAACGTCAAAACATGTCCCTTGCAGCTATGCATATGTGGTGTTGAATGAAAATGGAGAATTTTACTTAGAGCCTCGTCTGTACAGAGCGCAAGTATTAGGTGAGAATATTATTAGTAAATTTCTTGAGGAAATAATTGAACTTGGTGATAAACTTTATGAGGATTTAATGGTTCAAGTTCCAATGTATTGTTTAAGTGAAAATGAGCAAAATGAATTTGATACAGCTGAAATTTGCTGTTTATGTAAAAATGTATTTAGCAAAGGTGAAATTAGGTGTAGACATCACAACCATTTTAATGGACGATTTATTGGAGCAACACATGTTAGTTGTAATTTAAATTGTAAAGCTCCATCATTTATACCTGTAGTATTCCATAATTGGAAAAATTATGATAGTCATTTTGTAATTCAGTCTTTAGCTTATAATAAAAGAAAGCTTAGCTGTATTGCCAGTTCAACAGAAAAATTTCTAACTATTTCAATAGGTCATATTAAATTTATCGATAGTTTGCAGTTTATGAACAGCTCGCTTGAAACTTTAGTTAAAAATCTAGCAGAATGTGATGAATATAAGACAAAATTCAAACGATTGTGTGCACATTTTAAAAATGAAAGTGAACAAAAATTATATTTACGAAAGGGCGTTTATTGCTATGACTACATGGATGGACCAACAAGATTTAATGAAACTGAACTTCCACCGATTAAAGCATTTTATAATAGTCTGACAGAAGAGGAACTAGATGAAAATGAGTACAGACATGCAAAAGAAGTATGGGAGACTTGTTCTATGAAAACAATGGCTGATTATCATGATAATTATTTGCTTCGTGATGTTCTTTGTCTTGCAGACGTTTTTGAAGATTTGAGATTGATTTTCTTCAATCAATATGGGTTGGATCCCGCTCAATTTATATCGCTCCCGCAATACTCGTTTCAAAGCATGTTATTTATGACTAAAATAGAACTGGAGCTGATAACAGATCCTTGTCAACATCTTTTTTTTGAATGTGCGATTCGCGGTGGTTATTCTTGTGTTTCACATCGTCATGCGGTTGCAAACAATCCATACATGGGTTCTGCGTATGATAAAGATAAACCTTGTTCTTACCTTGCCTATCTTGATGCTAATAACCTTTACGCATACTGTCTTAGCGATTATTTACCCTATAAAGACTTTTGTTGGTTAACACCATCTCAAATATCAGCATTAGATATTTTGAATGTTGCGGACGATGCAGCTACAGGATTCGTTTTAGAGGTTGATCTTGAATATCCCGCAGAACTGCATGAAGAACATAATGATTTCCCGTTAGCTCCCGTAAGAGAAAAACCACCGATAGAGCTATTTTCCAAATATCAACGCACAGAGAAACAAAATGTTACAGCTAAGCTGCTGACCACTTTGGGGGGAAAGAAGAATTATATCTTACACTATCGTAATTTGAAATTATACTTAAAATTGGCATGAAATTGATTAAAATTCATCGTGTAGTGAGTTTTGCTCAATCTGCTTGGTTGAAGTCATACATCGAATTTAACACAATTTTATGACAAAAAGCTAAAAATAGCTTTGAATCACAGCTCTACAAATTTTGTAATAATAGTATATTCGGCAAGGCCTGTGAATCGGTGAGAAATCGTATTAACATGAAATTGGTGACAGACGAAAAAACCTTAGATAGGTTAGTTTCACGGCCCAAATATGAAAAATGGACTATTTTTAATCCGTTTGTAGTAGGTGTACAAATGAAGAAGTACAATGTGCTTTTAGATCGACCAATTTATATAGGGTTTGTAGTATTGGATTTAGCAAAGCTTGTCATGTATAATTTTCATTATAATACAATTTTGAAGATGTACCATTATTCTCAGGTTAAATTATGTCTTACAGACACGGATAGCTTCATCTACCATCTTAAAGTTTCGGATTTTTATCAGGACATGAAAAGAACGCTCATTTATTTGATACTAGTGAATATCCAAAAGATCATAAGTGTTTTAGTTTACTGAATCATAAGAAATTGGGTTGTTTTAAGGATGAAATGAAATCACGAATAATGACGCGGTTCTGCGGACTTTAGAGCAAAATTATATTCATTTGAGTTTCTCAATAACAAAGGTGAAGTACAGA